>JACRUU010000002.1:28710070-28725070 GCA_030449085.1 Kryptopterus vitreolus
GAATGAATGAATGATACGGCTCCCCTAGTGGCCACAAAAGGGTACAGCCCTATGAGTGGCAGCTTGGTGGCACCGGTATTCAAGCTCCCAACCTTCTAAAGCATAACCAACGTACATTACATCCCTCTAACAGCAAATAAGGAGCGAATATCTCTGCGCTAAATAGAATATAAAGTAAATCTCTTTTCTTGCTAATTTAACACATTTCTTTCCACCCGAATATTTGGAAACATTACATGAGCGCTACATTAAAGCGTGGATTGTAATATCGTGTATTCAGCGAGTGCATTTGGTGTCATAACATTTGAAAAATAATGACAGTTTCACACTTCATTATCCTAAATAACCGCAGGATGTGCTTTGAAGCTGGGAAATAAAAAAAAAAAAAAAAAAAAACGACTGTCAGTGAAGAAGGAAAAAAAAGCTGGGATGAATTATTTAAATAAGAATATGTTTTACTCCAAATATATACACAGATTCTGTATTAGCGGCATCCGTGGGCATTTTTCTATACGTCTACGGCATACGAATAAGCGAATAAGCAGGTGAGGGTGAAGGGCCATCCTCAAGGGCCCAGCAGGGGCATTTCATGGATTTGTATTACATGGATTTTTCTTATTCAGATTACAATAAACATAACCCAAGGGATTCATTTCTTAATTACAATGTTATTTGTTTAGTGGTGGTTTGAAGTGTAAAATATGGGACGTGGCTCCTTTAAGAATTGTGTTCCGGTTGTTTTTCCATATAAACTGGGGATACGTTTAGGTTATTGTGGTCAGAACTAGACATGGGATATTTGATTTGTATGTGACTTTTCCTTAGAGCCTGGTCCGTTTAATATTTAATATTAATGTTTTTTCTGGAGGGGGCGGGGCCAGTGACACATGTGACATCATCAAATTATCCAGCTTCCGACTCACGTCGATGTGCCGAGCGTTTAGACATGTCACATGACCCTGTGTCTGAGTTTCGCCGTTTCGCCGTTTTTTCACGTTTGCGGTTAGGTAATGTCCAATTTCCCCCATTCATTCTCGATGGGGCCGGAATGTCGCAGATTTCCCGAAATTCCCAACGTGTGTGGGGTTCGGGAGGTATACGATCATGATCCACTCCGGACCCCCTACGAGTGGATATGTGCATTTTAAGGAAAATGAAAAACACAACAAAGAACCGTGCCGTGAGGGACGAAATTTCAACCCCATTCATTTTCTATGGGAAAAAATTCCCGCTTTTTGGCCCCGGATTCGGAATTCCGCGGGGCGATTCCTTATAAAAGTAACAGCGCGAATCACACCATCGGGACGCACGATATGAGGTATGATTGGTGACGATCGGACAAAAACTACGGGACGAGTGATGGAGCAGTAACAGAGTAACGCACTCTGCGTTAATGCTTAATAACGTTAACGTCGTTAAAGTCAATTTGCGTTAACGAGTTAATAAGTGGTGAAAACTTCCGACCCACCGTTAAAGTTGACGGCTCGGATGTAACTCAGCAGTAGACGTCCTTCCACGGGGTCCATCTTAGCACAGAGCCCCGTGGCCCCGGGACACAGGTCCTGGTGCATGTTGTGTAAAGCGTGAGCCATGGCGTAAACGGCGTCGATCACAAACTGCACCTTCCCCTCCTGCTCGTACGCCGAGTCCCGGCTGATCCTCTCTTTGCCTGAGGGGCACCAAAAGACGGAGAGACAAAAGATGGATATTGATAGGGTAGTATTTTTTTTTTTTGGAGCGACATGCCGTAAAGGTGTGTGAGGTGCAACGTTTTGAGAGAGAAGTCGTTCTTCTGCGTCACGTCTCTGCAAAGAACCCACGGATGGGTTCCTCAGATGGGTTCATGTCTCTATCTCTCGAATAGAATTACTTTGAGAGCCTGAAGGTTCCTTAAAGGTTCCTCAGACGGTCTGTCATCATCTCTTTTTCTGAAATGGATATACCTTTGGAGACTACGAGGTTCCTTAAGGGTTCCTCAGATGGTCTTTCATCTCTAATTATGAAATGGATATGCTTTCGGAGACCATGAGGTTCCTTGAGGGTTCCTCAGAGGGTTTAATGTCTCTACCTCTAAAATAGAAACACTTCCAGAGCTTCTGACGCTCCTTAAGGTGTTCCTATGATGGTTTCATCTCCTGAATGGAATTATTCTGAGAGTCTGGAGGTGCCCTAAGGGTTCCTCAGATGGACTGTCATTTATAGCTCTTAAATGGTAACACTTCCAGAAACTGTGAGGTTCCTTAAGGGTTCCTCTGATGGTTTCAACTCTCGAATGTAATTATTCTGAGAGCCTGGAGGTGCCCTAAAGGTTTCTCAGATGGTTTAATTATCTTTAGCTCCAAAATAGAAACACTTCCAGAAACTGTGGGGTTCCTTAAGGGTTCCTCTGATGGTTTCATCTCTCGAATGAAATTATTTGGAGAGCCTGGAGGTGCCCTAAGGGTTCCTCAGCTGGTCTGTCATCTCTAGCTCTTAAATGGAAACACTTCCAGAGCTGGTGAGGCTCCTTAAGGTTCCTCTGATGGCTTCATCTCTCGAAATGAAATTATTTGGAATTATTTGAGAGAGAAGTCGTTCTTCTGCATCACGTCTCTGCAAAGAACCCACGGATGGGTTCCTCAGATGGGTTCATGTCTCTATCTCTCGAATAGAATTACTTTGAGAGCCTGAAGGTTCCTTAAAGGTTCCTCAGATGAGAGCCTGGAGGTGCCCTTAAGGTTCCTCAGATGGTCTGTCATTTCTAGTTCTTAAATGGAAACACTTTCAGAAACTGTGAGGCTCCATAAGGTGTTCCTCTGATGGTTTCATGTCTCGAAAGGAATTACTCGGAGAGCCTGGAAGTGCCCTAAGGGTTCCTCATATGGTTTAATTATCTCTAGCTCCAAAATAGAAACACTTCCAGAGCTGGTGAGGCTCCGTAAGGTGTTCCTCTGATGGTTTCATTTCTCAAATGCAATTATTCTAAGAGCCTGGGGGTGCCCTAAAGGTTCCTCTGATGGTTTAATTATCTCTAGCTCCAAAATAGAAACACTTCCAGAGCTGGTGAGGCTCCTTAAGGGTTCCCTGTATTTATGTCTCGAATGGAAATATTCTGAGAGCCTGGAGGTGCCCTAAGGGTTCCTCAGCTGGTCTGTCATTTCAAGTTCTTAAATGGAAACACTTCCAGAAACTGTGAGGTTCCATAAAGGTTCCTCTGATGGTTTCATCTCTTGAATGGAATTATTCTGAGAGCCTGTAGGTGCCCTAAGGGTTCCTCGGCTGGTCTGTCATTCCAAGTTCTTAAATAGAAACACTTCCAGAATCTGTGAGGTGCCCTAAAGGTTCCTCCTCAGATGGTTTAATTATCTCTAGCTCCAAAATAGAAACACTTCCAGAGCTGGTGAGGCTCCTTAAGGTTCCTCTGATGGCTTCATCTCTCGAAATGAAATTATTTGGAGAGCATGGAGGTGCCCTTAAGGTTCCTCAGATGGTCTGTCATTTCTAGTTCTTAAATGGAAACACTTTCAGAAACTGTGAGGCTCCTTAAGGTGTTCCTCTGATGGTTTCATGTCTCGAAAGGAATTACTCGGAGAGCCTGGAAGTGCCCTAAGGGTTCCTCATATGGTTTAATTATCTCTAGCTCCAAAATAGAAACACTTCCAGAGCTGGTGAGGCTCCGTAAGGTGTTCCTCTGATGGTTTCATTTCTCAAATTGAATTATTCTGAGAGCCTGGGGGTGCCCTAAAGGTTCCTCTGATGGTTTAATTATCTCTAGCTCCAAAATAGAAACACTTCCAGAAACTGTGAGGCTCCTTAAGGGTTCCTCTGATGGCTTTATCTCTCGAATGGAAGTATTCTGAGAGTCTGGAGGTGCCCTAAGGGTTCCTCGGCTGGTCTGTCATTCCAAGTTCTTAAATAGAAACACTTCCAGAATCTGTGAGGTTCCTTAAGGGTTCCTCTGATGGCTTTATCTCTCGAATGGAAGTATTCTGAGAGTCTGGAGGTGCCCTAAAGGTTCCTCCTCAGATGGTTTAATTATCTCTAGTTCCAAAATAGAAACACTTCCCAGGAGTGTGAGGTTCCTTTACGGTTCCTCTGGTGGTTCAATGTCTCTGCATCGCACATGGAAACATTCCCAGAGTCTGTGAGGTTTCTTCAGGGTTCCGCAGATGCTCTAAGGTCTCAAAATCTTAAATGGGAATACTATCAGAGGCTGTGAGGTTCCTTAAGAGGTTCCTCTGATTTCCTCTGGTTTCATCTCTTCAGAGGCTCTGAGGTTCCTTAAGAGGAAGAGGTTCCTCTGAGGGCTTCATATCTCTGGCTCTCAAAGTGGGATTCCTTTCTAGAGACTTTGAGGTTCCTTCAGGGTTCCTCAGATGTTCTAAGGTCTCTAGCTCTTAAATGGAGTTACTTCTAGAGACTGTGAGGCTCCATCATGGTTCCTCAGATGTTCTAAGGTCTCAAGTTCTTAAACAGAGTCACTTCTACAGACTGGTTCCTCAGGGGTTTCTCTGAGGGCTTCATATCTCTGGCTTTCAACGTGGGAATCCTTTCTGCAGACTGTGAGGTTCCTTCAGGGTTCCTCAGATGTTTTAAGGTCTAAGGCTTTTAAATGGGAATCCTTTCTGGAGACTGTGAGGTTCCATCATGGTTCCTCAGATGTTCTAAGGTCTCAAGATCTTAAATGGGAATACTTCCATAGACTGTGAGGTTCCATCATGGTTCCTCGGATGTTCTAAGGTTTCAAGCTCTTAAACAGAGTCACTTCTACAGACTGTGTGGTTCCTCAGGGGTTTCTCTGAGGGCTTCATATCTCTGGCTCTCAATGTGGGAATCCTTTCTGCAGACTGTGAGGTTCCTTCAGGGTTCCTCAGGTGTTTTAAGGTCTCGGGCTTTTAAATGGGAATCCTTTCTGGAGACTGTGAGGTTCCTTCAGGGTTCCTTCAGGGTTCCTCAGATGTTTTAATGTCTCAAGAACTTAAACAGAGTCACTTCTACAGACTGTTTGGTTCCTCTGAGGTTTCTCTGAAGGCTTCATATCTCTAGCTCTCAACAAAGCTCTAACTGCTTCAACAAACACACATTAGAGGGCGGGAACAAATCACCTCTGGGGGACCGAGTTCGGGGTTTGAACATACAATTACACAGAATAAACAAACAAACAAACAAAGAAAGAAAGAAAAACAACCTGTGCATTTCTTCTTCCCCGGATCGAGCTTGATGCCGGGACGTGTCAGCTTGCACCTGAAGTCGTCCTCCCAGAATTCCGCGAACCAGATATTTCTGCGGTTGTTCTCCAGAGAGCGAGATGTGAAGTACTGATCGAACCCTGAGAAGGAGAAGAAAGCGAAGGAAAGGGTTTAAAGGGCGAGGGGGAAAAATAACGCAGTGCTGTGTTGTTTGTAAATGTCAACAAGGAAAAATAAATAAATCTTATAGTGGACCGGATAAAATACGATCAATGCAAAATATAATGTACGGTGTGGACCAAAGTTTGTGGGCTTCGGTAGAAGATCAGCATGAATTCGCGAGGCATGTTTACCTTCTACGGAGGCTCTTTTGGGCAGGATCGTGACGGCTCCCTCCGCCACTTCCTCGTTGTCCAGGATGGGGGCGCTCTTCGCTCCCCAGCTGTCCGAACCCACAAACTTGAAGTGACCTGTCAGGTTTGCCCTTTTGGCCGCTTCTAGGACCTGCCTACACCGACCAGACGTAAACAAGAACAAAATAAACAAATAAACAAAATAAATAGATGTATTATAATATTTGTTTTTGTTTTGTTATTTCCTTAGGGGCCTCTCATTCTAGGACATGACATAAAGGGTCATAAGATGTCATATGTGTTGCTTAAACAGTAATAACTGCCACTTTTTGGAACCGTTCCGTTCTTCTGGTTTAAAAACGTTTCCTTCGAGTCATGTGACGATTTATCCGATTCCTCATTGGCTGGACATTACACATGTACGTCATCGGGTCATGAGTCATGAGTCATGTAGCGTTATACATGACAAAGCGCTCGTCTAATCTAATAACTGATTTGCATGAGCGATCTTCGTATTTATGCATGGGAGAGGGGGGGGGGGAGTTGTACTCGTTATTGTTGTTGTTGTTGTTGATGTTGTTGTTGTTGTTTAGAATCCTGTGCCTTTATTCAATGCGCCGACACAAAAGTGTTGCTTTCGTTTCCCAGCTGTTTACCAAAAACACACTGTAAATATGTTTACGATAAACATTTTGTTTACCCGGACACTTTTGTGGATTGGGATCCGGGTCAAACCGGATCGTCGTCTTCGTCTTCTTCTTCTTCTACCATCCGCACAAAAAAACCCCACCAGTGTGACGCTTCATCTGGTGCCTCATCGTCCTAGTGTGTTCACGTGAGATTCAAACCCATAACGTAGTGGATCGCATGTGTGTAGACGTTCCATCTTACCAATGCGTGTGTGTGTGTGTGTGTGTGTGTGTGTGTGTGTTTACATTGTCAGTATGTAAATGCTCAGTATTTATTTAATGCAATCTCCACCCCTCCCCCCCTCCCCCCCATGAACCACGCCCCTTTTCCACAAACCCTTTAACATTATTTATGAGAAACGTTGGAGAAATCAGAAGAACCTTACAGGCATTATTTCTGACCTCACGAAGCTTGAATACACGAGACTCAATCCTTGTTTGTGACTCTGGAACGTCGTTTGTTCTAGAAGATCCAGAAAGGCGTTGTGGAAACAGGTCCTGGGTTTGAGTCTGGTGCAGTAACGGCGAGCGAGTCCGTTACAGAGCGAGTGCGGCGATCCTCTCCGTCCTGCCTCATTAACGAGTGTGGCATCGATTCAGCAGAACGATCGAGTGAACTGCGAATGCGGCGGAACGGCCGCGAGAGCTTGTTAACAAATCAGGAAGTGGCCTTCTGACTCCTCCGTGGAAAAAAAAAACAAAAAAAACCCAGCGAGACCCTGAAAACCGGGGCCCCTAATTATATCTGATTTGAATTCTGCTCCAGCGAGCGCCGGGTTCTCGGCCTGTCAACACGCCGCGCTTGTTTAGCGCCGAGAGCTTTAATGAGTGCGAAACTTGGGCGTACACGTCCGTCCGTGCCGACGCGTCGGAGAGACTGTCAGCGGCACGGCGCGCCATGGCTACGTTGCCAAACACTGATTCGAATCTGCGTACTGGTGCTCGGTATTTACAACACTGATTTAAAACGTTTGTAGCATCACTGCTAATTACCGCTTAAATCACTTCAACATGCTCACTAATGAGTCTGAAGTGTGCACTCCTTGTGCCTGTCAGTCCCAGTAAAGCAGGTGTGGACTCTGTGTGCCTGTCAGTCCCAGTGAAGGAGGTGTGGTCTGTGTGCCTGTCAGTCCCAGTGAAGGAGGTGTGGCCTCTGTGCCTAGTCTAGGTGTGGCTACAGTGCCTGTCAGTCCCAGTGACAGAGGTGTGGCTCTCAGTGCCTGTCAGTCCCAGTGACAGGAGGTGTGGCCTTCACAGTGCCTGTCAGTCCCAGTGACAGGAGGTGTGGCTACAGTGCCTGTCAGTCCCAGTGACAGAGGTGTGGCCCCAGACACCTAGTGCCTGTCAGTCCCAGTGACAGAGGTGTGGCTACAGTGCCTGTCAGTCCCAGTGACAGAGGTGTGGCTACAGTGCCTGTCAGTCCCAGTGACAGAGGTGTGGCTACAGTGCCTGTCATTCCCAGTGACAGAGGAATGGCTACAGTGCCTGTCAGTCCCAGTGACAGAGGTGTGGCTACAGTCAGTGCCTGTCAGTCCCAGTGCCTGTCACAGAGGCACAGTGTGGCTACAGTGCCTGTCAGTCCCAGTGACAGAGGTGGTGTGGCTACAGTGTGCCTGTCAGTCCCCAGTGACAGAGGAAATGGCTACAGTGCCTGTCAGTCCCAGTGACAGAGGTGTGGCTACAGTGCCTGTCATTCCCAGTGACAGAGGAATGGCTACAGTGCCTGTCAGTCCCAGTGGACAGAGAGTGTGGCTGTACAGTGCAGAGGTGTGGCTGTCAGTGCCCAGTGTGTGGCAGTTCCCAGTGACAGAGGTGTGGCTACAGTGCCTGTCAGTCCCAGTGACAGAGATGTGGCTACAGTGCCTGTCAGTCCCAGTAAATGTGATGTGGTCTCTGTAGCTGTCAGTCCGAGTGAAGGAGGTGTGGCCTCTGTGCCTATCAGTCCAAATGACAGAGGCATGTGCTAGTACAGTGTGGCCAGTGTCCAGTCCCAGTGACAGAGGTGTGGCTACAGTGCCTGTCCATTCCCAGTGACAGAGGTGTGGCACAGTGGCTACAGTGCCTGTCAGTCCCAGTGACAGAGGTGTGGCTACAGTGCCTGTCAGTCCCAGTGACAGAGGTGTGGCATGGCTACAGTGCCTGTCAGTCCCAGTGACAGAGGTGTGGCTACAGTGCCTGTCATTCCCAGTGACAGAGGTGTGGCTACAGTGCCTGTCAGTCCCAGTGACAGAGGTGTGGCTACAGTGCAGAGGTGTGGCTGTCAGTCCCAGTGACAGAGATGTGGCTACAGTGCCTGTCATTCCCAGTGACAGAGGAATGGCTACAGTGCCTGTCAGTCCCAGTGACAGAGGTGTGGCTACAGTGCCTGTCAGTTCCAGTAAATGTGATGTGGCCTCTGTGGCTGTCAGTCCGAGTGAAGGAGGTGTGGCCTCTGTGCCTATCAGTCCAAATGATGGAGGCGTGGCTACAGTGCCTGTCAGTCCCATTGACAGAGGTGTGGCTACAGTGCCTGTCATTCCCAGTGACAGAGGTGTGGCTACAGTGCCTGCCATTCCCAGTGACAGAGGTGTGGCTACAGTGCCTGTCATTCCCAGTGACAGAGGCATGGCTACAGTGCCTGTCAGTCCCAGTGACAGAGTTGTGGAATCAGTGCCTGTCAGTCCCAGTGACAGAGGTGTGGCTACAGTGCCTGTCATTCCCAGTGACAGAGGCATGGCTACAGTACCTGTCAGTCCCAGTGACAGAGGTGTGGAATCAGTGCCTGTCAGTCCCAGTGACAGAGGTGTGGCTTCAATGCCTGTCAGTCCCAGTGACAGAGGTGTGGCTACAGTGCCTGTCAGTCCCATTGACAGAGGTGTGGCTACAGTGCCTGTCAGTCCCAGTGACAGAGGTGTGGCTACAGTACCTGTCAGTCCCAGTAAATGTGATGTGGTCTCTGTGCCTGTCAGTCCGAGTGAAGGAGGTGTGGCCTCTGTGCCTATCAGTCCAAATGACGGAGGCGTGGCTACAGTGCCTGCCATTCCCAGTGACAGAGGTGTGGCTACAGTGCCTGTCATTCCCAGTGACAGAGGCATGGCTACAGTGCCTGTCAGTCCCAGTGACAGAGGTGTGGCTACAGTGCCTGTCAGTCCCAGTGACAGAGGTGTGGCTACAGTGCCTGTCAGTCCCAGTGACAGAGGTGTGGCTTCAGTGCCTGTCAGTCCCAGTGACAGAGGTGTGGCTTCAATGCCTGTCAGTCATAATATAATTGTGCACGAAAGCACTTTGAAATGGTATAATTATTGACTTTTCCCAGCTTTGAATGTATATTTTATCCCGAGCGTTATCGATCGCACCCGGAGCATCTCGCCACACTTCGTCTGGGTTCAGAAGGAGAAATATTCACCAGACGCTTTCCAGACGGCAGCCGCTAAAGCCTGAAACCTTTTTCCCATTGAACTCGAGTTTACATTCCGAAAGCGTTTGCGGCGTTCATGTGCCTGGCTCAGGTGTCCATCCGTGTGAAGTGACGACCTTCTTCAATTCAGCTTTGAATCCTTTTGACCGGCAGCCTGACAGTCTGTCGTTGCGCAAGCCCCTCAGCCGGAGAAGGTAAATGTTTTACATCTCGCCATCTCCACTTACAGCTTTTCAATCCTCTGGCTATTTCGGACGCGGAAGCTGTCAGGACATCAAAGGAAAGTGCTGCGGAGACACCGGGACGCTGTTCAATACGGGAGAGAAGTCACTGACGGCCAGCGATAGCATCGAGGAAGGCTGTAATCACTGACATCTTTCATACCTCTGCCCTATTAAAGTGACATTTTCAAAGCAGATAGCGCACTCGCCGGGGGCGGAGCTTAACCTCCACTATACAAGACGCGCTGGTGAAATTTAAAGAGCAACATTTAGAGAAATGCTTAATCGGGGAAATTCGAAACAGTGTAGCATAAATAAATATATTTTATCTTTCTAAATCACAGTAAATAACTGTAACAGATGTTATAATTATATACTCTCAAAATATCTCCCTTTAATAAACATTCATCTTCTACCGCTTTATCCGATCTTCCCTCGGGTCACGGGGAGTCTGTGCCTATCTCAGGCGTCTATGGGCATTAAGGCAGGATACACCCTGGATGGAATGCCAACCCATCACACACACACACACTCACACACACACACATTCATACACTAGGGACAATTTTCCAAGGTGCCAATCAACCTACCGTGCATGTTTTTGGACCGGGGGAGGAAACCGGAGAACCCGGAGAAAAACCCCCTGAGGCACGGGGAGAATATCCACAAACTCCACACACACATGGCTGAGACGGGAATCGAACCCGGACCCTGGCGGTGTGAGGCGAACGTGCTAACCACTAAACCACCGTAGCCCCTTCCCTTTAATAACATTATTAATTATTTAATATTTATTTTACTCTGGAAACTTTTAATAGTAATTTCTTGTTAATAACAATGTTATTTTGTTTAGTGTTGGTTTGAAGTGTAAAATATGGCACGTGGCTCCTTTAAGAATTGTGTTCCGGTTGCTTTTCCATATAAACTGGTGATACGGTGTTTAGGTTATACGGAAGCGCTTTATTGCGTTCAGTAAAAATGCGCTTTATTGCAGTAATACGGATTTGGGAATGCGATGCGCTTGCGTAAGGTTCCATACGCTAATATACGCTAATATAGTGAGGAGATCGTACCTGTTGTGAATGCGCAGCTAGGGGGCGTCATTGGGGGGAATTTAGGAAGCGTGAGTGGATGCACTGAACCTTTATTTATTTATTCGTTAATTTTTTTGTTGTTGTTTATTCGCCAACGAGACACAGAGTGAAGGACCAGATCACTCCTATAGTAACGCTCGCTGCGTTAATCCTGTTAGTAGCGTTAAATTTCATTAAGGCCACCCAAAGCAACTTTTACTAGTGATTAATGTTTATTGTGTTTATTATGTTGTTTGCGTGAATAAATGCGTCGCCGGTTTTAATTGTTATATTTACTTGCTAAAGTATATTATTAATAAAAATGGTCAAATAGAAATGCATTAATCAAGCGTTAGTCAAATTGGCAGAGGGGGCGTGGCTGGGAGTGGGCGTGGCCGAGAGTGGGCGTGGCAGAACATCGGTTTGTGAATGGAAGGCGAGTTTGGGTTCTGGGTCTGTACATCACGAGATCCTTCAGTCCAAACCATCTCTCTCCATCTCTCTCTCCCTCTCTCCTCCCTCCTCTCTCTCTCTCTCTCTCTCTATCTCATAAAAAGTGATATTACCAGCGAGTCAGTCACACACAGATTTAGGCATAAAATATACAATATATTCCAATCGATATTTACCGAGTCTGAGGTTCATATTTGACCTGTTTAATTAACAGCGTTACATTTATCGATATTCACGAAGCCTAAAAACCTCCTCCTAAACCTCGTCCGTGTCTCCGATGAACGAAGGTATTTTTTCCCATCATGCTCTTCGCTCCCTTCCTCGTTTAATTATCCTGCCCTCGTTATTAGCCTATCAAAGCATCAAAGGCTTTTTAATTACGCTCACACCCACGCGGAGACACATACGGAGACACAAGCGGGGAGACACACGCGGGGAGACACACGCGATCCACACACGGACAGATACATGATCCACATACGATCCACACGCAGAGAAACTTGCGTTCCACACGCGGAGACACACGCGGAGACACACGCGGAGACACACGCGGAGACACATGCGATCCACACGCAGAGACACACACGGACAGATACATGATCCACACGCGATCCACATGCGGAGACACACGCGAGGAGACACACGCGATCCAAACACGGACAGATACATGATCCACACACGATCCACACGTGGAGACACACGCGATCCACACGCGATCCACACGCGACGATCCAAACACGGACAGATACATGATCCACACACGATCCACACGCGGAGACACACGCGATCCACATCGCAGAGACACACGCGAGGAGACACACGCGATCCACACATGGACAGATACATGATCCACACGCGATCCACACGCGATTCACACGCAATCCACACGCGATCCACACGCGATCCACACATGGACAGATACATGATCCACACACGATCCACACGCGGAGACACACGCGAGGAGACACACGCGATCCAAACACGGACAGATACATGATCCACACACGATCCACACGCGGAGACACACGCGATCCACATGCAGAGACACACGCGAGGAGACACGCGATCCACACACGGACAGATACATGATCCACACGCGGAGACACACGCGATCCACATGCAGAGACACACGCGAGGAGACACACGCGATCCACACATGGACAGATACATGATCCACACGCGATCCACACGCGATTCACACGCAATCCACACGCGATCCACACGCGATCCACACGCGATCCACACATGGACAGATACATGATCCACACACGATCCACATGCAGAGACACACGCGATTCACACGCGATCCACACGCGATCCACACGTGGAGAGAGGCACGTTCCACACGCGGAGACACACGCGATCCACACGCGATCCACAAATGGACAGATACATGATCCACACACGATCCACACGCAGATTCCACACGCGGACAGATACACACGCGATCCACACGCAGAGACACAGAGACACACGCGATTCACACGCAATCCACACGCGATCCACACATGGACAGATACATGATCCACACACGATCCACACGCAGAGACACACGCGATTCACACGCAATCCACACGCGATCCACACATGGACAGATACATGATCCACACACGATCCACACGCAGAGATACACGCGATTCACACGCGATCCACACGCGATCCACACGTGGAGAGACACTTGCGATCCACACGCGGAGACACACGCGATCCACACGCGGAGACACACGCGATCCACACGCGGAGAGATACACGATCCACACGAAGAGACACACATGAAGAGACACACGCGGTCCACACACGAAGACACGCGGAGACACACGCGGTCCACACGCGGAGACACACGCGGAGATACATGTGATCCACACGCGGATGGGGTAGCTCAGCGGTCTAAGGCGCAGGGCTGCTGATGGGAAGATCCGGGTTCGAGCCCCGGTATGGCCAAGCTGCCGCCCTTGGGTCGTTGAGCAAGACCCTTAACCCTCTGTGCTCCAGGGGGCGCCGTATCACGGCCGACCCTGCGCTCTGACCCCAAACTACCAACATCAAGCTGGGATATACGAAGAAAAGAATTTCACTGTGCTGTAATGTTTATGTGACCAATAAAGAATTATTATTATTATAAAAAAAAAATACGTGATCCAATCCGTCCTCCTGTCCAACAGGAAACCCGGAGCGATAACGTCCACCTCGCCGCCGCCGTATTTAGTGTTCTCAAACTTCATGTTTCATTATAATGCGACACGATTGGCTGATCATCAGGGAAGAAAAGAACAGGATTGGTTGTTTTACTTATAACAAGGGGTCGGAAATCTTTACCGCCCAAAGAGTCATGTGACGCGTTTTTTCCACAATAAAGAAAACGGTATATTTTTGTTGATAAAATTCCATTTGGGATACTGAGGTGGAAATGTGTTGTTATTTGTACCTGTTTGTTTTGGTGTTTTGGCGTTGTCATGTTTATCCCGCAACAATGTGTGTGTGTTTGGAATAAATAAGTCGTCGATGCTTAATTTAGTCGCTTCAAACGTTAAATGTTACGGTGGGGTTTTGATTTGTCAAACGTCCGAATCCCGAACCGATTCCGTACGACTGATGAAACCCCGCCCCCTTTTTGGAAAACGCTCTCTTCGTATTGGCCGCCATGCTGTAGTTCGTATTTCTCAAGCGTAACGCCGGACGGGAGGCGGAAAACTACGGGAACGTCGACATAAACCATAAAACCATTTCACTGAACAATGGGAAAAAATATAAAAAAATGGCAATAAAAATATGTATAATACTTGGTTAATGTGATTTCTGCTCCTGAACCTCAGGGGTGGATGCTGGGCACTGACGCTTGTTGAACATTGGCGGTTGTTCAAAGCAGCCAACTCGGCTCCAGATCATGATGGGATGTAAAAAGAATCTTGTAGGTTAAGGAAACGGGTTTTTACAAACGTAATGATCATAATGGAAAATTCCACTTTCGGCCACACGGGGGCGCTGCGAGCAGCGCTGTGATTTACGCGATCTTTTTGATGGACTTACTTGATGTCGTCCTCGTTGGCGAAGATGATGATCCCTCGTGCGTTCGGGGTCTCCATTAGTCTCTTAATGATCTTGTCAAACTCTCCGGGTTTGGGGTCTCGGGGGATCTTCATGGACTGAGCGATGCACAGACCTCCTGTCTCACAAAGAAGACGGACAGTGATGTTGAAATTTGTCTCGTTAACGCTGACGAGCTTCAATCTATATTAATGACGGCGGAGACGTTGTGAGAAGACGAAAGGTATAAATGTGTACAGTGTGTGTGTGTGTGTGTGTTTTTTGGGTGTTTCGGGACTTATAGTGCTGCGTGTGATATTAATAGCGCTGAGTAATTTGGTTGAGAACAGGACTGGAGGTTAAGGGGACGGGGACGGGGACGAGGACGGGGTCGGTTCTGATCCGAGGGACTGGAGAGACGCAGTGTCACGGAGACTCGAGACGCTCCCGTGTAATTAGATGGTTATATATGACGTGTCCGAGGGAACATGAGGTTACGGTGATGTAGGAAAACACCTCGGGATATGTGCTCTGGTGCATTGTGGGAAGATCTCGGCCTGCTTTTCAACAAGGTTGCCAGTTCAAATCCTAGATTCACTGCTGCTGGGGTCATGAGCACGGC
>JACRUU010000002.1:28730070-28733730 GCA_030449085.1 Kryptopterus vitreolus
TCTATCTATCTATCTATCTATCTATCTATCTATCTATCTATCTATCTATCTATCTATCTATATATCTATCTATCTATCTATCTATCTATCTATCTATCTATCTATCTATCTATCTATCTATCTATCTATCTATCTATCTATCTAATCATTTATCTCTCTGTCCATCTGTCCATCTATATGTCCACCTGTCTGTCTGTCTCTCTCTTTCTCTCTCTCTCTTCTCTCTCTCTCTCTCTCTCTCTCTCTCTCTCTCTCTCTCTCTATATATATATATATATATATATATATATATATCACTCTAGCTATCCATCCATTCATCCACATATATCCTTCTATCTCTCCATCCATCTGTCCATCCATCTGTCTGCCTGTCCATCTGTCTGTCTGTCTGTCTGTCTGTCTATCTATCTATCTATCTATCTATCTATCTGTCATCTGTCAGTCTATCTATCCATCCATTCATCCATCCAACCATTTATCCCCATCTGTTCATCTGTCCATCTGTCCAACCATATGTCCACCTGTCTGTCTGTCTACCAATCTGTCTGTCTATCTCTCTATCACGCTATTTATATTTCTATCTATCTATCTATCTATCTATCTATCTATCTATCTATCTATCTATCTATCGATCTATCTATCTATCTGTCTGTCTGTCTATCTATCTATCTGCATTCTACACTCACACCGATTCGTCTTTAATGTGACACGAGTCGACTCACCGAGAGATTCGTTCCTTTTCTACTGGATCTTCGTACAGAGTTATAACACCACGTGACTTCCGTCGACGCCACGCAATACAAGCCATTCGTTTTTTTGGTCCTAATCTCGACATTATTGTAATAAAATAATGAACAATACGCACCAGACGACATGAGAAGTGAATCTACTGATTCTTTTTATCATGAACTGTTCTGTTATATTTACATTACTGTCTCTGTAAACACTGTAAACAAAGTTGGTGAAGTATTGATGCATGAAACCCGACGCGTCTGGACGTTTCGGAGAATCTGCGTATTGAAAACGTCTTCCCATTAAAAGGCAACAAAAATACGATTCGTTCATTTTTACCGAGTCGGTAAAAACGATTCGGATTTTTCTTTGACGAATCTTTCCAGGCTTTTTCCATCCATCTGTTTCCTTACGGAACTCACTGATCCCAATACAGTTTGTTTATTGTTTACATATGCAAATGATTCTATCACTATCATGTTTACAATATTTATTTCTCTATATTCTCTCTCTCTCTCTCTCTCTCTCTTATATATATATACTTTTATAAGGAATCGCACCCGCGGAATTCCGAACCCGGGGCCAAAAAGCGGGAATTTTTTCCCATTGAAAATGAATGTGGTTGAAATTCCGTGCCTCACAGTTCGGGCCTGTGAGCGTCCGACATGCACATATGGCAAATCCACTCGTAGGGGGTCCGGAGTGGATCACGATCATATACCTCCCGAACCCCACACACATTCGGAATTTCGGGAAATCCGCGACATTCCGGCCACATAGAGAATGAATGGGGAAAATTTGACGCTCCGTTGTTCGGCCCCGTGTTCGTCCGACATGCACATGTGACATAAACACTCGTAGGTGAGATGGAGTAGATCATATGATCATATGACTCTCGAACCATACTCGGAATTCTGGGAATTCTCCATCGCCCATACAGATGAATGGGGAAAATTTTGACGCTCCGCTGTATCGACGTATCCTCTCGGACAGGACATCGCACTGATATGACACGCTGTCCGAAAAAACAAAATTATGGGAATTATGGGTAATCGGGAAAATGTATTTATGTTTTGGCCCGGGATGACTATTAAACGGACCAGGATTGGATGCAAGCTGTATTTCGTTGCATGTGCAGTGACAATCTAATCAAATCTAATCTAATAAATAAAGCAGGGGTAAAAACAAAAACATCAACAAATGCATTTTCCAAATGTGTGCTTTATAAACAGGAACGTCGTGGGGTTTTTTGACCCCCCCCCCCCCCCACCCGCCCATCCCGGTAAGATTAAGACGTAGCGGTTTGACGTGTTGGGAATGTGGGTCAGCGAGAGGAGGAAGGCGGGAGGAGTGTGTGGAGAGAAGGACACCAGAGGAAAGCCATTTTGACAGATTATCCATCGAGGATTAGAGCGGTTTTAGTAGTCGAATGAAGTGATGCACGGAGCGACGCGGAAAGCCGTTTCACAGCGGGGGGGGGGGATAGCGGGGGGCTGGAGGGGGGGGGGGGGGGGGGGGGGCGGGAGAAATGCACATTCAACAACAGATTTATCTCTTCATTCACAGCCCTGAATCGGGGAGATTAGATCGATGTATACACTTATACATGCTGGTACACACACACACACACACAACAGCTCTGCATTATAGACTCGACCGTGCCGGATCGTGGGTGGGGTTTAGCGAGCGTCAATAAAACCCGTGTGTGATGTGAGTGTTTTTAAATCCCACGCGAGTCTACACTGCAAGATCCAACATCAGATCCGTGTTTCTTCTTCTTAACATCCTTTAAGTTTCAATTCAATTCAATTATTATATTATTATTATTATTATTATTATTATTATTATTATTTACATCCAAAGGGAGGGGGGTGTAGCCCAGCAGTTTAAGCTGCTACTGATTGGAAGGTCAGGGGTTCGAGTCCCGGTATTGCCCAAGCTTGGGTCCTCGAGCAAAGCCTTTGGACTCCAGGGGGCGCCGTATCATAGCCGACCCTTTGAATCTAGCTTCAAAATGGGGTGGTGGTAGTTCAGGGGTTTAGACATTGGCCTCTGGACCAGAAGATCGCAGGTTCAAATCCCACCACCACCACCACCACCAAGTGACATCATCAAATTATCCAGCGTCCAAGTCCCGTCGGTGTGCCGAGCGTTTTGACATGTCACATGACCCTGTGTCCGAGTTTATATATAGGTATATGATGGTGATCCACTCCCGACCCACTACGAGTGGATATGTGCATGTCGGACGCTCACAGACCCGAACTGTGAGGCACCAAATTTCAACCCCATTCATTTTCTATTCATTCATCTTCTAGCGCTTTATCCGATCTTCCCTCGGGTCACGGGGAGTCTGTGTCTATCTCAGGCGTCTATGGGCATTAAGGCAGGATACACCCTGGATGGAAATGCCAACACACACACACACACACACACACACACACGCATTCATACACTAGGACAATTTTCCAAGGTGCCAATCAACCTACCGTGCAATGTTTTTGGACCGGGGGAGGAAACCGGAGAACCCGGAGGAAAACCCCCCTGAGGCACGGGGAGAACATGCAACTCCACACACACATGGCCGAGACGGGAATCGAACCCGGACCCTGGCGGTGTGAGGCGAACGTGCTAACCACTACGCCACTGTGCCTCTCCATTCATTTTCTATGGGGAAAAAATTCCCGCTTTTTGTCCCCGGGTTCGGAATTCAAAAACTGCGGGATGAATTAAGCACCGAAAATGTGCCCGAAGCCAGAGAGAGATTATAATAGTGATGCTTTTGCACACGTCACTAATAAACAATTCATAGTGCTAACATTATCTCACATTAACATATGCTTTAACAATCACACCGTAAACACCAGGCTAAACACAACGACGCATTTGGTGTACATGTAGCGAATTATTTATTTATTTATTTAGGGG
>JACRUU010000002.1:28743473-28853473 GCA_030449085.1 Kryptopterus vitreolus
CGACCAGGACTTTGCGTGACTTTCTGTCTAAATATCATTAAGTATGAAAGGCGACATTATCCACTGACCGCTTGGTGATGCAGAGCTCCGTTGATCTCCGATATCTTGGTCGAAGAGACAAGATAATTACAAGTTTTCTGCCCCCGTTCAGCAGCATTGTTCCATTTCATGTCAGGAGGACAAACACCACCGGCTTTCTCTCCCCACCATGAAGGTAGATGCGGGGAGCACTCAAGACTCGTCCCGATTGATTTCCAGATATTTTGTTTTTTTTTTGTGCGTGTAGCTTTTAGTCAGAGCTCTATGGGTAAAACCGGGTCTCACCTGAAGTTTTAATAATGGAGATTTACTCGGCAGATAAAAACGATGACTTGACGTTCACTTTGAGGATTGGTAAACACTTTGATTTATTAGTAGAGAGATGGGATTCTGAGTGGTGCAGCAGAAAGGCGTTCACTTTGTCAGTTTGAATACAACTGACAATACAACATCGATGGCTTTAGACACCAAGGAATCTAGGAGGAGGAAAAAATGATCTTTTGCACCGCACTTGGAGAAATTAGATGTAAACTAACTGATCGACCATCAGCGTATAATCCATCAGTGACAGGATTCTGGCTTCATGTGGATCAATATGTACTTTTCAAAAGCAATAAGCGAGTGGCAGGAAACACACACATGTTTTCTTCTTACAATGTTATACAGTGCACAAAATCTTCAGAGAAATATTCTGCCCTGATACCACCAACCCTGCCCAGTAAAACCCTGCCTCGCCCTGCAAAAACACCTGCATCATCCCTTACTTCCCCACCCCCCTGTCCTTCATCACTCCATCCCATCCTGCACTGCATCATCATAATATGGGCTGCATCACAACACTCCACTATAACCTGCCCAGCATCACTCTGCCCAACTATACCCTACCCAGAATCACTCCACTCATTCCCACTTTACCCTGCCCTGCTTCACTCCACTTTGTCCCACTATACACTGCCAAGCATAAGTTCACTCTGCCCAACTATACCCAGCCCTGCATCACTCGACTCATTCCCACTTTACCCTGCCCTGCATCACTCGACTCATTCCCACTTTACCCTGCCCTGCATTACTCCACTCATTCCCATTTTACCCTGCCCTGCATCACTCCACTCATTCCCACTTTACCCTGCCCTGCATCAGTCCATTCATTCCCATTTTACCCTGCCCTGCATCACCCTGCCCTGCATCACTCCATTCATTCCCACTTTACCCTGCCCTGCATCATCACTCCACTCATTCCCACTTTACCCTGCCCTGCATCACTCCACTCATTCCCACTTTACCCTGCCCTGCATCAGTCCACTCTGCCCAACTATACGCTGCCCAGCATCACTCCACTCATTCCTACTATACCCTGCCCAGCATCACTCCACTCATTCCCACTTTACCCTGCCCTGCATCACTCCACTCATTCCCATTTTACCCTGCCCTGCATCACTCCACTCATTCCCACTTTACCCTGCCCTGCATCAGTCCACTCTGCCCAACTATACGCTGCCCTGCATCACTCCACTCATTCCTACTATACCCTGCCCTGCATCAGTCCATTCATTCCCACTATACGCTGCCCTGTATCAGTCCACTCTGCCCAACTATACCCTGCCCTGCATCACTTCACTCTGCCCCACTATACCCTGCCCTCCATCAGTCCCCCTCACTCACTATATCCTGCCCTGCATCAGTCCACCCTGCCCAACTATATCCTGCCCTGTATCACTACACTTTGCCCAACTATAACCTGTCCTGTATCACTCCACTTTGCCTCACTATACCCTGCCCTCCATCAGTCCTCCTGCCTCACTATACCCTGCCCTGCATCAGTCCACCCTGCCCAACTATATCCTGCCCTGTATCACTACACTTTGCCTCACTATACCCTGCCCTCCATCAGTCCTCCTGCCTCACTATACCCTGCCCTGCGTCAGTCCACCCTGCCCAACTATAACCTGTCCTGAATCACTCCAGCCTGCCCCACCATACCCTGCCCTAGATTACTCCACCCTGCCCCTCCACACCCTGTCCTGCATCATCCCAACCCACCCCACCCCAAATTAATGCCACATGTTCAACTACATTGTCTGTGATCCCAGAACATTTGTTGCTCTATGTTGTATCATATTAGAGCTCATGCCCTCCAGAGTTTACATTCCTGCCTAGGAAACGACCACCAAGAATTCCTTTTACTTCTGGAATATGAATTAAATGTTCGATTGGAAATAGTGTGCACTTTAGGGTGGAGATTGTATGTGGTATTATAGGATTGTGATTAGTCCACTGATTAAACAAACATCCTGTGCAGAGAAACAATACAAAATCATAAATCTTATAAATAAGTCTTTAGATTATTTGGTAGGTGAGGTCCATCTTAAACACTGATGTACTACCTTGTTGGCACATACCTTTGCTTTTGCATCATCATTAATCTGGCTGTTTGGGTCTGATTGTGTACGGAATGCACAGCAAGAAGATTCTTTTGTAAATAAGCTCCTCTGTTGCTGTAGAGTCGGAGGTGGGGAGGTGGTAAATCAGTGGTTAAGGCTCTGGGTTACCGATTGGAAGGTCGGATCACAGTATCACTGAGGTCCCATCCTTGGGATCCCTTAAGCAAGGCCCTTACCCTTCTTTGCTCCAGTGCCGCTGTAACACGACTGGCCTAGTGCTCTGACCTCAGCTTCCTAACATGACAGAAATAGATTAATAAATCAGCACCTATAGAATGTTTCATTCGACCTCATTGCTCATTTCTTCCTCTTTGTCGTCTTCCAGAGAACAGCAAAGACACCTGTCTCCAGAAAGTGACGGTAAAGGCGGAGCCCATGGAGGTGGACCCCCCCTCGGATGTGGCCCCGCCCCCTTCGCACTTGCTAGGCTTCAGCACTTTAGGGGCATGCGAGAAGAAGGAGCCAATGGCTGGCCTTCCGGAGCCTCTGCCCCGCCCCAACAAAGACCTCTTCTCCCAGGACATATCGGTCAAAATGGCCTCTGAGCTGCTCTTCAAACTGTCTGGTGAGTGAAAGACGAACAAGCGGAGGGTGTTTTGTCACATCCGCAACCCCGGTGCTCTACCACTGTGTGTGTGTGTGTGTGTGTGTGTGTGTGTGTGTGTGTGTGTTGTTAAACGATACACACTTTTCACTCGAGAGCAGAGACGGGATTAGTCGAGGCAAAGCTGCCCCTGATGCTCGCTTTGCCAGTTACGGCTCTCAGTTTAAATTCCATGTAGCACCTCTGAAGCTCGAGAAAAAAAATCCTCCACCATCACTTTCAGGATACGCACACACAATTCACACACTCCAAACCAGAATCTGTGTGTGTGTGTGTGTGTGTGTGTGTGTGTGTGTGTATGCTAAGCCCTGTCCGTTACAGCCCTTTCCTCCATTTGTTTCATTCTCGAACCGCTAAAACCCACTCTCGCTGCCCCTCGCTCCCCTTCACTCTCTGCATCTCTTGCGGCATCGTCATGGCAACCCAGAGAACCCCTCAGTGTGTCATGTGACACTGAGCGTCGGAGAGAAGGAGCCTAGGAAGCATCATCCAGAGAGCAGGGTCAGGAGGACGAGGGGGTGGGGAGGGGAGGGGACATGGGGGCAGAGGGGAGGGGGGGGGGGGGGGGGGGGGGGTCACGGCTTGCCTTCCGTAGGATGAAAATCTATAGCAGATTCCACTGTTTGATATTCCTCAATCCCATGAGGCTTTGTGTGTAAACAAGTGTTGTGTGTTATTAAAACAAGGGAAATGTTTTAGATCAACTCAACAAGCTGTCTCAGACATTTCTCCCACGACGCAAATTATATATATTTATAAATTATATAAATAAAATTATATAAATTATATATAGGATTAGTGATTTATTAATAATTACATTTGTAATTACATCATTTATCAACGCAGATCAATTGAAAACTAAAGTATTGTATAAACTATAGAACATTTATATATATATATATATATATAAAATGGCAGAAAGAGCGGGAACATGCTAAGAATGATGAAAAGAGAAAGAAAGGAATGAAACAGAAATGAAAGAAAATGAAGCACAAGAAAAGAAAGAAAGAAAGAAAGAAAAATAAAGGAAGGAAGCCGGATGAAAGAAAGAAGGAAAGAAAGGATACAAAAAAGAAAAATAAAGAAAGGAGGCCAGATGAAAGAAAGAGGAAAATGGAAGAAAGGAAGCAGAAATAAAGAAATGAACAAAAAGGAAGATAGTTAGGAAGATAATGAAAGAGAAGCACAAAGAAAAAGAAAAATGGAAAGAAAAAATGAATAAAGAAAGAAAATGAAAGAAGCCAGATGAAAGAAAAAATGAAAGAAAGGAAGCAGAAAAAAAATGAATTAAGCAGAAAGGAAGAAAGATAAAAAGAAAGAAAATGAAGCACACACAGAAAGAAAGAAAGAAAGAAAGAAAGAAAGAAAGAAGCACAAAATGATGCAAAAAATAGAGAAAAATAAAGGAAGGAAGCAGGATGACAGAAAGAACAAAATGAAAGAATGGATGAAAAGACAGAAAGAAAGAAATAATGCAAACTGGCTCTGCCATATATATATATATATATATATATATATATATATATATATATATATATATATATATATAAAAGGAATCTGAAAGAAAGGAAAGACACAGAAAGATAGAAAGAAAGAAGGAAGCACAACGAAAGATGGAATTAAATCGAAAAAAGAAGGAAAGAGAAAAGGAACAAACAAAGCAAAAAGACAGCAGGACTAATCACTGTATTACATATTTTTTTACATTTTGTCGTATTATATTGTCATTGTAACAAAACATAAGTCAAACCATCATTATTTCCTGTGTTTTGACCTTACGATGATGACACCTAATGAGGCTACGACACACAGTACAATAGCAGAATGTCAGCAGTGTAGAATCAGCGTCCCGCTGTGGTGAACAAATAAAGGAAGATGAATCGCGTTATGGAAACTGTGGGCGGTTGCTCAGTGGAGTAGATGCTCTGATCCCAACATGGGTTCATCATGGGTTCATATCCCATTCATACACAGATCCACAAAAAAGAGAAAAACGTACCCGAGTACAGTAGCAACTTACATTTCCTTCCTTACTGTATTATTGTTATTATTATTATTATTATTATTATTATTATTATTAATATTATTATTGGGGGGCACAATGGTTTAGTGATTAGCACGTTCGCCTCACACCGCCAGGGTCCGGGTTCGATTCCCGTCTCGGCCATGTGTGTGTGGAGTTTGCATGTTCTCCCCGTGCCTCAGGGGGTTTTTCTCCGGGTTCTATCCGGTTTCCTCCCTGGTCCTAAAAAAACATGCACGGTAGGTTGATTGGCACCTTGGAAAATTGTCCCTAGTGTATGAATGTGTGTGGTGTGTGTGTGTGTGTGTGTCCTGCGATGGGTTGGCATTCCATCCAGGGTGTATCCTGCCTTAATGCCCATAGACGCCTGAGGTAGACACAGACTCCACAGACTCCTCCCGTGACCCGAGGGAAGATCGGATATAGCGGTAGAAGATGAATGGATTAATGAATTATTATTATTATTTTTATTATTATTATTATTATTATTATTATTATTACATCCTGACTTTTTGAAGCAGAGTACAAAGAACAACTCCCAGCATTAAACTCCAACTCTGATCCGCTTCACCCAAGCATTAAACCACAAAGATGTGTCAAGGAACTCCACATATATATATAGTATATATATATATATATATATATATATTCCTGCACACGGTTTATTCTTATTTTTTTACTGTAATTACTGAATGATATGCTTAAAAAGAAATATAACCCGAGGCTTTCAGAGCCTTCAACATCAACAATACACTTTCTTTAGCACGTTTAAACGTGCACAGGCGAGAGTAAACAACGATTATGCTTTATCTCGAAAACACAAGAAAAAGAAGAAGAAGTAGAAAAAATGGCGTGTGGCCCATTTGCACCGGGTTAGAATGAGGAATAAAAAACACGTCTGCTTGTACAAATACTCCTGTTTAACCCGGGTGCCCTCTTTGTGTGTGTGTGTGTGTGTGTGTGTGTGTTTTTGTGCAGAAAAAGTAAGCAAAGCTAACGAAAATAAAGACGGCACATCGTTCGGCATGACCAGGTGAGCGCCGCTACTGTTCTCTGTTGTTCCTGCCCTGAAATGAAAGGGGGATGATTGTTGTCTGCGTCACGCTTCTCTTCCAGCCCTTTTCTGGACGACCGCTTTAGACAATCGCCCTTCAGCACGCGCTCCAAGAGCTCCTCCCCGGCCGAGGCCAGCTCCTCCGCCCGAGCTTCACAACAAGGTACGTCATGCTGTGTCAATACTCTTATTATCAATCATGGAGCATTAGTACACCAAGATCGTCGGGGGGGATACACCATTTGGGCATAAATAGGTCTAGTCACTATGGAGCTTCAAATTGTAATTATGTGCTCTGTGTTATTTATGTATAAATAACACTTGCATTGATGTAGGTTTGAAGAACGGAGAGCTGCGTTACAGGGAAAGCACTGTTTCTCATACCGGATATCTGCAATGGTGTCAACAAAAAAAGGCAGATCTGGACCTGTATTTTTGGAAAGAGGGTGAAGTCCGCAGGAGCACGGCTAGGGTCGATCCGGTATTGATCGTGTGGCGGGAAACTCTTTCGGAGAGCTTGGCGTCAGGGTGCGGACCGGGTCAGAATAGCATTATGTCATATGGGGACGATATGTGCGGACGTGGTAGCCCAGTGGTTAAGGTGTTGGACCCCCCCAGCACCACCAAGCTGCTACCTATAGTGGGCCCCTTGAGCAAGGCCCTTAACCCTTAATTTATCAGTTGTAAGTCGTTCTGGATAAGGGCGTCTGCCAAATGCTGTAAATGTAGATGTAAATATGGTATATCATAATATATATCGCCTAAAACGTCCAAACAAATGCTGCTACTATTGTACTTATATTTTTGTACATATATATGTACTTATACTATTGTACATATATATACATATATATATATAAATATATATATATATATATATCTTTTCCTGATATCTGGGACATATAGTCTTATATATGTCATATAGTCATCGGGTCTTATAGTAAGCAGGATATCATTACATCATTTGGGTTCATATCCTAAACTAGAGCCTAAACAAAGTTCACCTCTTTGACCATCAACAAGATCAGACGCAGAGGCAGCGAGTGATAATCTGAAACAGTCGGAGTGAAGGAAACATAGACGATTCCAGCTGATGATGGAAATTTATATCTCAATAACCGTATAGTAAATGTATAACGTAAGTATAGTATAGCCCTAGTTACTAACGTATAGCCCTAACGTAACGTAAATCAGCAGCGGTATGGGAAAAAATCACAAGATACATGATACATGTACATATACATGATACTATAAATATTATTATTATTATTAAGGTGAGAAACATCCCACTTTGTATCCCTTTGTATGTACTATATTATATATATAGTAGAACTATATATATATATATATATATATATATATATATATATATATATATATATATATATATATATATATATATATATATATATATATATATATATATATATATATATATATATATATATATATATTCATTCACACCTCCAGGGAGATTCCCGTCTCGGCCATGTATGTGGGTGGAGAGTTTGCATGTTCTCCCCATGCCTCAGGGGTTTTTTTTTCTCCGGGTTCTCCAGTTTCCTCCCCCGGTCCAAAAAACATGCACGGTAGGTTGATTGGCACCTTGGAAAAATTGTCCCTAGTGATATGAATGTGTGTGTGTGTGTGTGTGTGTGTGTGTCCTGTGATGGGTTGGCATTCCATCCAGGGTGTATCCTGCCTTAATGCCCATAGATGCCTGAGAAAGGCATAGACTCCCCGTGACCCGAGGGAAGATAGATAAAGGGATAAAGCGATAGATATATATATATATATATATATATATATATATATATATATATATATATATATATACGAGGAAACCAAATGAGAGGTGACAAACGAGCAAAATGCTACAATATTCATGAATATGCAAGACCAGGAATGAATGGGAGTCCGAATGTGTCGCTACAATGTCATTTGCAAACTGAGTTTGCAACAGCTCGATTCCCGTCTCGGTGTGTGGAGTTTGCATCTCCGGTTTCCTCCCCGTCCAAAAACATGCACGGTAGGTTGATTGGCACCTTGGAAAAATTGTCCCTAGTGTATGAATGTGTGTGTGATTGTGAGAATGGTTGGCATTCCATCCAGGGTGTATCGTGCCTTAATGCCCATAGACGCCTGAGATAGACACAGACTCCCCGTGACCCGAGGGAAGATCGGATAAAGCGGTAGAAGATGAATGAATGAATGTGTTCATACTGAGCCGTTTCGCTTGTTTTACGCGGGGAACATTTACGAGTTGCCTCACGAACATATTAAACGGTGGTTTAGTCTCCGCCTCGCGTTTTGAGCGCAATGCAACGTTCCCAGATAAAGAAAGAGAGAGATGTTCTTACTACAGTGCAAAACACAAAAAAACCCCTTCTTGAAACAAGGAAGATTCACTTGTTAAAATGTATTAAAATCAAGCAAAAGGATTTTTTTACACAATTGTGTAAGCAAAATTGACTTCTTAAAGCTAGCATTAATATCTAGCCGATAATAAATTCTACTAAAAAAAGCCCAGCTCAGAGCAATTCTTTTTAACCTTTATATACTGTAAACACAAGTTCAAGTGCTAGCATTTATATTTACAGCATTTGGCAGACATTGCTCCAGAACGACTTAGAGCTGAGCAGTTGAGGGTTAAGGGCCTTGGTCAAGTTCCTACTAGTGGTAGTGATGGGATTTGAACCGGCAACCTTCCAGTCCAGAGCCTAATGCCTTAACCACTGAGCCACCCACCTCCCTGACAGACTCTAACAGGTATTGACAATTTTCTTTTTGCGGTAGTGTTCAACATTCTGTTTGAATAATGCAGTTTATATGTCACTTGTTTCTAGTGAAGACTGAATAAGTACAATTTAAGATTTATAGTCATGTGATTTTTTTTTTTAAGACTTTTTATCTTTCAGGATAAAAAAAAAAACAAGATATATTTTCTAGAAAATATTATTTTAGTCTACAGCGTTGAAATATATACCGTCAGTATGTAGCCTACTGAAATAGGGCCCATTTACTCAACAAATGAAACTTTTAATTGTATTAATTTGGTTGTCGCGGCACGGTGGCTTAGTGGTTAGCACGTTCGGCTCACACCGCCAGATCCGGGTTCGAGTCCCGTCTCGGCCATGTGTGTGTGGAGTTTGCATGTTCTCCCCTTGCCTCAGGGGGTTTTTCTCCGGGTTCTCCGGTTTTCTCCCGGTCCAAAAACATGCACGGCAGGTTGATTGGCACCTTGGAAAATTGTCCCTAGTGTATGAATGTGTGTGCCCTGTGATTGGTTGGCATTCCATACAGGGTGTATCCTGCCTTAATGCCCATAGACGCCTGAGATAGGCACAGACTCCCCGTGACCCGAGGGAAGATCGAGAAGATGGAGCGGTAGAAGATGAATGAATGAATGAATATTGTCCATGCAGAAATTAATTATGTATATAACCTTTATACTTATTAATCAGCCCATATAAGTTTATCGCTAGTGATCGAGCCAGAAGTTCCTGACATGGAAGGAGGAAGTAACTTTTATAGGAACCAGAATCAGAAGGTGACCCTGAATGTCCGTTCATCATTGCTACTAAATGATGGACACTTGTGTTGCAAAACTCTTCCATATGACGACTGTAGTCCAAATCAATTGTAACAAAATATTTACATTAATTACAGCCCTAATCTCCATGGTTTGTGAGTTTGACCCTCTTCGGGAATTTACATAATTTGGCAGACACGCTTATCCAGAGCGACTTGCAATTGAGGGTTAAGGGCCTTGCTCAAGGGCCCACTTGTGGCAGCTTGGCGATGGTGGTGGGATTTGAACCTGGGATGTTCTGTTCCAGAGGCCAATGCCTTAGCCGCTGTGCTACCACCTCCCTACATTTACGGCATTTGGCATCTTATCCAGTGCGTCTTACAACGGAGGGTTAATGGCCTTGCTCAAAGGCCCACTAGTGGCCCCTTGCTGGTGGGGGGATTTGAACCTGGGATTGTCTGGTCTAGAGCGACCACCTCCCAGGATCTTATACTGTTCATGCAGAACCATTTATTATTCACAGTGGTTCATCTCCAATGTAAAAAACGCTTTTTCTAGAAGTAAGGTGTCCGGATGGATCAGGCTGATCACTGGTAGGAGCATGGTTAACTCAGTGTAGGGGTAATTGGGGGGGTCAACAGGTAGATTTTTGCCATTAGATTCTATAGCCAGCCTGCTTTGGTCCTCGGACGTTCCCTTATTACTCGCCGATTACAAATCCCCTCCCGCTGCCAGGCTCCAGGAGGCCTCATGCCCATATCCGTGCCCAGCCCGGAGGCCTTGGCACTGGGCAGCTGTGCTCCCCAATCCACCCACCCCCCCACAACCAACCCCCATCTCTGCCTCTACCCCCATCGCCACTGGCCCCTCTGGCGAAGGGTAATTAGTGCACGGCGGCCTGGCCCGCTTCCTTCCACCACTTAATGAAATAATGATTGGGTTTTCCATGTCCAGGGTGCCCCGAGAGTTAATTCGCAACACACACACAACACACACACACACACACACACACACACACACACACACACACACACACACACACCCAATTGAAGTTCTCTCACTCTGACTCTCTAACACACACCACACACACACACACACACACACACTACCCAATTGAAGTTCTCTCACTCTGACTCTCTAACACACACACACACACACACACACACACACACTACCCAATTGAAGTTCTCTCACTCTGACTCTCTAACACACACATACACACACTATCCCTCTTTTGCTTTGTCTGTTTCATTTCTAAACGGTTAACACCTTTGTGACCTGGCGTGGGATGGAACTCCCATTCACACCGTATTCAGCACAGAAACGCTCAGTGTTTATTATTATTATTATTATTATTATTATTCATTCATTCATTCATCTTCTACCGCTTTTTATCCGATCTTCCCTCGGGTCACGGGGAGTCTGTGCCTATCTCAGGCGTCTATGGGCATTAAGGCAGGATACACCCTGGATGGAATGCCAACCCATCGCAGGACACACACACACACACACACACACACACACATTCATACACTAGGGACAATTTTCCAAGGTGCCAATCAACCTACCATGCATGTTTTTGGACCAGGGGGGGGGTGGGCGGGGGAACCTGAGAACCCAGAGAAAAAAAAACCCCCTGAGGCACGGGGGGAGAACATGCAAACTCCGCACACACGTGGCCGAGATGGGAATTCAAACCCAGATCCTGGAGGTGTTAACCACTAAGCCACCGTGTCCCTATTATTATTATTATTATTATTATTATTATTATTATTAATACTCTATTGTCACTTTGTAGAACGCATGCACCTTTGTGCCTTTGCCTTGGGTTACATTTACCAATGAGTGCCAAGGCTGTCTCCTCCCCGCCCTTAACGATGCCAATTCAACCATTAAGGGCTTACGGACTTCACACACACACACACACACACACACACACACACACACTGTAGAAGTTGCTGTAGAAGGTCAACAACTTACCAACCCCATCTGACTTTTTGGCCTTTGACAAGCAGGCAATTCCAGATAACTAAACCAACTTAGAACGATCACTCCATTTTTACATTTCTGGGATCTATAAATATTCATGATTTATGCAAATTGGACAAAAAGTGGCCCTGATTTCAGTACTACAGCATTACAAAAGCAACTGTTCCACACATCACATCAGTGTTACTTATCAGTGTTAAATTAGCACCCAAGTATCGGAGAAAACAGACGAGCCACTTTTCAACCGAATGCGGCGCGATTACACCGGACACAAACCCTGCCCCGGTGTATTGTGGGAAGGCGCGATATATCGCGCTCGTCTCCGAACTGCGTCAAGTCTAAGCGTACAGGTTCGTGCTGGTCATGAGTCAACCCAGAGCACCAGGGGTTTCTGGGAACTGTATCTCTCCCGCCTGGCTATCGCTTCCAAAAGTCCAACAACATCCATGCAGCCGTAACGGAAGCTCTCGCAGCGTGAATCAGACTCGGGATGGAATGCAGAGACCTGGAGTTACATAACTGCGGGGCTAAATGTAGTTTATTTAATGATACGCTGTTTCTAATCCGAGCTGAAGTGTAAAAGTAGCGGAGGTGCACTGACACCCAAACTGCCCCCGCCTCGCATGTTACGAAACTGAGCACGAGAGGTTACTTTGATTTCCGTCAGATATGTAGGGAAACTAGGGACAATTTTCCAAGGTGCCAATCAACCTACCGTGCATGTTTTTGGACCAGGGGAGGAAACCGGAGAACCCGGAGAAAAACCCCCTGAGGCACGGGGAGAACATGCACAAACTCCACACACACATGGCCGAGACGGGAATCGAACCCGGATCCTGGCGGTGTGAGGCTTTTTTCCTATATATATATATATAGATAGATAGATAGATAGATAGATAGATAGATAGATAGATAGATAGATAGATAGATAGATAGATAGATAGATAGATAGATAGATAGATAGATAGATAGATAGATAGATAGATAGATAGATAGATAGATAGATAGATAGATAAATTAGCACTCAAAGTTTTAATAGAGAAAAAAAAAATATCACCACTATAATTCCAGATTTTTATTGATATACACCCGTTCCTGAAGAACATGCTTCTAAAACAAAATCATGTATATGTAAATGTATATGTAAGTTAGGAGGATGGTGTACCTCAGTGGTTAAGCTCTGGACCGGAAGATCTCACGACCACCACCCAGCTGCCACTAGGGGGCCCTTGAGCAAGGCCCTTAATCCCTCACTTAAGTAAGTCACTCTGGATAAGGGTGTCTCCCAAATGCCGTGAATGAGTAATTAGCTGATTAGAGAAGCAGCCATGAATCCAATGCAAACATGATACCACCACCATGCTTCAGTGGAAGGATAGATCAGCCTGAGCAGCATTGTTGGGGTTTCTATTTTGTCAAACTAGAGCACATTATTGACTAGTTTGTAGACTCCACAATTAATATGCAGGTAGTCTCCGAGTTACGATGGCAGTAAAGTAGAATTACAAACAAATGGTCTTTCGGTATCACATTCGGAAGTCATCACCTGCTCGCCCATAAGGGTTCCGAACTTATAGGCAATGAACTTACCACTTATATGCGATCTACTCGCCCTCTCACCCGCTGCCGTATATGTATATATCATATATTTTATACATTGCAGAAGTATAAATTGCTGCGTTTTGCTAAAATGATGCACCTTATTTTGTTCGGTTCTTAACACATTATAGTGCATTACCCCTCTTCTGGTTATTTAACACATATGGGTAAGGTAGCTTAGAACAGAACAGCCTGTATTTGTCACATATACATTACAGCATTACATCCCATATACATTACATTACTTCGCATATATCCCAGGTCGTTTTGAATCTGGGGTCAGAGCGCACTGTCAAGCAGGATACGGCATAGAGGGTTAAGGACCTTGCTCAAAGACCCAAGGGTGCCATATCAGCGCTCGAACACGCCCACCCTATCCCACCACCACCCCCCCAACCTTCCGATCAGTAGACCGGCTCCTGAACCACTGAGCTACACCCCTCCCCACACTGGGGTCAACTTGTTAGCTACCTTTATTTTTGCAAAAAGCCCAGACATGAAATTTGCTTGTCCTGGGGGTCCTGGGTTATCTGCAACCCCCTCCCCCCAAAAAAATATTTACTCCATCTATTTACACCAGTATGTCGGTGTGTCACGAAGTCTCGTACAATCAGCTTTTAGCGACGAGTCGAACCCGAGTATAAGCATACCTCGAACTCCCTCTGCAACATATCCGCTCATTTGAGCTTTTAGAGCTGCTCTGGGCCGCCGTGCTCCGTCACGTGCTGGGTCGGGTACCGGTGAGATGTCCTTCAGGCTCGGCGTCCAAGGCCAGTGCATCTGCTCTTTAATGGCCACCATTAAATATTCCCCAACATGCCAAAAAGCTGCTACTCTGAGACGCCCTCTCTTTCTCCCTCTCTCTCTCTCTCTCTCCCCTTTCCTCCCTTCTCCTCCTCCTCCCTAACCCCATCAATCCTGCAGCCTGCGCTATGCCGGACAGCCTCCGGAAAAATGGGCCTGTTTATGAGGAACCGCAAGTCCAAAGGGACACACACACACACACACAGAGGCGAAACGTGTACGACACAGGCAGAAAGCCATGCGTGAGCGTGTACCGAGCGGTTCGGAGGTCTGCACAGGAAGCTCGGGAAGGCTGCAGATGTCATTTGCATGACCTCCAAACACCCACAAACACACGCTGGTATGTTCGGCGAAACTTCCAACTGGCTCGGGATCGCGGCTCTGCTGTTTTACTCGTTCGTCTCGGGCTAATGTCATACCGATGTCACCATGCTGTGTTTACCGTGTGCGAAGCCTGCGCTGCATTAGCCAGCTTATGTGTGTGTGTGTGTGTGTGGTGTGTGTGTGTGTGTGTGTGTGAATAAGAATCACGCATGCCCACTGCGCCACCTGGCCATTCGAAGGGGCTGCAACGCGCAATGACGGAATTTCTCCCCCAATTTATTTATTTATCCTCTCGTTTATTTATCTCCCCCCTCTCTCTCCCTCCCTCCCTCCCACCCTCCCTCCCCCCCACACCACTTCTCCACTTCCACTACGTGCGAGAGGGGAGGCGTGGAGCTGCATTTTAATTTGACGCCAAGCCAAAGCACCTTCATCAGAAGGTTAATTCTGTCTGTCTCCTTGTGGAGTACTGTTCCCTCTCTCTCTCTCTCTCTCTCTCTCTCGATCATTTAGTCTCTCCTTCGTTCCGTCTCAGGACTGAAAGAGAGGTGTGTTGACGTGCAGCACCAGGAAATGGAAACACCTCGACAGTGTTGGGTGTAAAAGTCAGAAATGATTTAGGTGTATAAAATAGCGTATGGAATTCTACGTTTCCATGTAATTTGCAATGATGTACGTGTTAGCACGTTCGCCTCACACCACCAGGGTCCGGGTTCGATTCTCGTCTGGACCATGTGTGTGTGGAGTTTGCATGTTCTCCCCGTGCTTCAGGAGGTTTTTCTCCGGGTTCTCCGGCTTCCTCCCCGGTCCAAAAACATGCACGGTAGGTTGATTGGCACCTTGGAAAATTGTCCCTAGTGTATGAATGTGTGTGTCAGTGTGTGTGAGTGTGTGTGCCCTGTGTTGGGTTGGCATTCCATCCAGGGTGTATCCTGCCTTAATGCCCATAGACGCCTGGGATAGGCACAGGCTCCCCGTGACCCGAGTGAAGATCGGATAAAGCGGATAAGAAGAGGGTAGAAGATGGTAGAAAGAGAATGGTTTTAGAATGAATGAATGAATGAATGTTTATCCCGCAGCACCACACACACACACATGCACACACACACACACACACACACACACACACACACACACACACACACACACCTCCCCATTCAACAGCGTGGCTGTGTTTGAGGTGTTAGAATAAATTAGTCACCACAAACTTTAGACACAGCGGGGCTTGAGCTTGTTGAACATCTGAAGCATTTCCGTACGACTGATGAAACCCCGCCCCCTCTTGGAAACGAGCTCTTCGGGATTCGTCGGAGTGATTTCGCAAGCGGAAAACTACGGAAGCTCACTGGGCCAAACCGACATAAACTTGAATGAATCGATAAAGGGAAGGCGAGTCCTTAATACTAAAGGTAGTTATTAGGGTTGAGGTCAGCAGGGCTCTGTAGCAGGAGATCTTCCACTCCAAGCATATCTTCATAGAGAAGGAGCGGCCAACCTGCCGCCGTGTTGTGTCATGACACTGACTTGCGGTATTGTCATCTCACACACATAAAAACACACACACACACACTTCGAACATAAGAACCAGGCAAAAAGGATCCACGGCTTGGCCACTCCTGTCATAGAGCAAGTTATAGGAACAGTAGTTGCGGGAACAAATTAGGGGGCGGAGTTAAATACGGCCGGAAAAATCCGCTGTCCCAAAATATTTGCCGTTACATAAAGTAAATGATTAAAAACGTATCAATCAATAAAAAGAAAGATCTTTCTGTGACTCGTTCGGAAATAACTTTGCATTACACTACGGCCATTGATTATTTCTCCGTAACAACACACCCGCAAGTGTTTTATTCCTTTATAAATAAAACGCCCGTAGGCAAAAAGTTATCCTTTTTTTTTTTTTTAAGTGTGTAGTATATCTATTTTTTTCTCTTTTTTTATATAATAGTTTGTTTATCCTCGTGTATTGTTAGTGGGTGTTTTTTGACTCCTGCCAGCGTTCTCAGCTTTGTATTTTGCCTGTGATTGTGTGATCTGGACTGTCTACTTCAATTTCACCTTTGTTAAATCTCGCACATGTACGCTACCTTTTCAGCCTCCTGCGTTTTATCTTCTAACACATTCTTCTCTGGAAATTCTTCTCACCCTTTTTTTTCCCTCCCCACCCCATCGTGAACAGAAACAGATCAAACGCTCCGTTCCGCTATTGTGTTCTTCACGTAGACGTCTGCTTTTTAATGGCGCTTCACGCGTTTCTTTCCAGACCCGCTAATGTTAGCATTTACTAAGTGATTATTGAGTGACTGTAGCGAAAACACAAAGAAACAGAACGGAGTAATAATAGAAGAGGGATATTTTCAGACGGTTGGTTGGTGTTTATATCTCGGGTTTAATTCTTCTTCTTCTTCTTTGTCTTCTTTCGGTTGCTCTCGTCAGGGGTCACTACAGCGTCCATTTATACATCTCTCTGTCCTTTTTTAGACCCACCACCTGCATGTCTTCCCTCACCACATCGCTACACCTCCTTCCTCTTTTCCTCGAGTCTTCATCCTCTGCACACGACCAAATCATCTCTCTCTCTCTCTCTCTCTCTCTCTCTCTCTCTTTTGGGAATCCGTATTTTTCTTTTTTTTGTTTTGCCCTTAACGGCGTTTTAAGTTAACAAAAACGTCACTTTGGGGTGATATGAGCGTCTTCCCATGTTTCAATGAGTGACTTTTGGGGATTTTTTTCCTAAATTCATCGTAGGCATTTTATATATAAAATATAGATATATAAAATATATATGCCTGCAGACGGTCCCCTTAATTTACTATTTTGCAGCATCTTTGACTCGGACACCTCCTGCTCCGTCTCCTATCTGACAATAACGTTGCACATAACTTATGTTCAATATTAATTTTTTCCACTTGTAAAGAGCGGTAAATGATATCACGTTCATTATGCTAACAAAAGAATAAGGATATTCTATTTAAGGAAAAAAATGCTGTATTTTTCCTTCATTTTTCTCACTGAGCATACTCCAACAATGTCAGCGCTGCTGCGCGGTTATACTTTCTCCTGGTGCGGCAAAGAAGCCGAAGCAGTTCAGCGGGCTGGAATAAAAGGACCAAAGGGGCCGTATGTGGCCCCCGGGCCGTAGTTTGCCCAATCCAACATTTCAGTGTCTCACCACCATCTTATAAACTACTGTTGATCTGAAAAGCAGAATAATTGTTCTCGACCTGTAACAGGTGTGTGACGTGTTTGACTGGAGCGATCCGTGTGTTTCCCCCCCCCTCAGATTCAGAGAAACCGCTGTGCGAGACAGGAAACGGTCTGCCGCAGTGGAGACTCAACGATCAGCTCTTCCCCTGCCCAGTGTGTGGTAAAGTGTTCGGTCGCCAGCAAACTCTCTCCAGACACCTTTCCTTACACACAGGTGAGATTCTAACATACACATATAACATATGTGTGTGTGTGTGTGTGTGTGTGTGTGTGTGTGTGTGTGTATATATATATATATATATATATATATATATATATATATATATATATATATATATATATATATATATATATATAAATATATATATATATAAACCACAGTGTGCATTACTATGTGAGTGATCTGCGTTGTGTTGCGAATGAATGAAACCCGGATACAACAAATGAATAAAGAAACTTGCCTTCAGTGCATCCACTCACACTTCCTAAATTTCCCCCAAATTACACCTACTAGCTGCGCATTCACAACAGGTACGATCTCCTCACTATATTAGTGTATATTATTAGTGCAAGCGCATCGCATTCCCAAATCCGTATTACGCAATAAAGCGCATTTTATCTTTTCCTGAATGCAATACGCTTCATTATAACCTAAACGTATCACCAGTTTATATGGAAAAGCAACCGGAACACAATTCTTAAAGGAGCCACGTCCCATATTTTACATTTAAAACAACCACTAAACAAAGTAACATTCAAATGAACGAGAAATTTATATTAAATTAATAATTTCCATGAGTAAAATAAATTAAATAATCAATAATTTTATTAAAGGGAGAGATTTTGAGTGAACATGTTATATATTTATAACATCTGTTACAGTTACAGAGCATTAGAAACATGAAAAGTATTATATATATATATATATATATATATATATATATATATACATATATATACATATATATATACACATACACACACTAAGATCCTAAAAAAAAAAAAGTACAGTTGTATATTCGAAAATAATATCACATCATATTCCATAATGCTTCCAAAGTCCAGTTTTTAGGATCATGTGCCCACTGTAACCTCAGATTCCGGTTCTGAACCTGATCTCGTACCTTCTAACTCACTTTTCTGCTCGCCGTAATTTTACACAGTATTTTTTTTTCGAGTTTCTTTTGCCTTCCTGGCAACGTAAAGCTCTCCTCTGATCACCCACCATCATAATCAATTCTTAGCTGTTGCTGTTTTTCACACCATTATGTGCAAACATTTGTGTGTGTGTGAAAATAAAAAAATCCAGATCTCCACCCCCCCCCCCCCCCACACACACACACACACACACACACACAAACACACACACCGATCTACGGAATTTCCAGTGCTCCAGTCTTTTTTCTTTATTTTCCTTTTTGGGTTTCAGCTGTGGCCATGATAAAATATGAGAGAGATTCCTCTCTGTAATGCCATTTGACATTCCATTAGAGTTCACAGTGAACACCAAAATCAGACTGGGGGTAGACAATTATCCCAGGTATTATTCCATTCTGCCTCAATTACTGCAATTGTTCCAGTAGGTTCACAAAACACACACACACACACACATACACTCACACACACCTCGTTATTTAGAATCAATACAATAATTTCAGACCGTTATTATTACACTTTTCTCCTAAACAGATCATTAAAGCAAACAGTCAAATGTAGGCAATTACCCAGTTATTTCCAGCTCACACTCAGCCAAGGCACGTGTGGTGTCTCACTCGCGGCCTCTGCCGAACGAGTGCAATGGAATATTATGGAGGTGGCCATCTTGACTAACGAAAACCAACATTTGTAAAGTGCAAGTCTGGTAGTTTATCTTCTCCGCTCCTCACCTTAAAAGGGTCCAATATCTCATTCGTAACACTGAGAGTGGTTTGCTGTGGGATTTAGAAGTTGGAGCTTGGTGTTTCTGGGATGTGACCTCATAACCATCTGATCAGAAACAGTAGTGGAGTAGAGACGCACACTGAATTTCATTCGCTTGAGTAAAAGTACAAAAGTATATGCCTTCAGTTGTACTATGATTTATTATAGCAGTAAATGTTCCTATTATCCTCTTATTCAGTTTATACAGGGGCACGGTGGCTTAGTGGTTAGCACGTTCGCCTCACACCGCCAGGGTCCGGGATCGATTCCCGTCTCGGCCATGTGTGTGTGCAGTTTGCATGTTCTCCTCGTGCCTCAGGGGGTTTTTCTCCGGGTTCTCTGGTTTCCTCCGGGTCCAAAAACATGCACGGTAGGTTGATTGGCACCTTGGAAATTTGTCTCTAGTGTATGAATGTGTGTGTGTGTGTGTGTGTGTGTGTGTGTGTGTGTGTGTCCTGCGATGGGTTGGCATTCCATCCAGGGTGTATGCCCATAGACACCTGAGATAGACACAGGCTCCCCGTGCCCCGAGGGAAGATCGGATAAAGCGGTAGAAGATGAATGAATGAATGAATAATTCAGTTTATGTTAAAAGACTATATTAATGATATTACGACTATATTAACAGATATTAGTGACTTAAACACTGAAAGTTGTCTGTTAAAACGATCACGAAACCAAAAACCTTCATAAAAATCATGCAAATAAGGCGTGTTGTGGCGAGTTCGAGGCAGGAGTGTCTTCCAACATTTATTCCTCTCAAAGTGTTCCGCGTGCTGTTAAACTGACACTGATCTGGATGTTCGTGATAAGAAGACACAACCGAGCGCCAATCAAAACAAGTTCACATCGGAGCATGCTCTAGAGCGATACTTGGCTTGTTTTTATTCGCTTTTAAATAAAAAGGAATGGCTGATTTGGCAAAATGAGGAGTGAAAAGTAGGATATTTGACTTTGCATTGTAGTGAAGGAAAAGTGAAATTCTCCCCAAATGAAAATACTTCAGTAAAGTACAGATACATGATAAAGATACTTGAATTACCGTCGTTACTGTCCACCCTCTGATCAGAAGTATGTATATATATATATATATATATATATATATATATATATATATATATATATATATATATATATATATATATATATATATATATATATATTTCAAGAGTGCAGTGATTTAATGGATCTCATTATTGTTGCATGTGGAAAATGGTGTGAATTTGATTTTGTGATAAACCAATAATACGACACACCTCCTCTATAAACTTCAGCTTTTTACCTCGACACAAAGTTTTAGTTTATTCGCACTCCAAATAGCATTTCATCCCACTTCAACAGTACTGTTTAATGCTTATATATATATATATATATATATATATATATATATATATATATATATATATATATATATATATATATATAACACATACATATATATATATATATATATATATAGATTTATATATGATATGAGTTATATAACTCATTAATCGCATATGTTTTCTGTCCTCAATGTACCATAAATGAATAATGTTTTATAACACTATCAATTATAATAATCTATATTATACTATATTATACTACATTCATTTATAACACTGACAGATATTATAAATATTTAAGGTTCATTCAAAATATCTCTTTAAAAAAAAATAAAAGGAAAGGTCAATGCTGAAATGATCTGGGACGACGACTGAAGTTTCTTTATTCAGAGTTGGGGTTTATATATATATATATATATATATATATATATATATATATATATATACACACACACATTATCCTGTATACTGTTGTTGTCGATGTTTATCATGTCATCTGTCATGGACGATATAGGATTTTGTGTGTGTGTGTGTGTGTGTGTGTGTGTGTGTGTGTGTGTGTGTGGGTATCCCATATGCATGACTATCTGCATGTGTTTCCTCAGAGGACAGGAAATATAAATGTCACCTGTGCCCATATGCAGCGAAGTGCCGTGCCAACCTGAACCAGCACCTCACCATCCACTCGGTGAAACTGGTAAGCACGGACACCGAGCACCTCGTTAACTCAGTCACCAGCGAAGGAGGAGAACGCAAAAACTGCCCCTACTACTACAGGTACACACACACACACACACACACCACATGTGCACAAACTATATATACAATAACATGCTGCTGTTGTAATAACCTTCATATTTCTGGGAAGGGGTTGGTAGATGATAGTTTACAAACAATACAAACAACTCATTTGAGGTTGTTTTTTTTCAGATACTTAAATAAGAATTTATAAAATTTGTAAAATCACGGTTAAATGTAAGTGGCGGAGTGGAGCCCATGAGCACACCCATATCACTATAATGGCCTGATCCTCCTTTCATAACACGCTTGTGAGATTGATAGATGAATCCGGCTCCTTTTATAGACTATACAGGGACTGTTTGCTTTAATGATTTAGACTATAACAGCTTCCACTACACCCCTGCATTACCCCTATGAGCCCCCCCCCCCACCCCTTTCCACCCTTTCTTCTTTACTGTACCACCACCAGACCCTGTTTAAAGAGCTGAAGTTGCGCATAATGTCTGGTCCAGTTTGGCGCTGTATAATATGAACACATGCTAGGAAGGATTTTTCAGATGTAGACACCTTTAGAACAGCAGAACATGCAACCAAATGGATTTGTCAGTGTTTAAAGGTTCCCCGGAAATCCAATTTTATTAAGTCATGGGTCAGGGATTATTCGGGAATCTAATTAGCGAATACCATCATAATGCAGGAAAAAAGAAATAAAATTCCGGGGTGTGGAGGGACAGATCCTGAGATACGGCTTTAATAATAATGATAATAATTATTTAATTATATATATGTATATATATGCAGGTCCCTTTTATCTGACAAACAAATATATAATTATGGGGGGGGATAATGTTCCTGTAGAACCGGTAACAAAAAGAGATATCGCTCCTGTGTGTAGTGTGCGCAAAAGTATTGGGACGCCTGGTCTTCCCAGCCATATGTGGTTCTTCTCCAATCTGTAAAAGCGCAAAAGCCACACAGGAGGTTCCAGCATGAACCACTTCCAGCATGACAGCGCCACTGTGCACAAAGCCGGCTCTGTTAAGATATGGAGGGTTTGGAGAAGATCTTGGCCGTCCTGCTACAGAGCTCTGACTGCAATCCTAATAAACACCTTTGGGTTGAATATGAACGCTGATTGAACCCACACATCACCATTGTGACTGGTGACCAGTCTCACTCTCTCTTAAAATCCAGTGGATCTGAGAAATGTTGAAGGAATGTTGATGCAAGAGCAAATTGGGAATGGGCTGCTCAGAAATCACGAACCACACTTAAGAGCAGGTGTCCCAAAACTTTTGCCAATATATCATATATGTCCTCGTCTACATTTCACATTTCACACCGTTTCTTGTGTGTGTCTCTCTCTCTCTCTCTCTCTAGCTGTCGAGTGTGCGGGTTCCAGACAGAGCTGAACGCCCAGTTCGTGAGCCACATGTCGCTGCACGTGGACAAGGAGCAGTGGATGTTCTCTCTGTGCTGTAACTCGTGCGAGTACGTGGGAGTGGACGAGGCCGAGATGAAAGCTCATATCAACGGCGAGCACTCAGGTCAGACCCTTCGAAACACACCACGCTGGACACACTGGTAGAGTGAAATGGTCTCTGAGGCGGAACTGACCAGAGACGCGCTTAATATGGGATTTCCAGCATTTCTCGGGAATTGAATAGTGAAAGTATAATGAGATAGGGTCATGTGACCGATTACATCGAGAGGGTATGGTAGAGATCCTCGGTAATGGGTTTATAACAACACCTAGTGTTATAACATATAGTGTTATTAACACCATTTTCGAATAAAAAAAAAAAGCCACAATTTTTTTTAAAGACAAATTTTGTGTCAGATTAGATTAACTTTAAGAATTATGGTGTAAAAACACTCATATCAGTAACAATACTAGGCCATGGTTAGTTAGCATCGGTATCTGGATACAATGGGAAATTAGTATTGGTACCTGTTCAGATATTTATCAGTATCGATATTTATCGCAATATTTACATTTTTGACACAAATAACACGGAAAATTATTATAAATCAAAGACAATTATGTGGTCTCTTTTAATAATGCAGGAATTTTAGCCTTCCGAGAGGTGGTCATGGGTTCAAATCCCAGCACTGCAAAACTGCATGTGCCACCAATTGTTTACCTGAAATAACTGTATGTTTCTATGGATGAGGATTGTGCACAGAGGCATTGCAATGCGCGAATAGGTTTGGGTCTCCTAGTTGAATTGAAGGAAATAATTGAATCCAGGGGGGCACGGTGGCTTAGTGGTTAGCACGTTCGCCTCACACCTCCAGGGTCCGGGTTCGATTCCCGCCTTGGCCATGTGTGTGTAGAGTTTGCATGTTCTGCCCGTGGTTTTTCCTCCGGGTTCTCCGGTTTCCTCCCGGCCCAAAAACATGCATGGTAGGTTGATTGGCACCTAGTGTATGAATGTGTGTGAATGTGAATGTGTGTGTGTCCTGCGATGGGTTGGCATTCCATCCAGGGTGTATCCTGCCTTAATGCCCATAGACGCCTGAGATAGACACAGACTCCCCGTGACCCGAGGAAAGATCGGATAAAGCGGTAGAAGATGAATGAATGAATGAATTGAATCCTGTACAACTGCGTGACCCCAGTTTGGGGAAGAACCACATATGGTTCACTTTTGCCCATATAGTGTATATTATCTAATATATGCTGATTGTTGATCATCGACCACTGGGTAATCACTCAGAGCGACTTACGGGAGGAATTGAGGGTTAAATGTCTTGCTCAAGACCCCGCTAGTGGCAGCTTGGTAGCGGAATTTGAACTTAAAGGTGTATAGACCAATGCCTTACTCACAAAGGTACCCCCCCCCCTCTTATTTAGTCTATAGTCATTCATAAGGTGGTAGCTCGTAGGTTACGGTATTGGCTTTCTCCACCAGAAGATCGCCTGTTCAAATCCCACCACCAGCAAGCCCCGGATAAGGGCGTCTGCTCAGTGCTCAAATGTAATGCTTTAAGACTTGCTCTGTTTATGAAGACATACTTTAATTATCTGCATTTAGACATTATCAATCACTTCCGTGCATTCCTCTGGAATGTGTCCTGGAAGATTTTACATAATCAACGCAGGATTTCCAAAACGGTTTCTAAATCAGGGAACAGGGAAGAAGGCAAATGTGAGATTGTGTGGATTGTTCTCCGACGGTCATTACGCGCATGATTCCGCTATTTCCGCTGGTCGAGCTCGTTGAAGGTCTTCCGGATCCCTTGTCGTTTTCCAGCGTTGTTCTTCCCCTCTTCCCGAAACACCTGGAAGGCTTGCCACAGCGTCGCCAGATGCCAAACGCACATCATGTCCGACGTCTCTTTGCAGGTTCGCCCAGTTCCATGTCACATTTCATATTTGTATTTGCTGTCCGTGATGCTCGGAAAAGTACCAGCTAGAACCATTAGTCTCCAAACCGCCATGTATACCGCCATGTATATATCGTTAGACCTTAGATATCGCTAGAAAATGTTCCTTTGTACAATATTTATATTAGTATCTCAATATTTACATTGAGCAATTGAGGGCCTTGATCAAGGACCCACTAGTGGCAGCTCATTGGCGGTGGCGGGATTTGAACATGCGATCTTCCGGTGGAGAAGGCCAATCCCTTAACCACTAAGATACCACCTGACTAAATAAGAGGTGGGAGGTGGTACGTCAGTAGTTAAGGCATTGGTTCAAATCCCGCTACCATGCTTCCACTAGTAGGCCCTTGAGCAAGACATTTAACCCTCAGTTGAAGTGATATCCCAGTGGTCGATGATAAACAATCAGCATTATATGAGATAATATACACTATATGGAGGTAAGGACTAAAACACCTGACACCATATGAGGTTCTTCCCCAAACTGGGGATTGTTCTCCGACGATCATGACGCACATGTTGCCGAACAGTCTCGACATTTCTGCCGGTGGAACTCTTCCTGATCCCTCATTGTCTTCCAGGATTGTTCTTCCCGAAGCTCTCAAAACACCTGGAAGTCGGATGTCAAACGCACAGCATATATATGAGATATTATACACGATACGAACAAAAGTACTGGAAAGCCTGACCTTTCGAGCCATATGTGGTTTTTCCCGCAGTTGTACAGGACGTCTCTGGATGTTGTCTAAATGATCTCCTTCATGACAAAGCCCCTGTGTACAATCCTCATCCATAGAAACATACAGTAATTTCAGGTAAACAATTGACGGCTCAAAGGCCCAGCAAGGATAGATTTCCCGATTCGCTTTTGCTTGGTAACCGAAACATGAGTCATTCGTTACCACGCGCGTTCGGAGCTATATTCATTGGCTTAAACGTCTATAGCCTTTGGCAGAAACCAGACGAACTTGTACGCGAGAGCAAGCGTCGTATCCCCGGTCCAACCGAGTTACTGCAAGCATCCGCCGTTCCTGTCCCCTTTGCAAACGGCACGGTGTAATGAACAGCCAGTGTGCGCTGCTTTGTTAACCTTCCATAGACTTTTTCGCTCCAAATCTGAAGGTCGATAGTTGTTTTTAACAAAAGAGCCGATGGGGTTTTTTTTATCGCCGAGGTGCGCCGGCCTGCTGTTACAAGAGTTTATGTCCGAGGGTGGCCCGGTCTTGTGTGCGCAACCGAGTGTGTGTTTATCTAGAAGACCTGGCGTTATCGGACTCGGGAGGTTGAGAAATCAATAGCCTGAGCGGTCCCCGTGCAGCCACCCACGGCCAGGGCTCCGACTCTCACACCCGCTGCTGCCATTTAAAGTGTGCCAGAGTGGCCGTGTCCACCGGGCAGGGTGACAGAGAAAGGCCAGCTCGATGTGTCAGGTGTAATTTAGACCTGTGCCAGGGACGCTGCCTTCAACAGAATGCCTGACCTCTAATCAGTCTCTTGCCACTGTCTGAGATGTGTGTGTGTGTGTGTGTGTGTGTATCAGCCAGGGTTTCTGTGCTTGTCTATCTGGGTTTTTAAGCTTTCAAGCCCATTCGGATGCTAATCCATCTCTGCGTCATACCCAACATCATTCGAAGATATCATTTTTTTCTCTTCTGGAAAATAGTGTCCGGGTATCCCCCAGCATGACTTACTCGAGCTCTGCTTGCTCCGGACGTTTAGTATGCCAGACCTCGAGGCTTTCCGTCAGACAGATGTATGCGCGCTAGCATCGCGTCCATTCCATTAGCTTCCCGAGCCTTTAGGGAGAGTCATGGCCCGCGTCGCTTCCCCCATCTTAGCTCTAGTGCCCGTGACCTGACCGCCCCCTCCCTCTAGCCCTCGCAGACTGAAGAAATCAATAAGGCTGCAGCCTTGATTGTTCTGCCCGCTTGCATACAGAGAACAGGAGCTCCGGATCCCCGTCGACTTTAGAATGCCGCAACGGCGACGACCGCGCCAATCAGGAATGCGCGCAGGTCTTTTGCTCTCAAACACAGCCGCGCATCGCCCAATGCATACTATCTCACGGTTCTAACGACAGTCGCTTCAGTACTTCAAGAGCAAAATGACATATTCCGGGATGCAAAAAGAATCGAATGCAGATTATGGAATTCAGCAGCCCAAACATGGTGCATGTGTTGCATTGAACGGGGGAGGAACCTATTTTGAGAAGGCATTATATGATCCACTGAGATGTGACCCTAGAATGCACATTTCACTTGAAGCATAACACACAAATACAAAGGATATTTCATGTGTTTTTTTTTTTCTTGGAGGTGCATTGAAGCGAAAAAGAAATAAGTCAACGCTTTTTTCTGGTCCTCGAATATTATAATATCCCTACAGAACACTGACATTCATTCATTCATCCATCTTCTACCACTATATCCGATCTTCCCTCGGGTCACGGGGAGTCTGTGCCTATCTCAGGCGTCTATGGGCATTAAGGCAGGATACACCCTGGATGGAATGCCAACCCATCACACACACACACACACAAATTCATTCATACACTAGGGACAATTTTCCAAGGTGCCAATCAACTTACTGTGCATGTTTTTGGACCGGGAGGAAACCGGAGAAAAACCCCCTGAGGCACGGGGATACCATGCAAACTCCACACACACATGGTCGAGACGGGAATCGAACCCGGACCCTGGCGGTGTGAGGCGAACGTGCTAACCACTAAGCCACCGTGCCTCTTCGAACACTGACATATACACAACATATACAGTATGCTATAACCACCTGTTTAATATTGTTCCCGTTTTCGTCCTGCCAAAACCGCCCTGACTCATCGCGCATTAACAGGATTATCATCATCTGCGATTTGAGCTACCCCGTCACCCACCGGTGGACCAATTTTGAAGGATGCTTATCACTGCAGACACCCCATATTTTGGCGACGCATTGACCCAGTCGTCTAGACATCACAATTTGGTCCTTTTCAATCGCGATCGAATCCGTACGCTTGCCCATTTTTTTTCACTTTTGAGGACAAAATGTTCACTTTCTCGCCTAATAATATCCCACTCACTTCCACGTGCCAGGATGAAGAAATAATCAGTGTTATTTATTCAACGTTTATTCGCAAGAGGTGTTATGAAACAAGGAGTGTGACATGTTGTTATACTCCGGTTCACCGATTTTACTCCAAATAATGTAATATACAGCCTAAACTATTATGATCATATTTCATTAAAATTGTAATAATCCATTTTATTACTTGAGTGAATAAATCCTCCCCAACATTTTATGTGGTGTTGGCTGCCAAGGGAGTTCATTAAATATTAAACACTGTCTGTAAAGCTGTAAGGGGGCACGGTGGTTTAGTGGTTAGCACGTTCGTCTCACACCGCCAGGGTCCGGGTTCGATTCCCGTCTCGGCCATGTGTGTGTGTGGAGTTTGCATGTTCTCCCCGTGCCTCAGGGGGTTTTCCTCCGGGTTCTCCGGTTTCCTTTCGGTCCAAAAACATGCACGGTAGGTTGATTGGCACCTTGGAAAATTGTCCCTAGTGTATGAATGTGTGTGTGTGTGTGTGTGTGAGTGTGTGTCCTGTGATGGGTTGGCATTCCATCCAGGGTGTATCCTGCCTTAATGAATGTAAAGCTGTATTCTATGAAGCTGTATGTATATTATCACTCCACTGTGGGCACGACTTGATGATTCCGATTCGTATATACAGTCATCCATGACATTCACAGGCTTTAAAGTCCAAGAGCATATTTTATACCACGAGATGTGGTATAAAAAAACAAAAAATGCCCATAAACTCTTTCATGTCATCATGGCACAAATAACGTGGTAAAACTTTTTACTTCGCGGAGATAATACTTTTCTTGGAGTGTCTTAAAGAGTGTCTCCTGGCACTTTGGTTTATTGCAAAAAAAAAGCCGTAGAAGGTTTTTTTTTTATTCCCTAGGAAGCAGAAAAAAAAGAGCAAAATGAAAAAAACACACGGCGAAACACTAGAGAGAGAGAGAGAGAGAGAGAGAGAGAGACAGAGTAAACTACACAGTAAACTACAGTATAGCGATGCATGATTAATGTTAATATTTATGTTTAAAAATTAGTCAATTGTATTTTTCGTAATAATTTAGCGTTAAAATTAAATATAAATATTTTGGCAAAATAAAAAGGAAACATTGTGGAGGATATTTGTGAATAATTAATAAACTCTACAGTAGTATGTTGGAAGGGGAAAAAAAAAAATATATATATAAACAAATATATATATATATATTGAATATATATATATATATATATATATATATATATATATACACACACACACACAAATGTATATATCAATAAATAGTATATCAGCATATATATATATACAATTTATATATCATAATAAATAACAATAAATTAAAAAAATCAATAAAAAATATAAATAAAGTCCATTTTAAGATATCCATATACATTTTAGCTCCTACTTTCCTATTTACGTTCTTTTCTGTAATATTTGGATTTTCTCCCTACAGGAAATATTTATAGCCATAAAGCCGTAGTAGTGTATAGAAAGATGACACTGATATCGATACATAAAGTATGATATTAGAAATCCGGGGCATCTTGTTGCATCAAATACAGAGCATAGAACCGTTTGAGTGTGTTGGTGGATGACGTCGTGTCCCCGTGTCCTTTTACCCGGACAGGCCTGAATTCCAGGAGTCCTCTGAGTGAGAGCAAGAGCACGTCTTCATCTCTCTCGGCGCTCAGCGACTCCCTAAACAGCTCGGAGAGCGGAGACGTCACACAGGGAAGTGAAGAACTCAAAAGTCTGTTGGCGCCGCCCTCATCTGCCAGCAGCCAATCGAGCTTGGCGTCGGGAACGGAGGAGAAATCGGAAAAGGGTACGAATTGTTTTTTTTTTTAATGGAAAATATAGAAAGAAAAAGATACTTATGTAATGTGGAATATACGTAATGTGGAATTCTTAGTTATTTACATGTTATTTACATGTAGTTATTTACACGTCTGCCATTAAAGATGATGTAACCACTGCAGGGATTTGTGTAAAAAGATAATAGATATAATAAAGACAAAATATTCTTGTCAACGTTGGTATTAATTTAATCGACCCTTTTCTTTATGACCTGGTGGGATAGTAGTAAATAAACCTCCTAGCTAGCCGTAGGTTATAAGGCCTCGTAACGTTCGCGTTTGTACTGCTGTCGTCTGCCGTCTTCTGGTTTCGTCTGCTTTTGGATGCGAGTGTCTGGCAAGCGCCTCGCCGCAAACATAAACACATCAACGTGTCCTCTCTCCCTCCCCCTTCCTCAAGGCTTTGAATGTGTGTTCTGCAACTTTGTGTGTAAGACGCGGACCATGTACGAGCGGCACCTGCAGATCCACCTGATCGCGCGCATGTTCGAGTGCGACGTCTGCCACAAGTTCATGAAGACGCCCGAGCAGCTCCTCGAGCACAAGAAGTGCCATACAGTCCCTGCTGGAGGGCTCAAGTAAGGAAAGCAAGTACAGCACGAGTTTCCTCTACCGCCTCACAAGTCTCACCCCCCCCCCCATCCCCCTGATTCCCCACAAATCCGCCCTACATTACCCTTACCCTCATCTGCCCCATCCCACCCACAACACAACCCAGTCGTGAGCTCCCACTGGAGTGCTGCTTTTGGATCAGGCGTCTATTCAATTACCATCACACTGTTTTTTTTTATCGTAGAGTAAAACTGTACGAATTACTGTACGAAGTCCTAGTATTTACCCCTCCCAATTCCACACTCAAACTCCCAACATTCCCACTTCTACTTTCGGAGAGACGTAACACCACGTCATACCCTGGTCTCAGAGCACGTCTTGACTATTCATACGTGGTTCTCGTGCAGGTGGGAGCTCAGTGGTTAAGGCATTGGACTCTGGACCAGAAGGTTGCAGGTTCAAATCCTAGATCTACCAAGCCGGGCCCCTCAGTTGTAAGTTAAGGGCGTCTACCAAAACGAATGAAGCGGTTCTGACCTGTCAGACTGAAAATTAGCCGTTTCAACCCTGTAATCATCAAATGTTCTGACCATACCCACCCTAAAAACTAGCCTCCACCACACTAATGCTAAAACAATTAGCGTTAAGAGTTAGTCCGCTTGAATTAGGCATCTGCTAATTAAGTATATTTCCCATTAGGATCATTGAGTGTGCTGTTTTCTCTTTTAATTATATATTCGGATTGTTCATATTAATGACTATCCCCCACCACCTTAGTGGCCATATTTCGGTTTGGGCCACATCCCCTCAAAATGCACGTGCACACACTATCTACCTGGAGGAAGAAGTAGCTGAAGATGATGCTGGCCTTCCGGACATTAGGTCAAATCCCGGAACCAATTAAACTAAACCACCATTCCTGGGCTTAACCGTTAACCCTCAAGTACGAATGACATAATTGTAAGACACTCCATAACGGATGTAAATGTGCCTGCAATGTACGGAATCTGACCACGTCTCACTAAAAAAAAACGCAACCAATCCCCTTCCGTACCTCTAACAACTCTGACTCCTGCATAGAGAGTCCCAGCCACTCTTGAAAAACCTCTGATCATATCTCCTGGACACTCTGAGCACACACTATAGAAGAAACGAACGACCCTCTACTCCTTTAGAAACTAATCCCACCAACTCCCTTTTCCTTCACAAATTCTGACCAATCCCAACCATTGGTTTTGCACTTCTGACCTATCCCAAACCTGCCACTCTTTTCTCATAGAGACCTGTTTCCTCCACTCTGAAATCAGACTTTTGGATTAAGTGACATTGAAAAAATACAAGTGGCTCATTTACAATAAATAGCAATGTGATAAATGAGGGTATGGGTCCAGAGTGATATGTATTGGTATAAATAGTAATATACAGTATAAGACATATTGATAAGAGCTAAATATGATGGCTTCTCATCAACAGATCTCGAGTTCACATTAGGCGACATCTAGATCTCACGTTGACATTTATGGCATTTATCCAGAGCGTCTTTTCTCTCGTTCATACATCTGAGAATCTTCTGGATTAAACGTTGGCATTTTAGGGGCCCAAGAGTTGTACCTTGGTGTGGTGGGGATTCGGATTCTCAACCTTAAGCCCGATTTATACTTCTGCGTCGAGGCTACGGCACATATCCTACACCGGAACCTGACGTGCACCTCTCTAAAAATGTAACTACGGGTCACATCGACGCAAAACGCAAAGCGCTGTGATTGGTTGGCTTGGCTGCATCGTACGTATATATTTGCGATGTAGCATCGTACGCATTCCGGCGTATTCCTCTATACCGGCATTTTTAAAGCGCTGGAGAAATAAAGCATGGAGCAAGCATCTAAATAGGGCCATAGACCGCAAGTGCAAAAATACATTCAAAACAACAACGAAGAAACAACACCGCCAACTAGTGGCACAGAAGTGTAAATGCTCACTAAATGCTAGGTGTGTACCTAAAGGCATAAATCTGCCTTTAGGTACACACTATTTATTGTTCTATGTAACGGTCAACTTTACGTAGACCAGGCATAACGTTAGGACCGCCTGCTTAATATTGTGTTGGTCCACCTTTTAATGGTAAAAACCCATTGAGCATGAACTTACATTTACAGCATTTGGCAGACGCCCTTATCCAGAGCGACTTACAACTGAGCAATTGAGGGTTAAGGGCCTTGCTCAAGGGCCCACTCGTGGCAGCTTAGTTGTGGTGGGGTTTGTTGAACCTGTGATCTGGTCTAGAGGTCAACGCCTTAACCACTGGGCTACCACCTCCTTACTTCAACAATCTGAGCGACACTCGTATGGGCCAGCTTTCGCTCCCCCTTGTGCATTTCCTTGGAGAACTTTTGATAGATACTGAAGACTTGCTGGAGGCACAGTGGCTTAGTGGTTAGCACGTTCGCCTCACACCGCCAGGGTCCGGGTTCGATTCCCGTCTCAGCCATGTGTGTGTGGAGTTTGCATGTTCTCCCCGTGCCTCAGGGTTTTTTTCTCCAGGTTCTCTTGTTTCCCCCCGGTCCAAAAACATGCTGGTTAAAAAACTGGGTAGGTTGATTGCCACCTTGGAAAATTGTCCCTAGTGTGTGAATGTGTGTGTGTGTGTGTGTGCCCTGCGATGGGTTGGCATTCCATCCAGGGTGTATCCTGCCTTAACGCCCATAGACGCCTGAGATAGGCACAGACTCCCCGTGACCCGAGCGAAGATCGGATAAAGCGGTAGAAGATGAATGAATGAATGAATGGCTCGAATGGCTACAACTTGCTCCACAAGAGCTTCCCTGATCCACTCATCTGTCTCAAGTCAAGTCAAGCGATAACACCCATTTTTCTTTACCGTTTTACTTTACCGCTCTGGACCGGAAGATCTCAGGTTCGAATCCCACCACCAAGCTGCCACGAGTGGGCCCTTGAGCAAGGCCCTTCACCCTCAATTGCTCAATTGTAAGTCACTCTGGATAAAGGCGTCTGCCAAATGCAATGTAAATGTTACCGCTCGGTGTTATAATGCCATAAAGTCATGCCTGCTCGGTGAACCTGAAAAGATATTACATACACATGTGTTCATTTTATTTCCCTCCAGATCCCTGATCCTATCACAGCATTCCAGGGGGAACTCCCTCTGCACCACTTCCACACCCCCCCCCCACCCCACCCAACCAAACCCCTATACCTTTTCCAAACCAATACACAGATATACCTGTAGTTAGCTCCTGAACGTGCCGCGACAGCCAACCTTTTTTCCAAAAGAATTCAAAGTTGTTTGTTTTTTTTTCCCGGGGAAAAATGTTGTCGAACGCACTTTCAGGAACAAAACGCGCCTCTGCCATTCCACAGTAGCTCATTCCAGCACGAAGTCTGGTTGTGCATGTGCAATATCTGTAGAAAATCACGACGAGCTAGTCAGCGCCTCTCCATCTGTTAAACCAGCCACACTGCCAAGAGCATTAGACTCGAGTTCACACTGTTCTTTCCCAGCCTGTCCTAGTCACCAGCACTTACACAAAACTAAACACATGCAGCACACTTTCTCCCTAGCCACACTACAGCACACTCGCTCACACAAAACACACACACACACATACACACACACACACACACACACACACATTGACCCCTTTGTGGTTCATTTGTGGATCATTTCTTTTCTCCCCCCTGCAGAGTGTTCCAGTACATAGTTCATAGTCTTTTTTTTATTTTCCTCTTTCTTTCTATCTTTCTTCTTTTTTTTTTGTTGTTGTTGTTGTTGTTTTTGTGCTATTTGTCTAGCCGTGTGACATACATAATTCATGTCTTAGAGTCTTGTGTGTATTTCAGATGCCATTGCCTCATCATTGTCACTTTATGGCTGTGCTTTCTCATGCTAGCTACTTTCGATATCAGCCTTAGCTATTAAGCGAGTCCGGGAGAGAGACGCAGCTTGTCGCTTCGGCGTGTTAGTCACGCCTTATGGGCCATTCTCAGGAATCCAAAAAAAAAAAAAAAAAGAAAGAAAAAAAAGGCAAAATAAATAAAATAGGACGACAGGAAGCGGTGGCTTCAATTTTGGCTTTGATTTTTTTTCTCTCACATTGATTTTGTTTTTTTTTTTTTTGTTGTTTTTTTTTTTGTAATAGCTTGAACACACCACCTTCTATTTTAATTATTACACAGAAGTGACAAAGAGGTGGGAAGGCCGCCGTTATTACTCAAGTGATGGAGGTATTTCGAACAAAATGATTTCAGATGTATAAAAAAAAAAAATCAAAGCCAACAAAGTGTGTCGTGTATGCAGTATTAATAACGCTTAGGTTACAAGTGACACACACGTTATAATGGAGTGTTCTATCAGCCAAGACCTGCTTTGCTGTCCAGCGTTTGCTTCTTTAGACATTCCTTCAAACGAATACCAATCGCAGTGTAGCATGGTGGCGGGAGCGTCACCGCATGACACTTTCAAACACTAGAATTAACAAAACAGACAAATTATCCAATATGTAAGATTCCTAATTATTGCCATTATCGTGTCAAATTGTCCGTGGACACCATAAGATCTGCTTTCAGAACGTCACATTCCCTTACCGAGTCCCCATTTGCTCTCATAATAACCTTCTGACATGATGTTCCACTAAATTTTTGCAGTGTGATTGAATACCATCTGATTTGTAATGTCAGCTTGTGATGTAGGTTATATACAAGGAATCCTGGAGCCTGTAATCCCAGTGTTCACACTCATCATATAGGGTTTATATTTCTATACAGATCTTCCACCCATGTCAAGCAGATCTTCATAGAGCTGTTTTTTTTGTGGTTTGGGTCTCCTCGTACTACTGAAGGTGCAAGACATTATATACAATCGTCTGCCTGTAAATTTGTCAGAACACAAACATGCTTGGGAGAAAAGTCAGGCGTCCCAATACTTTTGCACCTAGAGTGTATATATTGTAGGCTTCCAATTAAGTTAATAAGGATTCCCAGGTTGTATCAGTAAAGAATAATGGGTCGAGTCGTGTGCAGTCCACCGTAACTGCCTGTCAGTGTATAAATAGTGAGAACTTCATGTGTAATTAAAAACTTAATTTTCTCGCAATCTCGGCATAAATATTGCCATGAGGAATGCTTACTTAATATTCCTGTGCATTTGCATAAGAGTATGTTCTAGAGCGGGGGGAGGGGGGGGGGGGGGGGGGGGTTAAACTTTTTGATACAGATACATACATACATACATTGTACGTGTGTATTGTACACCAGATACATACATTAAAAATCTAAAAGACATTAATGTTAATACTCATCACCGCTCACCGCTACTTCACGGCGACATCATGGATAATAAACCATAAGTATTTGTGGCAGCTTGTATTAATGAGAAAATAACATTTTTTATGTCAAGATCGTGGGAAATTATTTAAGTCGTAAAAAAAAAATATTATAATGCATACTAGGGCTTCCTAGGACTTCATTTATATACATATATATACACATGTGATCTGTGTGTATGTATATATATATATATATATAAATATATATATATATATATATATATATATATATATATATATATATATATATATATATATATATATATATATATATATATATATGTGTGTGTGTGTTAGTATGTCTGTGTGTATATATGTATACACACACACACACACTATGTATATATATATATATATATATATATATATATATATATATATATATATATATATATATAATAAATATATATAGTATTATGTAGTACCTTATACCTTATATAAGTGGTATATAAGTGGCTTAGCTATATATATATATGGCTATATATATATATATATATATATATATATATATATATATATATATATAAACAAAAAAATTAAAAAAGGCAAACCATTGACACAAACATGTCTTGGCTGTGAGGTATCACAACATTTAAGCGAAATTTTGCAATCCCCCCCCCCCCCCTCCCCAAACCAACCTTTACTACGGTTTAGCACTTGGTTACAGCGTGAATTAAGAATGCGCGAGTCACGTGCAGCCGTCCCCAAACTGACGCTGCGAGATCAGGATAGTGTGGAGGTCTGGTGTGTGGAGGTTCAGTGTTGAGGCAGAGAAGCGCTCTTCTTGGTGTGCTTTCTGAGGTCATTCTGTTCTGCAGGGTTTGTGAAGCGCTTTGGGGCCCTGAGCAGATGAAAGGTGCTATTTAAATGTAAGTGCTCCTCATTTATTCATTTAACCTTCGTCTGACCCCCCCAAAACTGTCACTTTAAAAACATATCTGTATGTGTACACGCGCACACACGCACACACACACACACACCACACACACACACACACACACACAGACACACACACGCAATAATCACATAGACCTGCACACACATAGACATTTTGCTGTTCTACACCTTTCAGGGTCAGCTACATACATAAGTGCATCCTTCATCCCTTCCCTTTGTCCATGAGTGCGTGGTGTGTCCGTGTGTGTTTGTGCACGTTGTCCATATTTGATCATTATTGGAAAGGTGCAGAATTAAAGCATGGCTGCGTGATCCCTGCACCACCTCACGTTGTGTCTCTGTGCCCAGGTGCCCTCTGTGCATATACTCCACCAGCAGGGCGGCGGCCATGGAGTGCCACCTAAAGACGCACTACAAGACGGAGCACCGCTGCCGCATCTGCCAGGCGGCGTGGGCGAGCCGGGCCGAGCTGGAGCGGCACGCGCGCGCCCACCGCCTGGGCAACCACTACCGCTGCGAGCAGTGCGGCTACCTGGCCAAGACGGCCAACAAGCTGATCGAGCACGGACGCGTGCACACGGGCGAACGCCCCTTCCACTGCGACCGGTGCAGCTACAGCTGCAAGCGCAAGGACAACCTCAACCTGCACAAGCGGCTCAAGCACGCCCCACGCCACGCCCTCGGCTGCGCCCGCTGTCCCTTCACCACCACGCACCCGTTTGTCTACACCCGCCACGTCCGCAAGCACCAGGCCGGCGAGGGCGGCCCCCAGGACGAGGCCCAGGCCTTCGCGCCGACGAGGCCCCTCAGCGCCGATTCCATCGAGCCCCTTTTCCTGGCCGACGCTCACCGTAGCAGCCCGCTCACGAGCCTGAGCGCCTCGCAGGCCTTGCAATCGGTCGCCTTGTCCGTCTCGGGCCTGCTGCCCGCCGCCACCACGCCGTCCCCGCACTACCTCTGTGCCAACGGAGCTTCTCCCGCGTCGTCGCCGACCTCGGCAGCTCACTACTTCAAGCAGTACAGGACCTCGGACCCGGCTCACCTCATACCTCTCACCACACTCTTCAGCGCTCGCCGCCGCTTCACATTCCACAGCCACGCCCCCTCGCCTTTCTCCAGACTCTGGACCTGCCCATCGTCGCAAACCTCACCCTTGCACACGTCCCCCAAACACTCCTTCCTGGCGTACCTGGGACTGACGGAACGAGCGAAAACCGTCTGAGCTGCCCAGCTCGGCCCATCTCGGAGCTACCTACCTCTACATTTGTTTTTTTTTTTTTGTTTTCGTTTGTTTGTTTTCCCCTTTTTCATCATTCTTCCTCCACCTTTCCTTTCCTTCATTCAATTCATCACCTGGACAGCGGCCAGGAGCGACCAGTCTCGCACGCAGGGGGTTCTGGGCGTCGCGTTTCGGCATCAGGAGAACGCTGCTCCTGCGGAACCCGAACATACGCACGGTGTTTATCAAAGGAAAGAAGAAGAAAAAAGACTAAACAAAACAACAGGCTGTATGTGATCAATGCATTTATATCAAGGCTGCTTTTCTTTATTAATCAAATTATTCTGCTTTTTTCTTTCTTTCTTTCTTTCTTTGTTTTCCATTTGTTTTTTTTTCTTTTTCGTTTTTCCACCGACTTTTTGAACAACCATGAGAAGAAATGATTTCCATAGGATTTATTTTCCTTCTATGAGGAAAAACAAAAAAGAAGATGCAAATGTCTAAAGCACTCTTTTTGTTGTTGTTGTTTTTTTTTGTGCATTAGAATGTCTTTTCGACAAGCATCAGGTAGCATGCTCGCCTATGTGTTACGATTGTTTTTTTGTTTTGTTTTGGTTTTTTTTATATGTCATTTAGGGACTCAATACAAAATATCCCAGGGCGTTTGCAGCACGAAGAAAAGAAAAAGAAGAAGAAAAAAAAAAAGAGGGAAAAAAAAATTACACGGATTGCTTTCTTTCAAGTCTCGTTTTCAAAGCGACGCCTCGAACCATGCACTTGATTATTTATCGAACTGTATATAGTTTTGTAGCCATTTCTGACCCCACCCTACACAAACATCCCCTAAGCGCCCGCCCCCGCCAACCCTGCCACCCCCCCACCCCCCCCCCCCGCCCCCCCCCCCCCCCGACCCCCCCCCCCCCCCCCCCCCCCCCGAAATCACGCACTGGCATCATGGGTTTCAGGATTTGGTGGCGCCGTTCCTGAAACACTGATCTCGACTCGTAAGCTATTCACCAATCATGCACGGCTGGTGGCAGAACGTTTTAGTTGTTTATTATTATTATGTTGTTGTTTGTTTGTTTTTTTTAGGTTATAGACTAGCCATTCAGGGTGGTCCAAGCTATCCCGGCTCCGCCCCCCTTCCCATAATAGGAGCTCCCCTCCATACTGCCCTGAAAACCACAGCCCTTTGCCATCATTATCGCCACAGACTGTGCCAAAAGCTAAACAAGAGTGAGCGTTCGAGCCGTGTGCATTACTAATCTCATTGTAACATGCACCTACACTTTTACGAGGTGACGGGTTGCCAGAGGGAGAGAAATCCCACTTGGCCGGTCACGCAAAGGCCGATTCAATGGTGCTTTTTGAAGTTTTTTTTTTTTTTTAAAGCATTGTTTTTTTTTTATTATTTTTATTTTTTTTTATTTGGTGTAAAAAGGATTCCAAAATGACTTGAATGAATGTATTTTTCTTTCTTTTGGGTTTAAAGTGATACAGAAGTAGAGAGAGAGAGTCCTATGGAAAATGTAGTGGTTTATTGGTGGCCTTCTGTGTCCTAACATTTTTGATAGGGTTTTTTTTTTTTTTTTTTTTTTTTTTAATTTTATACCATTTAAAAAAAAACAAACAAACAAACAACAAAAAAAAAAACAAGAGCCTTTAAGATGTAAAAATATAGAAGAAGTATATATCCTGTACTAACAAGCTATTATGGATGATGGCTCTTATGTGCAATGTGGAGGCAGCCGTTATTTTTACGGAATATTGACAGAAGCACGGCTTTCTCTAAAGCGGGCGAACATGGTACTAGTATCCTCCCTGACCATTTCCTCTTTTTCTTTTTTTTTTCTTTTTTTTTTTAACCCCCATTTTTACTTGCACTTACCATGTTTCACACAAAAGCACTTAAGCCCGATCGGAAATTTCCGTTTATAAAACCCACCCCCGTCCCGCCCACCTCGTCGGACCACACGATGTCTTACCTGGTACCTGCCAGACAGTTTGGGCGGGAAAAGGAATACATATAAAGCTTTTTATTCACGTCAAAAGTGAATCATGCGTTAATAATACAGTCGATTTTTTTCCCTGGCCCGATGAAGGACCAGGCTAAATTTGTGAATGCCAGTTTTGCACTGTGCTGTAAAATTGCACTTTTTTTTCCCAAAAGAAAAAAAAAAAAAACATAACTAGAAGTTGAATTAGAATCGAAAATTAGTACGTCTTTGATCAGCGCTTTTAAGAACGAGTCAAAGGAAATATTCTATAGATAAAAGAAGAAGAAGAAGGAGAAGAAAAAAAAGCCCAGAACATAAAATTACTCATCAGACTGATTAGTATGAGTTTTTTTTTTTTTTATGGCAATCACGTCTGTAGTACATAGATGAATCTGTTCATTAGCGGACTGCGAAATTGCGTGCAATAGTCAAGGAATTATAATTATTCGACATTTTATTTGTGTTCGGTCATTTAGAACGTTTCAGAAACGCCACATTAACACCATTAAAGAGCAGAATTCCAATGATGCATTTCGTTTCAGGATTCCACTCACATACAAACGACCCTAAATACCATTTCACTGCAAGTCCTGCCTTGAATTCCTTTCCCATCCGAACAAACGTGTAACATTGGATAAAATGACGTTAGGTTGGACACAACGCAGGTCGCGAGTGGGGTTTGCGTTAAACAGGGTTCCTAATCAAAGCCAATTTGACTTTTTTTGCGAGTAAAAAGCAGAGTTTCCATGACAATAATGAACGGGGGGGGATGCCAGGCCGAGCAGACTAAAACCAGTACAGACAGGTGAACACTCAAAACGTTGAAGTGGTCAAATTTGTAGCTCTTGGAATGTATATTTGTTCTGCCATGTTTACATGTAAAGCTTCAATTTCCAGTTGATAAGCGGGAAGGGAATTCAGTGACGCTGTAAAATAGCTTTACTCTAATAATCTGCAAAAAAAAATAAAAAAATTCTAAATTCTTGTAAAGGGAGACAAATATTTTAATTCTATGAAACCCTGTTTAAATCTGGCAACCCAGCTCGTATACAATTCAAGTTTATTTCTATAGCGCTTTCGATTTTGTCTATAATCAGTGTTGGGAAGGCTACTTTGGAAATGTATTAGATTGCAGAGTACAAATAAAACATTGTTTTTTTTGCAAATAAATAAATAAATAAAGTGAATTGAATTGAATTGAAACGACCCTATTCAAAATATAATAAGTAGTATGACTTTTCAACGACTTTATAAAAGTAACCGATAACGTTTGATGACCTTTTTGATTCCTTTCAATTCGTCCACTAGGTGGCGCTTTAAGTTAACATTCGAAGAAAAAAAAAGTTTCACACTTTGTCGTCATTCAAATCCAAATTCTGTTGCATTATATTTTGTAATGAAATTAGTTGTAACGCATGTAACGAGTTACTCCTCAACACTGGTCTCAGAGCAGCTTTACAAGAATGTAAAACAAACATTAAATAGATGTGAATTATTATGCGGATAATTATATAATTATAATGCTGGGGCGACAAGCCAATCAAAATGAGAACTTGATTGTTAGATGTTTTAGATACATATTAATAAACCCCTCGTACACACACACACACACACACACACACACAATGATAGAAGTGGCCACACCCCCAAAACGGTCTCAGCGCCTGCTGTGAAGGCTGTACGTTTAGTATAAATAGTTAGTGTTCCCCATCCGGCCAGATCTGATCATTTTGCGAGTTCACATGCAGATAAAGGGACTCTTAACCCCGGAGCGTTACTCATAGAGCTGACCCTCTGTCTCACGTCTCTCCTGCAGGCTCCCTAATTAAGCTCGGTCTTCTTAATCTCAGGAGGAGACGAATGGGAATGAAGACGTGCATTTTCATGACCAAGTCGTGAATTTAGAAATGCAGTTTTGCTCTCCAGTTGGTTCAACCAACAAAGCTACCCCCCCTCCCCCTTTCCCCTCCTCCATCCGTTTTCCATTTAAGCAACTTTTCTCCACACACACACACATGCCCAGTATGCAGACCGAATGCTACGCCATCGTAATGATGCCTTCTATTACGCTCTAGTGCCACTTGGTGGAATAGATGTGGCCTGGAAGGCCCAAAAATGAGTCAGACTGATTTCTCGAGACCCCGTTTTGATTTATTTTTTTAATTTTTTTTTTTGCTTAAATAAAAAGACTTGGATAAGATCCTATTGGTCTCGAGACGAGCAAACAGTTTTAAACGTTGATTATGCAAACGAGTTTTAAACGTTGATTATGGCGGCAGCTCAGTCCCGTCCCATCAGGAAACCCCCCCCCCAACAGAACCCCCCCCCCCCCCCCCCCCCCCCCCTCCCCCCGCCCCCCCCCCCCCCCCCCCACCCCATTATGCCGGGACAGCTTTCAGTCCCCCCCCCCCCCCCCCCCCCCCCCAACCCCTACCCCACCCCCCCCCCAGAAACCCCCCCCCCCCCCCCCCGCCCCCCCCCCCCCCCCCCCATTCATCTCTCTGCTGACTCCAAGCACTTATTCTTATTTTTGCCTAAAAGTATATGGGCAGTGCGCTCTCTCTCTCTCTCTCTCTCTCTCTCTCTCTTCAACATCATTGTGCATTACATGAGACTACCTTTATAGCCCTACAAAAGATGCATGAAATTGATCGCTTTTTTTCTAACTTGTAGCACTTATGTTCTTTAAAAGAAAAAAAAAAGAAAGAAAAAAAAAACAGACTCTGTTTGCATTTACCTTGATGTTTTCTTTTTCTCAGCACATTCTGTTCGCTTTGCGTTGGTCGTCGTATTTTTTTTGACACAATAAAGCATTTTGTTTCTGTTTGGTTTTTTTGGGTTTTTTTTTTTCGTTTGTTTTTTTTTTGGGGGGTTTTTTTTGGCACTCGGTAAAAAATGATATGCTGTAAAATAAAGCTTTTTTTATTACTCCATTCCTAAGGCTGTACAGGGTTGTTTGTGAAAATAACTGGCAAATAGACCATTTGTACCTTTTGTTTTGTATATTTTTTTTTTCTCACCCCCCCCTCCCTCTATCTCTCTACCTTCAGTTTGGCATTTCTTATGTTCGGATTGCCGGTTCTAAATGTAACAAGATTTGAAAGTAAAGCTTACATCAGATATCGAATGTGTCGTCTTGTCTTGCATGTACGATTTGGAAGGAACGCGTGGTGTGGCGTCAAAAGCTCGCTCGTCTGCTGACCAATCAGATTCCTCGCTACACTTTATATCGGTTTGGAGAATTTTCTCTTAGGGCTGTACCCTTAAGGGGGCGCCACATAGGATCATCCTTCTCCACCTCACTCTGTCCAACTACCTACATGTCTTGCCTCAAACTCACCCTTCCTCTTTTCCTCCTGCCTATTCCCTCCATCCTCTGCATTCTTATCCCCCTGTACCCCATGTCCCTAATTTGCACATGTCCAAACCATCTCAATCTTGGGAGGTGGGAGCTCAATGGTTGGTCCAGGACCGGATGATCATAGGTTCAAATTCCAACACCACTTAGCTGGCACTAGTGGGCCCTTGAGCAAGGCCCTTAACCCTCAATTATTCAGTCGTAAGTCGCTCTGGATAAGGGCGTCTGCTAAATGTGCTATATGTACCTCTAATAAACTCGTTTCTAATCCCGTCCGTCCTCGTCACTCCCGCGTTCCTCGACTCCTCCTTAATATTTGCAGACTAGTTCATGCATTTCACATAAACAAACAAATGTGCCTGCGCTTTTTTCCCCAAATCCGGAGCTCATCATTCACTGTGTCAGTGAACATGTTGCCATCAGGTCCGTTTGTCATGATTAAGAAAACAAGAGCGTTCAATTGTTTAGTCGTGTCAGTGTGATGGAGGACGGATTCAGTGTTTCCTGATGGAAGCTGCCGTGTGGATTACGATGATTGAAAATGCACAAGGAGGAATTTCAAACAGCACAAGTTTCTTATTGGTTCCAATATCAACAAGAGACCAGACAGAAGTCGGACGTGATGTAATGCCGTGTTTAGAGGCGTCTGTAAACAGGTTGAAGGTTTTAAAGTCAAGTCAAGAAGCTTTTATTGTCATTTCAACTATATATATATATATATATATATATATAGAGAGAGAGATGAGAGAGAGAGAGAGAGAGAGAGAGAGAGAGAGAGAGATGATACAGTACAACAGGGGCAGGGTCGGGGGTTCGATTCCATCGTCATGGCCGTGTGTGTGGAGTTTGCATGTTCTCCCCATTGTGCCTCTGGGTTTTTCTCTCCGGGTTCTCCGGTTTCCTCCCGGTCCAAAAACATGCACGGTAGGTTGATTGGCACCTTTGAAAATTGTCCCTAGTATGACAATAGTGTGTATGAATGTGTGTGTGTGTGTGTGTGTGTGTGTGTGTGTGTGCCCTGCGATGGGTTGGCATTCCATCCAGGGTGTATCCTGCCTTAATGCCCATAATGCGCATAGACGCCTGAGATAGGCACAGACTCCCCGTGACCAGAGGGAAGATCGGATAAAGCGGTAGAAGATGAATGAATGAATGATACAGTAAATATTCACATCACATAACATAGAGCTACAGAACAGAGATGAGGACTAGACTAAGTTGTCCGAGCCACATAAAGTGCAACCTGGTGCAAACAGCGCAAAACAACGAAGTGTAGAACAGACAACATGAGGACTAGTACACAAACACAAAATAACACCGACCCGTTACTACTGTGTATGTATTTACAGTACTGTGCAAAAGTTTTAGGCAGGTGTGAAAAAATGCTGTAAACGAAGAATGCATTCAAAAATGGAAGTGTTAATTATTTACTTTCATCAATGAATGAAATGCAGTGAATGAAGAAAAGAGAAATGAAATCAATATTTGTTGTGAACACACTTTACCTTCAAAACAGCAGTAACACTTCTAGGTACACTTACACACAGTGTTTATGAAGGAACTCGGATGGTTGTTTGTTCCATCTTGGAGAAGTAAACACAGATCTTCTGTGGATGTCGACGTTCTCACATCCTTCTGTCTCTTCATGTAAATCCCACACACACTCCATGATGTTGAGATCAGGACTCTGTGGGGGGGGGCGTGTACATCACTTCTGCATACACTATTACTTCTACTTCTTCTAAACGTCACTCACAAGAAATTTGATTTAATTTTGATTTTTTATTTATTATTTATATTTATGAAAGCATTCTCTGTTTACAGCATGTTTTCACACCTGCCTAAGACTTTTACGCAGTACTGTATATACAGTGCAATGTGTAAAGAATAAAGAATTAGTTGCTCATTGCTCATAATCCTTATTATTAGCATTCATTACCACCCTTATGTTTTGCTACAATAAAAAAAAAAATTTCCCCCACTTCCACTGTGCCTGCTCGTTAATTGCCTTTTGGCCTTATTCCGATCCTTTCCAAGCCCCTCGGTAAGATTTTTTATACACATTAGTATCCTTGATTTAGGCTTAAAATGCTCAGAAAGCACTCAAGAGAGCACTTTGGATGGCGTTCTCTGGCACTGTTCACCCACTAACATCATGACTATGAGATTCAGTATGCATCTTTTTTACAGAAAGACTGAAGCATTTTTTTTTTGTTTTTTTTTTTATGTCATTTAAGATATAATTACAGTTCTACATACAGTTGTACTATATATATATATATATATATATATATATAATATATATATATATATATATATATATATATATATATATATATATATATTATATATATGCTGGTACTTTAAGGACTAACGTAGAACACCCGATTCCTAAAATTGTTGATTTAATTCATACCCTGTGTGGTGGCCGAGAATCATCATCTATATCCATAAAAGATACACATTTTTTTTCTTTTTAACTTTTATAATGCTGTTTTTTTTTTCTAAAAATGTGTTTCATCTTTAGGTTTTTTTTCATCAAATTCTCTTACATTTAAGCAGTCAATTAGAATTATTTTGGCAAATGTAATTTTTTTTTAAATACTAAATGTAGGTATTGATATTTATTTTATTATTATGGTAAAATAAACGCATAATACTTATATATATATATATATATATATATATATATATATATATATATATATATAATATATATATATATATATATATTACTGAAATAATAATAATAATAATAATAATAATAATAATAATAATAATATAATATATAATAATAGTAATAATAATAATAATAAATAATAATAATAATAATAATAATGTGAATATTCCAGTTTTACTCTTTTTAAAATTGTACCCAATAAACTTCATCAGATAATGCATGCAGTAATAATGCAAAACATAATAGTGTGTTTTATTTGAGTTTGTCAACAGAACTCAAGGTCAAATCACACATCGTTAAAACAACAATTACAATATCATCGTAAACAATACAAACTATATGCACAGAAGTTCACTGCTGGGACCCCTGCGCCTTCCTCCCATATGTAACTCTTCAAACTGTCCAAATAAAGTCGGAGGCACATCAGTCGATCGAGCCTGACTATCTAGAGGAGGTAAAACGAGGATTCCGTAAGTGAACCTGCAGGAGGATCAGTAACGGGTAGCCGTCCCCCAACAACCGGGGTCGGGACGCGAGCGCCTCCTCGCCAAACGCAACGCTCCATGCCAAAATTTTACATTTCCTTGAATTTGGAAACCCAAACTTGTTCCAGCATGGTTTCATGGAGACACCTGAAGATATTTTACATGGTTTGGAGAGGACGAGAGCTGTTACAGAGCTTACCGGGCCTCCTCACCTACATCAGTACCAACACCCTATTGGCTGATGAACACAAATGTCCACACATACATTTAAACATCTAGTGTTAAATCGTCCCAGAAGAAAGGAGGAATTATATTTAGAGAATTCTGTATTCTGTATAGAATAAAAGAGTGTTTAATTAGACACATATTTATTCACATATCCCAGCTGGTTTGGAAGCAATGGGTCAGCAATGATACAGCACAGAGGGTTAAGGGCCAAGCTCAAGGACCCAAGTGTGGCAGCTTGGTGATACCGGGGCTCGAACCCCCGACCTCCTGATCAGCAGCCCAGCGCCTTAAACCACTGAGCTCCACCCCTCCCATAATTACACTAGGATATCTGGAAAAAAGACTGGAATAGAAAGACAATGATTTCCTTTGTTGTTGTTGTTTTTTTTTTTACTATTACTAATGTTATAACAAGGACTTGCTTCTGCTAGAATCACACAATAGTCGTTTTCCTTAAACGCGGTTAGAAAAAAAAATCGCCATATGATCAGGCACAGAGCACACACACACACACACACACACACACACACACACACACACACACACACACACACACACACACACACACACACCACTGTACACAATCCCAATCAAATTGCACTCGAGATGTCTGATCCAGCAAGGAGAGGAGCACGAGTGTATATTCAGTTAACCAACAATGTCACTCTTTGGTCATGTGACTTCATCATTCATACATTCATTACATTCATTCATTCATCTTCTACTGCTTTATCTGATCTTCCCTCGGGTCACGGGGAGCCTGTGCCTATCTCAGGCGTCTATGGGCATTAAGGGAGAATACACCCTGGATGGAATGCCAACCCATCACAGGACACACACATTCATACACTAGGGACAATTTTCCAAGGTGCCAATCAACCTACCGTGCATGTTTTTGGACCGGGGAAGGAACCCGGAGAACCCGGAGAAAAAACCCCTGAGACACGGGGAGAATATGCAAACTCCACACACACACATGGCCGAGACGGGAATCGAAGCCGGACCCTGGCGGTGTGAGCCGAACGTGCTAACCACTAAGCCACGGTGCCCCTCTATGACCTCATCATATAAGTGCTAAATAGTGCTAGGTGTTTTAACAGAGAACATAATGAGAACAAGTCGACACGTTGGCGTAAATGACATCCTTGGCACCGTGTTCCTGTGATCATAATGCATCATATTTCTTTACGAAGAACACGAGTGTGTTCAGCATCGGCATCAGCAGCGAAGGAGAACGACGTTCCGGGCAGCTGCTTCCATTTTCGGTTTCTCAAAAAGACAACATGGCCCTGTTTGTAATTGAGACTTCAAATAGTTTCGGAGTCATTTTCCTAACGGCAGCGGCGATGAAGTCCAGGCAGGGCCCCTACAGGCAGAGACGGACTCCCTAAGCTCGCTGTGCAGCAGTCGGCCGAGCAGCGAAGCGCTCAGACCAAGCCAAAGGTTGCAGCTGCCTAATGAAAACAGATGAAGCAGAGATAAAGTGTTTGCCGCCATTAGGGGCTCCATTCATCACGGTTAGCCCGGGGGCTTCGCAACACCTTGTACAGGGACTTCGCCCTCCCCACATCCCTCCATCATGCTGCAGTAGACACATCGCCACAGAGCGAGGTCAGGAGCAGACATTATATAAGCGTTCAAAAAAGAAACGAGCAAAGCGATGAGAAGTATATGAGAAACACTCGGAATAATACTCGGTGTGTAACATGTAGGAGAAACATCATCAAATATATCAGGACTCGCTACTAGTGACGGGAGGTTTGGTCCAAAAACATGCACGGTAGGTTGATTGGCACCTTGGAAAATTGTCCCTAGTGTATGAATGTGTGTGTGAATGTGTGTGTGTGTCCTGTGATGGGTTGGCATTCCATCCAGGGTGTATCCTGCCTTAATGCCCATAGACGCCTGAGATAAGCACAGGCTCCCCTTGAACCGAGAGAAGATTGAATATAACGGTAGAAGATGAATGAATGAATGCTACATTTTCAATAAACAGGGGGCACGGTGGTTTAGTGGTTAGCACGTTCGCCTCACACCGCCAGGGTCCGGGTTCGATTCCCGTCTCGGCCATGTGTGTGTGGAGTTTGCATGTTCTCCCCGTGCCTCAGGGGTTTTTTCTCTGGGTTCTCCAGTCCCCCATCCCCCGCAAAAACATGCACGGTAGGTTGACTGGTTGATTGGTGTGAGAGTGTGTGTGTGCCCTGCGATGGGTTGGCATTCCATCCAGGGTGTATCCTGCCTTAATGCCCATAGCCGCCTGAGATAGGCACCCGAGGGAAGATCGGATATAACGGTAGAAGATGAATGAATGAATGAATGAAGTTTCAATAAACACCCACAAAGCGTCAACATACACATATTTTGGATTCAGTAATTAAAATATTACTACACAAGGAAGACCATACTATGATAAACAGAATAAGCAGCTCAACATTCTGGTGTGAGAGGTTCATTCTTCTGGCTACGATAGCGGCTAATCGCATCTACAGGAGTCATGTGACAAAAGAACGAACAACTGGGATTAGGAGACTCAAGCATAACCGTGCGATTCTGTTTCCGATGTAATGCACTGCATAGCTGCTATGGTAGTCATGTGACAAAAGAACGAACGGCTCAGACTTTCTTTTTTTTTGTATTATCTCAGGGGTTTTTGTGTAGAAAATTCATTCATTCATTCATCTTTTACCGCTTCATCCGATCTTCCCTCGGGTCACGGGGAGTCTGTGTCTATCTCAGGCGTCTATGGGCATTAAGGCAGGATACACCCTGGATGCAATGCCAACCCATCACAGGGCACACACACACATTCACACTCTCACATTCATACACTAGGGACAATTCTCCAAGGTGCCAATCAACCTACCGTGCATGTTTTTGGACCGGGGAGGAAACCGGAGAAGCCGGAGAAAAACCTCCTGAGGTACGGGGACAACATGCACAAACTCCACACACACACATGGTCAAGACGGGAATCGAACCCGGACCCTGGCGGTGTGAGGCGAACGTGCTAACCACTAAGCCACCGTGCCCCGGTGTAGAAAATGACTATCGGAAATGTTTTTGTTTTGTTTTTTTCGTGAGAAAAGGGAGGCTGCGATTTCTACGTTCACTAAAAACCATGGCTGATATTTGGCTGATGTTTGAATATCAAACAACAGTTCTTTCATATATTTATTGTTTAGCGTTTAATATGTTTTTTTTAATTCATTTTCGGGTTGATGCTTCGTTCAAAAAGAATGATTCGTTCATGAATCACCCATCACTACTCACTACAGTATACAAACATGCAAATCATCACTCCTTATGGAGGCAGCCATCTTGGAAATCCACTTGATCCGCGATCTTCGGGAACATGCAACAACTATCCCTATTAGACACAATCCCGTGTCTAGGTAACTATAAACCAAACTTTCAATGCTGGAAATTTGGGAAAGCAGAATGAATGAATGAACAACAAATAAATAAATAACCTTAAAAAACGAAATCTTTAATGAATTTTGAGAACATCCCCCCAAACAAAGGTTATTCTGTAGATCTAAGGTTATGCTCACACTGATCAGGCGTATCATTATGACCACCCGGCCTTAATATTGTGTTGGTCCTCACCAACTTTTAACCGCTAAAGTGATTGTGGCCATCAACTTCTACAGCAGTTTGAGCTTCTGGAGCTCGTCTGTTGGATCGGACATCATCATTAATCCATGACCCTATTCGCCGGGTTCACCACTTTTCTTTCCTTGGATAAGTCTTGATAGACGCTGACCACTGCAGACCAGGACACACCCCGAAAGAGCTGTTTTGGAGATGCTCTGAGAAAAATGGTACAGACATTACAATTTGGAAACTTGCTCAAATTCTTTTTCCGGTTTATAATTATATATATATATATATATATATTCATTCATTCATCTTCTACCGCTTTATCCGATCTTCCCTCGGGTCACGGGGAGTCTGTGCCTATCTCAGGCGTCTATGGGCATTAAGGCAGGATACACCCTGGATGGAATGCCAACCCAATTTCACACACTAGGGACAATTTTTCCAAGGTGCCAATCAACCTACCGTGCATGTTTTTGTACCGGGAGGAGGAAACCGGAGAACCCAGAGAAAAACCCCCCTGAGGCACGGGGAAAAAGAACATGCAAACTCCACACACACATGGCCGAGACGGGAATCGAACCCGGACCCTGGCAGTGTGAGGCGAACGTGCTAACCACTAAGCCACCGTGCCCCCCTATATATATATATATATATATATATATATATATATAGTTATATCATCACCAGTGTTATGCAGTTCACTGCCCAATGCATGGTGGGTTTACACACGTTATACTCACCCTGATATGTTACAAAGCAGACTGTCTAATTATTATATCTTTTAGAGAAAGGAAACATTTCTGACCTTGCCACAACCTTCCATTTACAGTATTTATCAGTATTTATCCAGTGGACAAAAGTGCTTTGAAGGCTCCATCAATGAAAATATCAACACTGGTTCATTGCACACTTAGCCTAAAACTCTGTTGGGAGGATTCAGAGCAATTTCTTTTAGACATAAAACAAAACAAAACAAAACAAAACAAAAAACAAAAAAAGCTCTAGTTTAGGTGTTTCAAGAACCGCTTTCCTTTTTACTCAGAGATCCAGTGACAAGGGGAAGCTCATTTCATCTGTCTGAGTGTGAAATGGGAAATTGGAAGGCTTTAAGAATATAAGAAATATAGATTATATATATATATATATATATATATATATATATATATATATATAGATATATATATATATACATATATACACAAACACACACAATTTTCTAAATATAAATATATTTAGAAATAAATATAAAAAATAAAATTTTTTCTCATATAAATATTGGGAAATATTAAAATATTTTTAAAATATAAAAAATTTAAATTTTAATTTTATTTTTTATATATTTTAAATATTTTTAAAAATATAAACATTAAATATTTCTATTTTTATATAAATATAAAAATATAAGAAATAAATATAAGAAATATTTTAGTCATGTGACTCTTTTCTGGACATTGTGGCGGCATTTCAAACACAGTAAATAAACGGCAGGTAATGTAGTGCCGCTTCATACATTTTGCTTGTGCGGTAGCGCAGGGACGTAAAAGAGTTTCGGTTTGGAGATACTTTTTGAGAAACAACTGAAAATGAAAGTGTGAATGCATTTTTAGACAAAAACAGCGTTTTCCATAAAATGTGTTTATTCGAAAGCCTCCGATTTCACAGAAAACAGCGTTTTCAAAAGGCAACTGGTCATAATATCGACGAGAGACTTAAAATGCAGATAAGCATGTGTTATTTTTTTCCCCCCCATCAAACTAAACCATATTAACGTGGCCTCAAACAAAGGCTTTCGTAGCACCATTGTTGATTTTTTCCTCCAACAGCATGCCCCCGAAATTTTTCCTTCTTTACTTAAACCTCTCCTGCAGTCTGTGTGAAGTGTCTGGTGTGTGTGTGTGTGTGTGTGTGTGTGTAACAAAGCTGATGAATGAGGGCTCGCTGTCGAGCCTGCCTGCTTGGCACTCGAGGTGTCGCCTCAGGGGCTGAAGCTCTCCTCTGAGCTTTTTAGTCCTCTTGGACGGAGCGTCCACTTTGGACGGAGCGACACACTGTTAGTCCGACTGGAGCTTTAATGAATCCTCTCCAACCGCGCTCCGACGCATCTTAATTAACTTCAAAGCAGCACTGGAGGCCAGAATCCGCCTCGGCCCTGTGTGACCCCCCGCCACTGTGGAAACGTTGATTAAGAAGTGTGTCTCCTGAGTGATCGGGTCACACACACGCGCGCTCACGCGCCCGATCTGCGCCACACTGGGCTAATTTAGTCGTACGGACGCCCAGTTATAAAAATTCTTATCGCTTATTTAGGACGGTTCCTTGCTGCGAGCTGAGAGAAAGCGTTTCCCCTGAGGTTCCAGCCGAGGAAGAGATCGTATTATCCGCCCAAATGTTGCTCCAGTGGGTCAGGGATTAATGTGTGAGGAATTGCACTGGCCGTAGTGTGTGTGTGTGTGTGTGTGTGTGTGTGTGTGTGTTTTGGAAGCGAGGCGGCCAGTTTTTCTCTGCACAACCTCAGGCGGGAGTGTGTCTGCACAGAAAGGCAGCCTCCCTACACGGGCGCAGGAGAGTCGGCAGAAGCCGATCGATAGGCTGTTGGCTTTTTTTGTTTGTAGGTTCAAGCCGGCCGTGGCTTTATTACAGCCAGGTTCGAGTCATCGGGGAGCTGCTGTCTCGCGTTCTGTTGTATGCGTGTGTGTGTGTGTGTATTAGAGAAAATGAGGGAGGGTGGGTTAGCGAGAGAGAGAGAGAGAGGAGCTCCCTCCTGTTTGCCAAAATTGTAATCCCACCGTGACCTTGCATGACCTCGCCTCGAGAATAAAGCTGCTTAGAGGAGTCTGTAGAAAGCCCCCCCCCACCCCCAACTCCACTCAGATGTCTTTCTCTCTTTTTTTTTTTGTTTTATCTCTTCTGTCTCTCTCTCTCCCTCTTTCCCACATCCTTCTCCCCTCCAATCTCCCTCTGTTCAGCTCGTCTTCATTGTTCTTTTCCCTGCTTTCTCTACAGCGCCGTACGAGAGACGAGCTAAGCAAAGACAGATCAGCATTCAGCCCTACAAAGGGGGGAGAAAAAAAAACACACAAATGCCTACAGACCAGACTGCTTAGAGGAAGAGAAGGAATTCTCTGGAACTGATTACGGATGGAGAGAGGGGAAAAAAAAAAAGACCAAAGGACAGACTTGATAGACTAGAGTGAGAACATATAGACAGAGATGAATGAGGGAAATGAGTCAAAATCAGAAAGACGTAATAACATCTTCGGCTGTAATTGGCCAGAGGGGCACTCGAGTAAGATTGCTAATCCACAATTCAACAGCACGGCTTGCAAATTGTTTTTTTTTTTTTTGCGAAAGGACGTGTGGCGACACGCACTTCTTCCCCCAGCTGACCCGACAGATTCCCCCCTGGCCTGCCCCCAATGGCGCGATCTCGCTCGGCAAATAAGACCCAGACTGTACCACACGGACGCCCAGTAGGGGGTTTGACAATCTGGAGGCGCGACGGGGGTTTTATTTTTATTTTTTTCCCCGGCAAGGAAGAGGGATTACCCACGATTCCCTGGGGGCTGGCCTGTCCAGACAAGGGTGGCACACAAGGAGGGTTCTTTGTCTACTTGGTGCCACACAATTATCCATCATGAATGGGAGCAATTCAGTGTCGTATTACTTAATGCGCTGCACTTTGAATTAGGGCGAGACTTTTTAAAAAGTATCAGCTGCATCCCGAGGTCTACTCAGGCGTCCCAGTGTCTGGAGTCTAGACGCACGGTTCTTCAGGTACCTGGTTAGAATAAGACGACTGTGCAGGTAACTCTCCACCTTTACATCTACAGCGCCAACGTTTAGCAAAGTGGGAATTTATACTTTTACAGTAATGTATCTTCAGACTATTTATGCTTTGATTTGGATTGATACCAAGATCAAGCTTAACAACAGCCATTCCAGAGTTTCCGGGAGTCGTGGGGAATTTTAGGATGCAATCATTTATATAGCTCAGGAGCACAGTTAAAACTCTCGGAATACAGGTTTCATTTTATATTTGACATCCATCATAATCCTTAATCCATAATCGACATCCTTCAAAAGTTTCTGTTACAAGACGTTTCACAAGCCATGATATTTGTCTTGAAAAAAATAAAAATTATACATTATATATATATATATATATATATATATATATATATATATATATATATATATATATATATATATATATATATATATATATATAGGAAAGGGTCACGGTGGATTTGTGGTTAGCACTTTCGCCTCACACCTCCAGGATCCGGGTTCGATTCCCGTCTCGGCCATGTGTTTGTGGAGTTTGCATGTTCTCCCCGTGCCTCAGGGGTTTTTTTTTCTCCTGGGTTCTCCGGTTTCCTCCCGGTCCAAAAAACATGCACGGTAGGTTGATTGGCACCTTGGAAAAATTGCCCCTAGTGTATGAATGTGTGCATGAATGCGAGTGTGTGTGCCCTGTGATGGGTTGGCATTCCATACATTGTGTGTCCTGCCTTAATGCCCATAGACACTTGAGATAGGCACAGGCTCCCCGTGACCCGAGGGAAGATCAGATAAAGCGGTAGAAGATGAATGAATATATATTCAAAGGCATGTTAAAAAAATAAAAACTCGTCTATTCAAAGAGATTTTATGATGAAACCTTTCAGACATGCTGAAGATACACACTAGTTTCTGAAAGACTATGAAGTGTACTACATGTAGAACCATGACGTCGTTACGAATCTGATCTGTGTAAAACTTTTAGAGTGGTTAAGCACAAGCATTTACTACTATACACAAAACGGAAAGGGATCTGAAGCTCCAAACTAAAGATTCAGAACTTTCTAGGTTTTAATAGATTATATTAGTTGCATTTATTTGTAAATTACAGTGACACTCTTTTTTCCACTTATCCTACCAAAAAAAAATTTAATTAAATAATTGTGTTTTTGAATGTCTTATCCCTATGTGGACAAAATAAAGAATGTAATGCATGTATAAAAGGGAATAAAACTTATGCATTAGTAGATCTGCTGTTAAGGTGCTTTTCACTGAACCCCTTTTCCATCTAAACCCCGAGCTCCAGTGTTATATTTGAATCTTGCATTAAATCAAGCTCAAATTGGTGTCTTTAATCAATTATCACACTACCGCATGGTTCTTTGATTCTAATTAAGGCCTTCGGAAGCAAATCATTAATTTCTATTTCACAAGGCAGCAGGTCACAAAAATTAAAGCAGGATGGATCAAAATTGAATATCCCCCCCCCCTCTCCAAATCACCATCATCTAGGAATACATACACCAAATAATACCCTCCCAATAATTCCAGGTGCGAGACGGTTCGTTCCCTATGCGTGAGCGCTCAATCATGCGCCTAATACCCGAGCATACATTATGACATCAAATGAAAATGTCACCTATGCATTAATCATGGAGACAGGCCGCTCGCATACACACTTGGCTCGAAGAGGGACACCTGGTTTACTTCGGCTGTGCCAAGAGCCGCGTGAGTGTGTGTCTGGCCGTTGTTACAGTTGCCCGCTGCTGCTGCTGAGCCGTGCCCATCTGCCAACTGGGCCACGTTCTCACAGCTTGTCCAGCATGAGCCCAAACGGACTGGAGCAGCAGTGGCCTGGCGCCGCGCCCGGCCATGTCCAAACACCGTTCTGCCAGCTCGCACGCTGGCCTCTCCCCGCGCCTGCAGAGGCATCCTACATCAACAGCCCACACACACACACACACACACACACACACACACACCTCTACCAAAAGAGCAAAGAGATACAGAGTGTTGTAGTGAATATGGAAAGATGTGAAAGAGATGCACAGATTCAGCAGCCAAAACTATCCCTTATTATATTCAAATAAGAACCAATATTACCACAACAGGCAAGTGGATTCAAATAAAAGGAATCAAAAGTCACAGTTCACAATAAAGACCAGATCTTACACACCAATAGGTGGCATGACTCCTGTGGAGAAATACCTGGTTTTTCAGGACAATTGAAAGGTTTTGGAAACACACACACACACACACTGCAGTGAAACAGATATAAAAGCACATAAGAAGAGAAAAGACAAATGTCTTTAAAGAAATCACCAATCATTTGATTTACTATACTAAACACAACGCTAGCCTCAAATCAAACTAATGATTCAAATCAAATAAAATCAATTTCGAAAAGAAGCATTTGGAGACTCGCCAAACCTGAGGATGTTCTCCATATAAGAGAGAGTTTATCCTCATTGTAGTGATACAACGAAATTTGTTTGGTAGCTCTCAGATACCAGCAGCAGAAAAAAAAAAAAGAAAAAAAAAAGAAAAAAAAAGATAGAAGATAATAGATAATAATAATTGCACAAAGGAATAGCAAAGATAGTGATAGTTGCACAGAATTGTAAACATATGAAACGTATACAATAGCTGTGATTAATAATAAACAAATTTGCACAAGTCGAACCAAACAGCATGACAACAAAATATTCCAGTACCCGTAATGGTGTTTTAAATTACGTAAATGATCAGGAAACCAAACCGACCCTTTGTTTCAACTCAACACTGTTACATTACATAATCACGAGAATATTTTTGTAAATTTAATAAAAAAAATTAAAAATACCAAACCGATTTCAAATGTTGTTCCCTAATGAACATCCACCAAGCAAAGAAAAGATACTGATCATGTGATCAGGAATGTCTGTGTCTCATCCATGTTAGCCAGAGGTTAGACATTATTATATTCATAAGCCAAATCTTTAGTGTTTGCCGAAGAAATATTGATATTTCACCAAATAGATTCAAACTAAAGTAACAAGCCTGGTTTTAAAATGCAAGAAATTTAAAGTACATGAGTAAAATTTTTTTTTAAATAAATAAATAAAATTGTCCCTTAACTTCCCACCTTATGGATGACTGGTTACAAAGGCATCATTAATATAAATCATAAAGCACCAGGATTTTTTGTATGCAGCTGCTTTTAATGGGTCTCATTTCTGAATAAGGGAAATAAATAAGTACATTTTGAAGAATGAAAGAATAGCAGACACAGGAGCTTACTGCTAAAGACAGTGGATTTCTTATTGGAAGGTCACGAGTCAAATCCCAGAAAGGCATCACTACCGTCAATCGGCTCTTGAGCATGTAGTCACTGTGGATAAAAAGGTGTCTGCCAAATGCTATAAAATGCTAATGTCATTCAGATTACAAACCTAATAAGCCTTGATAGTCATTTTGTAAAGTAGGTCATTCCTGGGGGAGTTTTTGGCCTGGTTTGAGAGTTTGGGCCAAATAAAAATGTATACAATAGCAAAACATTTGTTTGTTTGAAATCAGCGATGCGCAAACCTTATCTGATGAAGCCGAAATAAAATTCAGAGTTACAATAAAATGAAGATGGCCATGGTTTCGCTCATTTATGACTTGATAATATTTAGAAACAAAGAACGAATTATTATTAAGGTTTTTATCATCGAGCATTAACAACAAGAATTGCGCTTAACAAGCATTAAACGCAATGTGAAATTCTCAGGGAGAATTATTTTTGCTCTGCATTATACTGGAATCTCATTCTTGTGCAGAATCATATGCAATTTGGGAAAAATAACATGTGAAAGGCAATTTGGCTAAAGTGCAACAATGTGCTAACTCTGTTTTGTAACTTGTGTAATTTGTGTATCTTGTATAACATATGTAAAGCACTTAATTTCAGTGGATTTCCCACATGTTCCAATGACAATAAAGATATTCTATTCTAAAGGTTTTCTAATTCACTACAATGGAGTCCCAACAACAATTCAATTTAACGCATAAAATAGTACAACACCTACAGTAATAGAGCTATTCAGAGATGCAAAATATTATTCCAGTAAAAAAGTGCTCACTAAACTTAAAAAGTACAAAAGTATGTGCTTTGAAACGTATTAGCAAAAGATACTAAAATGACTCTGTGTGCAATGTTACTCTGTGTTGCACCACAGTCTATTAATAGAATAATATTAGTGAGTGGTTAGCACGTTCGCCTCACACCGCCAGGGTCCGGGTTCGATTCCACGTCTCGGCCATGTGTGTGTGGAGTTTGAGTTTGCATGTTCTCCCCGTGCCTCAGGGGGTTTTTCTCCGGGTTCTCCCCGGTTTCCTCCCGGTCCAAAAACATGCACGGTAGGTTGATTGGCACCTTGGAAAAAATTGTCCCTAGTGTGTGAATGTGTGTGTGTGTGTCCTGCGATGGGTTGGCATTCCATCCAGGGTGTATCCTGCCTTAACGCCCATAGACGCCTGAGATAGGCACAGACTCCCCGTGACCCGAGGAAAGATCGGATATAGCGGTAGAAGATGAATGAATGAATGAAAATTAGTGAGTGAAACAATGCTTGATACAATATTACAATTTATAATGACAATTTCAGTAACAATTACATTTATTTTCCTAACTGACCTTAATTTTCAGACCCTAATTCTTCCAAGATTTTTTATTTTAGATAAAGTTTGTATATAAGATTGTTTATAAGATTGTTTGTTTACTTAAGAGTCTAGACAAGTTCATCCAACTTTAAAATAAAGCTTTACAATAAAATTAAATATAATTTCGTAATGAAGGTCTGGTTCAGTTCAGCATTTCCCAGCTTCATCAAAACCCAAACTTGGGCATCAGTTTTAAATGCGTAGGCAGTTTTGGGGAGTAACTACCGGTAGTTACATGTAACGGCGTTACATAATTTAATGACAAAATAACGGTAACAGTAATCCGTTACAGTGTGGAAAAAAAAAACATGTAATTAAATTAGTTACTTTGGAAAATGTTGAAGATTACAAATTTCAATGCCCACTGCATCCACACACACACACCCCCCCCCCCCCCCCCCCCCCCCCCCCCCCCCCCCAATATTAGATTCTGAAGTAGCTCAGTTACGAAAATATACCCCACTTTTTCAGGGCGCCACCTAGTGGACAAATGTATGTAATCATATGTAATCAGTTACTTTATAGAAGTAAAATTGAAAAGTTACACTACTTATTACATTTTGAATATGGTCATTTGTAAACTGTAACTTAGTATACTTCCAAAGTAACATTCCCAACATTGTGCATAGATTAGTTTTGGTGTTTATTCCAAGAACAAAAGCAGACATTATGATTGGATTTAGTCCCAAAACAGCTGAACTTCCACAGGGTTTGCATATTAATTTTACATAATATTAATAAAAATTAAAAAAAAAAAACATTTTAAAAAAGGAGTAAAATGTATCTGTAGATACACTCCTCCTAAATCCTCAATGTTTTAGGTAAACAAACACCTGATAAGTGCCAAGTTTTTAAGACAGTTAGTAATGACTCTTAAAAAACAAACAAAAACAGTTAAACCACAAATTAACTCATTAACCGTGAAATAAATAAACAAATAACAAACCTCAAAAGGTAACCGTAAGCTGTATTACAAAGTAGTCCAAAATGGCGCCTCTCACCTCCTAAGCAACTAACGGACCGCCAAACTCCCCACACGTGACCAAAGAAAGGCTTAACTAAGCCAATCACAGACAAGCTAGCGTCTTCTCCATCACCCTTAATCAATGCTAATTTGGTTGCATATGAATTGTTGCTAATTGAAAGCACATTTAAGGAAAATAAATCAATGGTATTATGTGGAGCCATGACTGGATCAGATACAAAAAACAAACAAACAACCAACAAAACTGTCAAGCAGATCATCTAATTACCTAATCAGCTAATTAGCTAACAATGTAGCACAGCTGCATGTAGCACAGAATTCACACAACACAGAGTCATTGCAGTGCCTTTACTTTTTTTTTTTAACATGTATATCCCAGAGTGCACACAAAAATATGACCCCCCCCCCCCCCCCCGCAATCCCTCCCTCCATCCCATAGTGCAATTGTGAATCAGTTTATTTCATAAGCACTTTGTTTGAGACACACACAAAAAAAAATACACACAAAATTGTACTTTTGCTCATCGCTGAAGTGGTGCACTTAAACCTACACCTTTTGTACCTTTAGTATTTCCAAGTAAAAGATAAATTGCTACGTGTAAAGGTTAATTGCAGTGGAATTATGTACTCCGAGTCACCTTATATCATTTAAAAAGGTACCCTAATGTGTATTTCAGCTGGAAATAAACAGTACAATAGGACGACCACCAAAGCGGCAAAAAGACACCCAGTTTCATCAAAGTGAATAATAATAATAATAATAATAATAATAATAATAAGCAAAACAGGGGGGGGGGTTTAAATAAATAAATAGATGTATGAGGAAACATTATTTCTATGTTGACAGAAACCCTAATGCAGACAGGTGGAGACCGTTATAATCGATCAAAGTTTCAAGTGTATCATTGTTTTTTTGCCCAAAATATACAGCAGTTCAGGCAACAGAAATATCTTCTTCTTCTTCTTCACCATCTCTTCCCTTTAGCGTCTTCTTTCACCTTCCACAGCATCAGCTCCATGCACGCCATCGCATCCTCTTGGGTGTCATGTCCCTCCACTGTGAGACAATGAAGGACAAAGACTGAAATAATATGCACTGAAAATGGAGACATAAGCCTTTCTGTTTATTCCCTACTTCCCAAGATTACACAATCAAGTACAGACTGTAATTCTGGCTCGTCCCACAGACTATACGCCATTACACACCAGACCGTTGTACAGACTGCACAATAACCTGTGCAAATAAGAGGGTAATTTTGGTTGAGGAGCCTGGTCCAAAATTTAATTTAAAATCTTGACGGCAGATATCCAAATCAAGTGAAGACTCGAGTGTGTGCCAGTTTATGCAAATCTGTAGTAAAGAAAAGAGGAATACAGCTCGGTTACTCGTGCACTGAAATATTACAGGACACCACTGTAAATGTTTATTTTATTTCCCAATATACAAACATATGGAATATTTAATTTCATTTTAAAGTAAAAATGGCATTTTTTCATTATATATATATATAGATATATATATATATATATATATATATATATATATATATATATATATATAAAAAAATATGAATTTCATGAGGGATTTTGTGTCATCCGAGAGTCCCAGTTTAGAAGTTTTACATTTTATTATCTATAATTCTATCAATAAATTAAGTAAAAAAAATGAAAATAAATAAATAAAATCTTATTATAAAAAAACTAACAATTGCAGAGTTTCCTTTGTAAATAACACTCATAAATCAGTTTACAAGCCTTACATTATATGGAATGTCCTGGGACTGAAGTGTTGCTATGGAAAAATATAAACAAATAAAAATAATATATATAAACATATACTTAGGAGTTGGCATTTCAATTACTGAATCTCAATCGACGCCTCTTGACCAATCAGAATCGAGAATAACACAGCTAGTTCTGTAGTATGACAATTAAATTCACTAGAATATCTTCATGTATGTACCCAGTATGTATATTTAAATTAGAGTGCCTGTAAGTGAAGCTAATCATTAATTTATGACATAATTGAGACCATTTTGGGGATTTAGTAAAAGAATTTCTGGAATTAATAATTACTGTAAGGTTTGAGGTGTTTATGATTTTGGATAAAAAAAAATTTAGTGATTGGTTAAAAGAATTAACAATGGACGCCTGACAGTTACTGGGAGAAGATCGCTGTACAATGACGAGGAGACTCCTCAGCAGTTCCCACTTTGAGCCAACCTCACTCACACGGTTGATTAAAGATGGGTTTAACAGGGCAAATGATTCAATCAGCTAAACCTACCGCTCTCTTGGATTATCTTCCTCAGATATTCGGCCGTCAAGCTTCTGAGGTCTCTCTTGTGCGGCGGACCCAAGCGATGGGGGAACACCACGGATGTGTCGACCACCGTGCTGTGGATCAACTTTAAGGTGGGGGTTTTATTTATATAAAAAAAAAAAAAAAAAAAAAAAAAAAAAAAAAAAAAGATAGTAGTAGAAGAATTACATGTTCTTGCGCATCCGTTTTCTCGCTATTCTTATCTTTTTGGAAAGCTAGAGGGCAGCGCCTTGAATAAATAACTTCAACCAAGAAATGAAAATGCTGGATCTTGCCAGAGAACAAAGAGAATCAAGAAGACCAAGTAGCTGTGAAAATAAGCCTACGATAAAGTTTTGGGGGAAAAACAGAAATCGTGGTTTGCTTGCAAACATTCTCAGGCATTAAAGATCTTGTTGATCATCCTTCAGATATCACTGTGTTAGAAGAGCAAGCCATGTCTAGATATTTAGCCCAAATATCTTATATTCCTGATGTTCATAAAAAATTATAGTTTACTGGTCTTCTTAAACGAGTGAGAATGAAACCGGCACACTCACTTTCAGAGCACAGAGATCATTTTCCAAACCATGCCCGACCAAAATGCTTCTCTCGCTGATGAAGCTCAAAAGCGCGGCCTGCACGTCTTGCAACGAGGAACTGCTCTTCTTAACATCCTCCTCGCTGACTCCTGAGAACCTGCGCAAGACAAAGACGGAGTCACCCCCCTCATTGACAGTATTGGGGAGGAACTAGTTACACGTGTAACGGCGTTACACAATTTAATTACAAAATAAATGTAACAGTGATTCGTTACTGAGAAATAATGCGAATTAAATTAAAGTTACTTATGAAAATGTTAAAGATTACAAATAGGGGTACATTTGAACAATTTCTTTATGATGTTCATTCATTCATCTTCTACCGCTATATCTGATCTTCCCTCGGGTCACGGGGAGTCTGTGTCTATCTCAGGCGTCTATGGGCATTAAGGCAGGATACACCCTGGATGGAATGCCAACCCATCACAGGACGCACACACTCACACACTCACACACTCGCGGGACAATTTTCCAAGGTGCCAATCAACCTACCGTGCATGTTTTTGGACCAGGGAGGAAACCGGAATATCCCGGAGAAAAAAAACCCTGAGGCACGGGGAGAACATGCAAACTCCACACACACATGGCCGAGACGGGAATCGAACCCGGACCCTGGCGGTGTGAGGTGAACGTGCTAACCACCAAGCCACCGTGCCCCCTTCTTTGATATGTTGAAAAATTATAATAATAATAATTTTTTGCACTCTCGGACATGGTGGTTTAGTGGTTATAACGTTCCTCACATCTCCAGGGTTGGGGGTTCGATTCCTACCTCCACAATGTTACTTGCCAGTGTGTCCTGCTATATAGCTATGCATACATTTGATTTCTAAAAGGAGTTAAGTATTTTTTTTTTTTTTTGTTACGAAGTCCGGCTTTGTTGCGGCTGTGCTTAAAATAATGAAATATAAAATCAAAAATCTAACAGTAAACAAGAGTTGAATAAGTACTGTAAGGTTTACTGTAACGTTATAAATGTTCGGAAATTATCTAGTGGGAAATATCCATTAGAAGCTTGAAAGTAATCAAATATAAATAAGTTACTTTTATAAAGTCATTGAAAAGTTACACTACATATTACATTTTGAAAAGGGTCATTTATAACCTGTAACACGTTACATTTCCCAACACCGCTCATTGATCATGTTACCTTCCAGTGATCATCACTTCCACTATACCTGGTGTCGTAGTCAATGACCTCATTGACGGGCTTAACAAAGGTGTCGTAGACAACCTGCAGGCTGCTGTTCACCACCGTGACTCTCACCAGTTCCAGACCATGAGTTGTATAGCACTGAATAAATAGAAGGATGCAGATCAGGCTTTTTATTTCAACGCTTCTAGTGAATACATACTGACGAATAAAGTGGTTACCATTTCTGTATCAATAGCATAAATCCCAGGACAGCTTGTAGGAGTCTGCGTGAGGCTACTTACGAAGCCCTGGAGACTCACTGTGTCATGGACATGGAGCTGTGAAGGAGACAGTAGAATTTAGTGTACATTATACATACACATTCATCATATGATTTAACTCGCATAAACAACCATCAATAGACATGCCAAAGCAGTGAAAACGAATAGATCAGATTTATTGGCCAAGTGTGTTTATATACACACACACACAGAATTTGATTTCAGCTGACTCACAGTGGCTCAAGTACAGAAAAGTATTACACTATACATTTAACTTAGACAGAACTATACAACACAGACTTCACAAGACAATATGGCAACACGGACTGTAGACAAGACTATACAGCTTAAATACTATAACAATGTGCATGTATATGGCAGTGGACAAATAAAAAAATAAATAAGTCAACAAATTTATCCCCAACGATAAAGCCAGAGGTAACAGTAAGTGCCCTCTGGACACCTAATAGTAGCAAGTAAAACCTCCTGAGAGAGAATGAGGTACAAACGCTGACAGACTTAAAATAGAAACTGCTCTCATACGGGCGGCACCAGATTGTGGAATTATAAATATATATCCCTATCCTGCAGCAAATGCCCTCCTTGAAACAAGATTCACTACAATTACGCAAAAATAAATAAATAAATAAATAAAATCTACCAATAGATTTAAGGCGCTGGGTATCGCCAAGCTGCCACCTATGGGTCCTTGAGAAAGACCCTTAACCCTCTGTGCTCCAGGGGCGCCGTATCATGGCTGACCCTGCGCTCTGACCCCCAGCTACCAACATCAAGCTGGGATATGCGAAGAAAGAATTTCAATGTATATGTGACAAATAAAGGCGATTCTTCAATAAGGTAAGAAAATGGACTTGGAAAGAATTCTTGAAACTAGCATTAATACCTACTCAATAATAAAATCATACTATACCATATAAACAGAAAACAACAAAAAACCCAGTCCCTATCTTTTTAAAAACATTTTTAACAACTAGTGGCAATTTGGTGGTGGTGGGATTTGAACCTGCAATCATCTGGTCCAGAGGACAGCGCCTTAAGCACAGAGCTACTAGAATTCCTAAGAATTTATCACTGGCATATTAGCATTACAATTAGCGCAACACTATTTGAACATTCACTTTATTCTTGCACTTTGAATCTGCCGATAGTTTCTAGCCAAACTTTGCTCAAAAGAAGTGACAATTTTAAGATTTATAGTCTAATGTGTAATGTGATTAAGACATTTTATCTTTCATGGCAAAAAAAAAAAACAAGACTCATTTTGAGGAAATGGTAAATTTAAGACAATTTAGAATTAAATTTAAACCCATTTCACTACATTAGGGGAAAAATACATTATTATAAAATGGCCTTAACTCTTTCGTTTATCAAAGTTTACATTTTCCCATAAATTAAAAATAAAATCCATTTAATGACTGTAAATATAATATTATAACACAAAGCTGATTGGCTGTTGCTCTGCCTTGAAGTCGGAATACAGCAAATTATATTTGTATTAATACATGAAAGAAATACACCATGGAAACAGAAAAAAATAAACAAATATATAACTGCACATGCATGACTTAACATTAGAGGTAGCGCCATTTACATTTTTTTATTTAAATGTAATTATTTGAATTTAAAATTATTTAAAAATACCAAAAAGAGCGAATTTAAGGTAAACACCTAGAGACACATGCATGTTCGTTTTAGTTCTATATAACAAAACCAGGTAATTTATCAGTGCCAAGATTTACCTTGACCAAACGATGAATGTACAGATGTTAAACTTTATTTTAATGGAAAAAAATTGCATAAAGAACAGATTCTCTGGATAGTTCGTTTCTCCAAACATTCAGCTGTCATGCTGTACTATGCTACTTGGGAAAACTTGCCAAATATATCCGTGCTCTAGATAACACAATGTGGATGAACGCTTCGGGTTTCCCGTTTTGTTTTATGTTGAAGTCCACAATCCAGGCGGATTTGCATGATGTTTGTAAATTATGGAACGGTAGCCATGTTGGGTCAGTATTCCTTTTCCCTGCCCGGAAACAATCGCAAACCATTAAGCCTCCACCTCCATGTTTGACTGTGGGGGTGTGGCATCCTGCTAACGTTCATCTTCACAGTCTCACATACGTTTTTCTATTACAGACAAAAATGTCCAATTATTCAGACTCCACAACCTACACAACTTCCTTCCTCTCATTCGCCGTCCAATTCTTGTTTGTTTATGCCTTTTAATATTTATTTGCATAGAAGGAATGCCAAAGGACCATACATTGTGTCTCAAAAAACACAAGACTCTGTGCTTCTAAACAGTGGAGGGACCATACGTCATACATTCATTCATACCTCACTTACACAAAAAACAAAACCTTGCCATGTGCGCTACAAATACCCACCCCTTCCATCTTTATTGTTATTATTTTTTTACTCACTTATTCATATTTTCTACTTATGATTTCTCTCTTGACAAATTTTGATATTTTTTTTATATCTATACAAGAAATAAAGTACATACAAGTATATACAATGCATCGTGTTCCTTTACCATTCATACCATTGTTGGACATTGTTATATGAATTATCAAAATGCCTGTACAAATATAACTGATGTACAGATTGAGTGTTATCTAATGTACTAAACACAAACGTATTTCATACCCATTTGGACCACGTTTTATTTATTAACTTATTTCGTTTTCGTGCACATGGTCAACTTTATTTGGTTGTGAAGCTTTGGTCCTGGATGTGTGTATAAGGCGTTACAGGCATACGAGCAGTGTACCTTAAAGACTTGGCATCCAGGTGACCCGACTGCGTTCTCGCAGCAGCTGTAGCGTGTCTCCACTCCTCCCGGCACTGCGAGAAATAACAAATGGAAACACTTATATGTACTCGTACACTTCCGTTTTCATGACCAAAAGGTTTGAGGGGGCTGTTTGAGGAAAATATATGGGGGGCGGGGGGTGTGAGTACCCATTCATACCTTCAGATCCTGGATCTTTAAAATTAAGGCGCGTTTGCTTTTTTTGTGCATTATAAAGCCTCCAACAAACCCAAATTGTGTCCCTAGATATATGCCTGGCAACAATGATGTATTGAACATAGTACAGGCAGTTATACACTTAATTCACCCTTCTCACCTCGGTTTTCCTGGACTTTCCCATAATGATAGTTGCACTCTTCTTTGCGAGTGTGTTTTCCTGTCTGGCTAATGGAGAACGAAGTTCCACAGCGGCAGCAGATTCTCCTGGAAACTGAGCACATCTGTTATCCAACATTTCACACTGCACGTGTTTGTTGTGCGTTTACCCCCGAAAAGCTTTCCAACAGCAGAAAAAAAATGATATAATAATTTAATTGCTCAACATGGCACATTGCAGCCTCGTGAGAGAAACAGAAATGTGGAGTTTTCACTAATCTAACAGGCCCGATCCAAATCCAATAACAGGCCAGATTCGAATATCAAATCCAGATGTGATCAGAAGTTATGTTTCAGACACTTTTAAGCTCGAATACTAATCCGTTCTTGAGTTGTACCAGTCTTAATCCTGTCCAGAAGCATTTCCCAAAGACTGAGTGGGTTATCATGATGTCAGTATATTCCGTCGGAGGACCTACCGTCTGCGCTGACCTTTTTGCCGTCGTCATACTGGACGGCAAACCCGGGTTTGTCAGGGTGTTCGCGAGGATAGTTATTTTCCCTCAGCAGGGCCTTGGTTAAAATGTGCTCCTTCAGCTGATCGTAGAGTGTGGAGTCACCTAGTGTTGAGTAGTGTGGATAATAACATTAGGCAACAGCAACTTCTTCCATTGCACATGACTACTACTGGCATACACACATACGCACATAATACCTTATTCCGAATGATCACGCGATAGAAGCGGGAACATAAACAGATCAAATATAGTTAGATAAAGGAAAATAAAGGTGTAAAACAAAATAACTAATCCAATTTTAATTAATTAAATCTTCCAATTGAGGCCACATACACATCAAAACCTTGATTACAATTGGAATACAGACGGTGCAATATATATTTTTTAACTAGAAATGTGACATTTCCTGAAGAAAATGCGAGTGGGGCTTGATGATGCAAACCTCGGCTCCGGGTACGACCCCTTAGAGACCGGTCCTTAGAGAGCGGTTCGTTTCATCTTTACATCGAAACTCATTCGGAGTGACTAGCATTTAGATACCAAAAATTAATATTTTTAGCTTTTTTTTTTTCTCCCCTGAGGGGGCAGTTCTAGAGACATCACCCAATTACCCAACATCCCACTCTCACTCGCTGTACCCCTGACCAGTAAATGTGCCCTATGTGCACGTCGGATGCTCTGGGGCTGAGCTGTGATGCATAGATTTTTCCTCCCACCACTCATTTTCTATGGGGGGGGGATAAAAATTCCCACTTTTTAATCCCTGGATCGAACACCCCTGGGGCGAATCCTTATAAAAACAATAGCACGTGTCACAATGCCGGACAGCACGATTTGAGGCATCATCCGTGATTCTGGTGCAAAAACTGCAGGACCAGTTCATTCATTCATTCATTCATTCATTCACCTTCTACCGCTTTATCCGATCTTCCATCGGGTCACGGGGAGCCTGTGCCTATCTCAGGCATCTATGGGCATTAAGGCAGGATACACCCTGGATGGAATGCCAACCCATCGCAGGGCACACACACACATTCATACACTAGGGACAATTTTTACGCGCCAAATATTTGGCAGGAAAATAATTATAAATGGCCGCTTGTGACAATAGCAAACACCGATAATTATTAATTATGCGCCAATGGTTGTTCGATATCGGACAATCTTGCTTTAAAACATATAAGCCCCTCAGAGATAACAGTAGAGTAAGGTATTTCCCATGACTGTAATTCATGTAGTGAACAGATCTATTGGCATTTGCATTTATGGCAATTATCTAGAGTAACTTGCAACAGAAGGGTTAAGGGTCTTGCTCAAACACCCAGCTTGTTGGTGGTGGGATTTGAACTTGTCATCCGAGTTAGAAAACCTATGCCTGTATAAAGTATAGCACCCTCATTATAGCGGCGCAAGTCTAGACGAACCAATTAGTACCAGCGTAACTTAATATGGTGTCTTATGATCGATCAGTCGGATCATCGTTTTGTCAGCTTGAGTAGCGAGCGGTCCGAAAGCGAACTAATCCGGTACACCATCACTCTCTCTCTCCTGCCCATACGCAGCACTAAGTGTATTCCCTAAAGGACGGTCCACTGAGCATTTATACATAATGAATCGGATAAAATTGATATTAATACCAGCAGGATGGACACTTTAATGCGACCCTGAAATAAAAGCTAATGGCACTCTTACCATTTTGCAGGAGTGCTCGAGCATTGAGTGGCACATTTCCTCTAGACGCCTGCGCCTCGCTTTCGCCTGGAAACTGGACGGTGAAAAAAAAACAAGGCCTGTAACAATGCACGAGATTAGCATATTCCATAAAAGGTTATCGAAAACATTACGGCCAAATAGCCGTTAAGAAGCATCCATCGCATTTGCATACATTTGGCCGGAGCTGCATTTTGATTTTTAAGCCTCTTGAGTGCGTTCACGGCTACGCTTAGATACTTCAGTTTATTGACGCTGCGATCAAACACGGTCTTCTCTTCCGCTAGCGCCTGCAATAAAAGGAGAATTGATCAAATCGGAAACACGCTGCGGAAAAGATGTGTATCCGAGATGAGTTTCGTCTGCAAACCTTTTCAAAGGCATCCTGTACGGTGGAGGAGGTTTTCAGGAACTCCTCCACGAACAGGTTGACGTACCGCTGCCGTACGTCGTGAGGAACCTTTACGCCGACGTCGGCCCGCGCTTTCGCTTTTCGCTTGGTGGGAATGGGCTGTGTTTGAGGAGCGGACAGCATGGCACAATGTTTAAATGCTCGTTTCTTTACTCGTTTTATTTGCGAAATTGTCAAAAATAAATAAATAAATAAAGTCCAAAGCCATGTCCAATAAGCCTTACCTACCTTGGCAGGTGTGTAGTTGGCTGGTGGAGCAGGCTGTATAGGTTGCATCGGCTGTAGGATTGGTGACGGCTGATTGACCGGACATGCTGCAGGCACTGCAGCAGCAGGAATTAGTGTGACTGGTAAAGCACAAGTCCCTTCAGGAACGATCAGGTGCAGGTTTGGGCCGATTCGTAAGGTTGTTCCAGCCGGAAGGATGTTAACACATGCTAGAAAATGATAATGATGTTTGTACCTTGTCTAAACAATGGACTTGTAAACGGTTAAAATGCAATTTAAACAAAACAAAAAGAGAGCAATACATTTTTGCAAGGCTGGGTGTGGACTGTAATGAGATTACTCACTGTTTGGCACAGCTGCTGGATGAATAACAGTAGGTGCGAGGACTCGCTTCGGTGCATTGGCTGCGATGAAGGATTGGCACCCTTTCACTGCTGCCGTAAGAGATGTTGCCCTTTTCTGGCACTGCTGACTCCGGCTGGGGACGGGGAGCTGAGAGCCCTCGTCCCGAAGGGGTACAAGGACTTGTGCTTTGCCTTTACCGACCTGTCGATTGGACAAGATGGAACAAACCAAATACATATAGAATTTATTATGAATGGATCAGGCATAACATTATGACCACCTGTCTAATAGTGTGCTGGTACCCTAAACAGTTTTTCTGCCTGACACATTGTGCATTAACAGCATGAACTACTTTGGCAATATACAGTAGCTCCTTTGTTGGATCGGACCGTACCGGCCAGTATGGTCCATACCGGCCAGTGCGCGCCAGTTGCAACTGTTTGCAAAGCCCATGGCCAAGTCACCGGTTTACCCCCGTTTCTTCCTTGGAGCACTTTTGATAAATCCTGACTGAATGCAAACTGGGACAGACCCCACAAGAGATGCAGTTTTGGAGACCCAGTCATCTAGCCATGCCAAATTGTCCCTTTCAAACGCACTCAAACCCTTAGGCCTGTATTTCATGTTCCCTTGTTGCCCAATAACATCCCACCTACAGGTGCCATCAGTGTTCTTCACTTCACCGCTTGGGTCATTCGGATATAGTGGACTGTGGTACTAAATACAAATGACACCAATTGCATTCTTACCTCATACTTTGAGACATGGGCTACTCTCTTTTTCTGCACGGGAGCTGGCTTGGCGACCTCCTGTCTCAACCATCTGCGAGACTTCTTCCTAAAAATAAATAAATAAATAAATAAGTACACTCAAGTTTCCTTCTTTTCAAGTTTCCTTTCTTTCCCCCCCCCCCGATCCACCCCATTTTACACCTGTCCACTTACTTCTATGTCACCTTGAACAATGGGCTCTTCAGCCTGGTTGGCTTCCATAAAAATTCTGTAGCACTCTTCCATTGGATCACTCTCCGACAGCTCGAGGTCGGAATAATTGAGTTCCTCTGAAGAACTGGAGTCAATTATTATCTTCTCATCTGTTCCGCTCGACAGAGAAGCTTGTTTCCGGAGACTTTGACCCCCAATTAAATCCGTAGCTGGGTCAGTTTGTGTAGAAGGAACGTCTGTGGTGTTGGTTCCAGAAATACATGTTGGTACCATGGGAGTAACATTTTTATTCGGGATTTCGTGTGGAAATGGAAAATTGCTTTCACCAGACATCGGAATGTTCTGGAAAGACCAATGATCATTAGACGTGGCCGAGGACGACGTATCGTTGGGAAGGGAGTTCTGAAATGCAGATATCATCTGCGGGACTTCTGTGGAGGGTCTGAGGCGCGAGGAGTTGCCTTTTTTAACGTGACCCGGCTGCACCTCAGGTTCTATTCGTCTTGGTTGCTTTTGTAGGACATGCCGCACAGGGTTCTCCCCGTGCATTTTTGAGGAGCTGGGAGCAGAATGGATGGAGTCAGCAAGGATAGAATCCACACCTTGAAGAGACGCAATGCTCTCGCTTTCGCGCCTCAGGTGGTCCAGGCAAATGGAAATATCGTCCAGAGCATTTTCAATATTCTGCGCTTTCTGCTTGTGAGCGCCGGCGTTTTCTGGTGCCGATTGCCCCGGCTGACAAACCCCCGACACACCAGACACTGCATTTTCATGCAGTTCTTTAGTGGCGTCGATCACGATCTCCTCTTTGCATTCATTGTTCTTGGAAGCAGCCAAATGTTGCTTTGAGCACTTATGAAGCGCTTGATTACTTTCCGCAGTGGAGGCATCAATCTTTATCTTCTTGTCAGACGCCTCGGGTTCTTCCTTCACCATCCTGGGACGACCTGAAGGCTTCGGTTCTCCTTCAGTAGGTACACTTTTGACAGTAAGCATTCTTTCAGATGGCATTTTTTCATTTTGAAGCACATGGTGTTTCCGTTTTAACAAATTCTCCTTACGACAGGATTTTGAGGATTCCTGTTCTTCACCGATATCAGCCTTTTTTGCCCGTCTAGGCTTCTCTTCAGACGCCATGTCTTTCTCAACCAGAGACTTTTCTGAAGATTCCCTGGCTGTCTTGATTAAATGTGCATCGTCTTTAACCAAACTTTGCAACTCGACTCGCTTGTTCCCGTCGTTTTCAAAAGGGGGAATGTCAATGACGAGCTCCCCCTCGTCGTCAGAATCCTCCGTATTGTAAGGAGGAATAGGATCTGAAGGCACGCCCTTACCCTTTCCTTTATCCTGTTGATGATGCACGTCATCTTTATTGCTCGCCTTCATTTTGTCTGTGGAGCTGCCAGATCGCAGGTCAGCAGAGAAATTTGAACACGGGTCGTATTCCAGATCGGTTTTGGGTTTGCTGCGATCGACGACGTATTTGCGAGCGCCGGCCTTTTTACATTTCAGCTGGTTTCCATTCTGGTCTTTAGGCCGACATTTTCTAGTCACAAGATATTCTCCGGAGCTCACACCAGCACATTCGGCCTGCTCACACTGGTAGCGGGACAGCTTTTTTTGCTCTTTCTCCACTTCATCTCTAACTGCTTCAATCTGTTTGTTGATCCGTTCCAGCTCTGTAAGACAACTGTGGCTCTGTTCCTGGTTGTGGAAGGCTTTGCTAACAGCATTCTGACTGCCATGACCTAGGGCAAAGTTTTAACAGTATTTGTTAGGAAAAAAAGATATAAATGAATAAATAAAGAAGGGGTGGGGGGGCTGGGGTTTAATTAGGTAAGCTTGTAAAACACATGTCCAAAAATCTTTTCTTCAAAACTAATCAAAACATTTTCCCAAAGATTTATGAAGAAATGCTACAAGGTGATGTAAAATTACAATCAAATGACAATGCCTCACTACATTAAGTCAATTTGAATATAAAATTAAATTCAATTTTATTTGAATTTATATAGCTCTTTTCACACTGTGCATTGTTGCTTTACAGAATATAAATAAAAACATCTTTTTGAGAAGCATTTTAAACTTGCACACTATAATAAGTATTATAGTAAGTATTAAAGTGAGCTTGAAGTGGGCGGGGCTTAAATCAGAGGCTGTGATTTTAAAGTAAGCGTTTGGACAATGTTCAAGCGAGGATTTGATATAATCTCTATATCAGTTCATTCATTAGATAGATGGACATATCGATAGATAGACTAAAATTATATTATAAATTGTAATATTATAAATCGTAAGATGTATTAGATGGCGACGTCTGTCCGTCTACCTATCTGCATGTCTATCTACCCATCTACCTGTCTGCATGATCCATCTGTCCGTCTACCTGTCTGTCCGTCCGTCCGTCTATCTATCTATCTATGTGTAACGTTTTTGTGAATTTTTTTTCTTGCTTCTTACTATCTTACTTCTCCCTGTGTATTTTACACCTTTTAGTAATATTTTTTTTTTTTATTTAGCATTGTTTCATTGCTTATATTTGAGGGTTTCTTTTGCACGGGATTCTATTTTAAATTGTTTTACTTATCTTTTACTTATCATGCAACGCATGTCTCTATCTATCTATCTATCTATCTATCCATCTATCTATCTATCTATCTATCTATATATCTATCTATCAAAAAAAATGCAACCGAGTTTAAGTTTGTTTGTATCTTACGTTCGTAAAATGTCTTTAAATGGAGATTTAAATGACTTTTTTGTGCGTTGCTGTGGAAACGGACTAAACGCCGTAAACGTACATGTCAGCCGTGAAAACCCCGCTGATTTAAGCCACGCCCACCAGCCGGACTTACCGTTCTCAGGTGCTGCGCCGCCTCGTTGATTGGCGTGTTTGTATGGACAGTGCGGTCGCTCACACGCGCCCCGGGGCAGGACAGGACAGTCCGAGTCAGAGAACAGTCCGACGGAGGGAAACATCCGCGCTTTTCCCCTGAGGACAAAGTCGTGTTTATATGCGCTGCCCTGAGTTTATTACGCGTCAGTCATGGCGTGCAGGTCTAAGACGCTCATATGTCTGTTATAGTGTCAGGTAGAAGGGGAACTTATAACGCATACATGTCGGAAGCGCGTAAGAGCGCCGTGGTTATGAGCGCGCACAGCCTTCCGCACGACCGCTTCCCTGCCTTCCCGATTAATTACTCCACTTCCGGTGCGCACTTTAATGAGCCGCAATCACCTGCAGCCAATTACGCGCGCTTCCGGCGGCCGCGAGCAGACTCGTATGCGGCGCGCACGCGCACGCTTATGTGAAAAAGATCTGAATAAAAAATTAAAAAAAAAAAAACATTAAATAAAAACAAAAATCATCAGGAAATTAATTATCTATCTAGCGATCTAGCGATCTATCTATCTAGCCAGCCTGAGCGAGCGAGCTATCTATCTATCTATCTATCTTTCTATCTCTCTTTCTATCTTTCTATCTATTCTATCTATCTATCTATCTATCTATCTATCTATCTATCTATCTATCTATCTATCTATCTATCTATCTATCTATCTATCTATCTATCTATCTATCTATCCATCCATCCATCTATCCATCTATCCATCTATCTATCTATCTATCTATCTATCTATCTATCGATCTATCGATCGATCTATCGATCTATCGAGCTAGCTATCGAGCTAGCGATCGAGCTAGCGAGCGATCTATCTATCGATCGAGCGATCTAGCGAGCGATCGAGCGATCGAGCGAGCGATCGAGCGATCTATGCGTCTAGCTATCGAGCTAGCGAGCGAGCTATCGCTATCGAGCGAGCGAGCGATCGCGATGAGCGAGCGATGCGGAGCGAGCGAGCGCCAGCGATGCGAGAGCGATCGAGCGATCTAGTCTAGCTATGAGCCTATCGAATCTATCGATAGCGATAGCCAGCCAGCGAGCCAGCGAGCCAGCGATCGAGGCGAGCGATCCCAGCGAGCGATGCTATCGATCGAGCGATGCTAGCTATCATCGATAGCGATGGCGAGCGATGCCAGCCGAGCCAGCCATCTATCTGAGCGAGCGATCGATCGAGCTAGCGAAGCGAGCCAGCGATCATCATAGCGATCTAGCGATCCATATGCCAGCCATCAGCCAGCGATCTATCTATCGAGCGAGCGACCTATCTATCTATCCTCATCCATCCATCCATCCATCCAGTCCTCCAGCCATCCATCCATCCATCCATCCATCCATCTATCTATCCATCCATCCATCTATCTATCTATCATCGATCGATCGATCTATCTATCTATCTATCTATCTATCTATCTATCTATCTATCTCTATCTATCCATCCATCCATCCATCGAGATATCTATCATCTATCTATCTATCGATATATCCATCTATCTATCATCTATCTATCTATCCATCTATCTAGCTATCTATCTCTATCTATCTATCTATCTATCTATCCATCTATCTATCATCATCTATCTATCTATCTATCTATCTATCTATCTATCTATCTATCTATCTATCTATCTATCTATCTATCCATCCATCTCTATCTATCTATCTATCTATCTATCTATCTATCTATCTATCTATCTATCTATCTATCTATCTATCTATCTATCTATCTATCTATCTATCTATCTCCATCTATCTCTATCTATCTACTATCTATCTATCATCTCCATCATCATCCATCCATCATCCATCTATCTATCTATCTATCTATCCTATCTATCTATCTATCCTATCTATCTATCTATCTCTATCTATCTATCTATCTATCTATCTATCTATCTATCTATCTATCTATCTATATCTCTATCTATCCATCTATCTATCTATCTATCCATCATCCATCTATCTATCTATCCTAGTTGGGGCTAACAAATGTAAACTATTGACATTTTCCGTTTATATAATTGTATTTAATTAATTTAATTTGTGTCAATTTAATTAATTACAAAATTATATCAATGTAAAAAAAAGGGAATTGCGTTAATTTGGCTTAATCTATTTTATTTTTAAAAACCGGGTAAAATATTATTTCATATATTATTTAGCCAAGCAGATATTTTTTAACTTTGAATATTTTAACTGTTCAGTAATGTTAATAATAATAATAATAATCTATCCGTATATGGGCCTACCATCCATCCATCCATCCATCCATCCATCCATCCATCCATTCATTAATCGATCTCTCTATTACAGAATAAATGTCACAGCAGAGTTCAGTAGTGTGTAAGTAAGATTTTATTCCTGAACAAAACACACAATCATAAAATTCACAGGAACAATAAAAAGCAGAACTCTGACTGATACAAAACTTTATATTTGCTTGTCACTATCATGTGCAAAATGTAAACATGATGTACCTGGAGCCTGGATTGGTCTTGATATCGCAATCAAGCTACAGATTTAGCGCATTTTGCACCGTTGAGAATGACTTCAGACAAAATCATTTTAGTGTTAAGGGCCTCACTCACTCAGGGGCCCAGCAACAGCAGCTCGGTGGTGCTCGTGACATTCCGATCCAAAGTCCAGCGTAATAAATCCTCAGCATACCCGATAAGTTTCCGGGGGCACGGGGGCTTAGTGGTTAGCACGTTCGCCTCACACCGCCAGGGTCCGGGTTCGATTCCCGTCTCGGACCATGTGTGTGTGGAGTTTGCATGTTCTCCTCCCCGTGCCTCAGGGGGTTTTTCTCCGGGTTCTCCGGTTTCCTCCCGGTCCAAAAACATGCACGGTAGGTTGATTGGCACCTTGGAAAATTGTCCTTAGTGTATGAATGTGTGTGTGTGTGTGTGTCCTGTGATGAGTTGGCATTCCATCCAGGGTGTATCCTGCCTTAATGCCCATAGACGCCTGAGATAGACACAGACTCCCTGTGACCTGAGGGAAGATCGGATAAAGCGGTAGAAGATGAATGAATGAATGAATGTTAGCAAACGGCTGTGAGCAACATTTCACTATTTGCATGCATTGTAAAACACCTGAAATCAATGCTCCACATCAGGCCTCGACACACCTCGCAATCATCGATTTGTTTTGTTTTTTTTCACACACACAAGCGCCCATTTTATTTATTTAACACTATAGAAACATTCCAGGCCGTGTTCAAGTGTCCTGCTTTCGACTGTTTTTCTTCAGATCATTTTCCTGCAGCCTTTAACCTATAACAAACACTCAACAGATTTTGTGGATTCTTTTTGCCTAAAGCAGATTGCAAAGCATAAAAAAAAACGGAGCGACGTGGGGTTCGGTGTTTTTGCTCAGGGGCACAATGGCAGCAGTTTTTCCGCTGGGACAACCAACCCCCCCCCTTCAAATCCCCCTCCCTCCCCCTTCCCCTCTTGACCCGATCAAAGCCGCCCGGTCTGGCGCTCCAGATACACGAAGCAAAGGCGATTTTTAAAAGGAAGGCCAGGAGGGAAGAGACTGCATTTCCTGGCCATGCGCTTTATCACAGCGCATCATTCCTACAAGGCAGAGATGAAGACGCCAAGAGAAAGGGGGCGCAAAAACTCAACCTAGATCTCCTTTTCTGTTTTTTCCGCTTGGGAAACGATGCGATCCGTAGCTGCCATCTTTTTAAAAACATCTTTATGATGACGTTCTGGCCCACGAAGAAGAGCGGGAAAAAAAAAAAAACCTTGTGTTGGCGTCGCACTTCACCGAACAGCTGTTTTCTCTTAAACGGTGAGCAATTAGAGGGCGGATCGAGAAGGATCGAGTTCCGTGGCCTGAGGAGGATCCGGGCGCCATCTTCGCCGGGTAGCGTTTTGGGAAGGAGAGAGGCCTAGAGGAGAAAGACCACGACGCAAATATCGCAGGGCGGGTTTTTTTTTCCCCGCACATCAAAAGAAAATAGGGAGGGGTGGAACCACAGGAAAGAATCGTTTTCATTCTCCGTTGCTCTGCGAAAGGCCAAACCCGGGAGACCCCTCCATCCAACATCCCCCCCACCACCGCCACCACCACCCGGTCTGATCCGGCCCTGATTTGGCGATACGGACCAGATGGAATTCATTTCACAGAGCGCTGGCACTCATCTCTTTTATGCCAATGAGTCATCCAGTGGAACTCATCTGTTTTGTTTTTTTTTTCATATCATCATCCAAAGGCGTACCTCGGAATAATTATTCACTCAGATCCATTACCAGAGGTCTACAGCGTTCGCCTGCTTTCGCTGTTAAACTCTGATTATTCCCGCCAGTGCTTCCTCTATGGGATCCGCACTCAAACACAGCCCAGAGGCAGACGAGAGAATTACAGAGATATTGAGATACACACACACACACACACACACACACACCATTAGCGAGGCGAGCTTTTCCTTTGGCGACTAATAAAGCCTTATCGCATTGACCACCTACAGGCATGTCAGCTTTTTACATAAAATGAAACAGTAACATAATCTGTTGATCTTTCTATTGCCGGAATGCTTAATGTCATAAAAAAAAAAAAGATAGGAGGGGAAAAAAAAGATACAATAGGATCCGATCATTTAATTCACAGCCATGGCCGAAGGGATGCGAACTGGGTCTCGGTTACAGGAGGGGTTTTTTTTTTCTTTCTTTTTTTCTTTCCGAGCTCCGGCGTTCCCGCAGAACGAATCCAGCACCATTAGGCTCATACTCACGGGATCATTTGCAGCAGCTCGGCTCCCGAAACAGACCTCACCACCCTGGAGGAAATGCTTTACACACTCATCTGTCATTAAAGAGAGAGACAGAGAGAGAGAGAAGAAAGAAAGAAACATGGAAAGAAAGAGAAAATGGACAGAGGAGAGAAAGAGGAAAGAAAGAGAAAATGGACAGAGGAGAGAAAGGAGAAAGAGAGAGAGAGAGCAAGAGTGTTTGTGTATTGTATGAGTAAGAGAAACAGAGGAAGAAAGATGGAGAGAGAATGGGAGAAAGACAGAATGAGAGAGAGAGAATGGGAGAGAGAGAATGAGAGAGAGAGAGAACCAGAATGTGGGGTGTGTGTGAGAGAGATGAGAGAGAGAGAGAGAGAGAGAGAGAGAGGGAGAGAGAGAGTCAGTGTGTGTATGTGAAAGAAAAATGGAAAGAGAGAAACAGAGTGTGTGTTTGAAAGAAGGACAGAGGGAGATATAAAGAGCAGAGCGGAAGCATGTATGCATGTGTGTGTGTGTTGTGTGTGTGTGTGTGTGTGTGTGGTGTGTGTGTGTGTGTGTGTGTGTGTGTGTGTGTGTTGTAGAAGAAACAGTGTATGGCAAGAAGGAGAGAAAAAGGGGAAAAAAAATAGAAACAGAAAGAGCAGCAGTGTGTGTGTGTGTGTGTAAAAAAGAGAAGAGAGAGAGAGAAAGAGAGAAATCGAAAGAGTGAGAGAGAGGGAGATAAAATGATAGAGTGAGAGAAAGACACAAGGTGTGAGAAAGACGTACAGAGGGAGCAAGAAAGAAAAATAGAGAGCAAAAAAAGAGTGTGTGTGTGGCCGTGTGTGTAAGAGATCGAGAGAGAGAGAGTGAGAGAGAGAGAGATGAGAGAGCGAGAGAGAGAGAGAGAGACAGAGAGACAGAGAGAGAGAGAAAACGAAAAAAAAACGAGATGGAGAGAAAGAAAGAGTCTGTGTGTGAAAGTGAGTGAGAAACAGAAAGAAAGAGAAAGAAAGAGACAGTATGTGTGTGAAAAGAGGGAGAAAAGAAGAGAAAGAGGAGAGAAGAGAGAGAGAGAGGGAGGAGAGAAGTGGACAGGGCAGTTGAGCAGTCACAGCGTTGTCTGTGTGTGTGTGTGTGTGTGTGTGTGTGTGTGTGTGTGTGTGTGTGTGTGTGTGTGTGTGTGTGTGTGTGTGTGTGAAAGAGAGATGAGAGTACAGCAAACACAGCAGGGAGATGGAGGCTTTTGTCAGGCTTCAGAGCGTGACCAGTCTCCACACTATAAACACAGAGCTGTTGCACTTTTTCCACCATTTTACTGAGAGTGGTGCATTAAAATAATATAATAAACACTGTTCTAATACCAATCACACCCGCAACACACCTCCAACCTGCACCAAGAACCTCACACGAGAACCTCCAACCCCATTACAAGAGACTCAAATGCGGCACACGAACTTTACACCTCACACAAGAACCTCAAATCTGAAATCTGAAAACCCTATACTGGAACCTCAAATCTGACACATGAACCTCAAACCCTCAAAGCCGAACAAGAACCTCATCTGACACATGAACATTAAACCCTATACAAGAACCTCAAATCTGACACATGAACATTAAACCCTATACAAGAACCTCAAATCTGACACATGAACCATTAAACCCTATACAAGAACCTCAAATCTGACACATGACATCTCAAACCCTATGAACCTTAAACCCTATACAAGAACCTCAAATCTGACACATGAATCTGGCCATGAATCTCAAACCCTATACAAGAACCTCAAATCTGACACATGAATCTCAAACCCTATACAAGAACCTCAAATCTGACACATGAACCTCAAACCCTATACAAGAACCTCAAATCTGACACATGAATCATTCAAACCCTATACAAGAACCTCAAATCTGGACACATGAACATCTCAAACCCTATACAAGAACCTCAAATGGCACTGAACCTCAAATCTGACACATGAATCTCAAACCCATACAAGAACCTCAAATCATGACACATGAACCTCAAACCCTATACAAGAACCTCAAATCTGGCGCATGAATCACATGAACATTAAACCCTATACAAGAACCTCAAATCTGACACATGAACATTAAACCCTATACAAGAACCTCAAATAAACCCATGAACCTCAAATACAAGAACCTGGCACATCTGACCTCAAACCCATGAATCAAATCAGGCACATGAAACTCAAACCCTATACAAGAACCTCAAATCTGGCACATGAACCTTAAACCCTATACAAGAACCTACAAGAACCTCAAATCTGGCACATGAATCTCAAACCCTATACAAGAACCTCAAATGAATCTGGCACATGAACCTCAAACCCTATACAAGAATATCTCAAGAACCTCAAATCTGACACATGCACATGAAACTCAAACCCTATACAAGAACCTCAAATCTGACACATGAACATTAAACATGAATCCTATACAAGAACCTCAAATCTGACACATGAACATGACTTAAACCCTATACAAGAACCTCAAATCTGGCACATGAATCTCAAACCCTATACAAGAACCTCAAATCTGACACATGAACCTCAAACCCTATACAAGAACCTCAAATCTGACACATGAACCTTAAACCCTATACAAGAACCTCAAATCTGGCACATGAACCTCAAACCCTATACAAGAACCTCAAATCTGGCACATGAACCTCAAACCCTATACAAGAACCTCAAATCTGGCACATGAACCTCAAACCCTATACAAGAACCTCAAATCTGGCAGGCATGAACATGAAACTCAAACCCTATACAAGAACCTCAAATCTGATCTCACATGAACTGAAATGACACACAAGAACCTCAAAACCTCAAACCCTATACAAGAACCTCAAATCTGGCACATGAACCTCAAACCCTATACAAGAACCTCAAATCTGAACCTCAAACACATGAACCTCAAACCTCAAACCCTATACAAGAACCTCAAATCTGGAATCTCGAACCCATGAACCTCAAATCTCATCTCGAACCCTATACAAGAACCTCAAATCTGGCGCATGAATCTTGAACCTCACACCAGAACCTCAAATCTGGCACAAGAACCTCAACTTGGCACATGAAAATCGAATCTTATACACAAACATCAAATATGGCACATAAATCTCAAACTCCATACAGGAACCTCAAATATGGCACAAGAACCTCGGACCTCACGCAAGAACCTTAAATACAGCACATGAAACTCAAACCCCATACAAGAACCTCAAATCTGTTACATGAACCCAAAACCCGGCACATGAATCTCAAACCTCACACAAGAACATCAGATCAGGCAAATTAAACTTGAACCCCATACAAAGAACCTTGAACTCCATATAAGAGCCTCAAATCTGGCACATGAACCTCAAACCCCATGCAAGAACCTCAGATCTGGCAGAAGAGCCTCACATCTGGCATGTGAACCTCACACCAGAACCTCAAACCTGGAATGAGAACCTCAAATTGGCACATTAAACTTGAACCCCATACAATGAACCTCGAATTCCATAAAGAACCTCAAATCTGGCACATGAACTTTATATCCCATACAAGAACCTCAAACCTGGCACATGAACCTCGAACCTCACACCAGAACCTCAAATCTGGCACAAGAACCTCAACTTGGCACATGAAAATCGAATCCCATACATGAATGTCAAATCTGGCACAAGAACCTGAAATCCCATACAGGAACCTCAAACCTGGCACAAGAACCTCAGATCTGGCCGAAGAGCCTCACATCTGGAATGTGAACCTCAATTTGGCAAATGAAACTTAAACTCCATATAAGAACCTCAAATCTGACGCATGAACCTCAAACCTGGCAAACGGACCTCAGATCTGGCCGAGGAGCCTCACATCTGGAATATGAACCTCAACTTGGCATATAAAACTTAAACCCCATACAAAAGCCTAAAATCCCATACAAGAACCTCAAACCTGGCACATGAACCTCGAACCTCACACCAGAACCTCAAACCTGGCACAAGAACCTCAGATCTGGCCGAAGAGCTTCAGATCTGGCCAAAGAGCCTCACATCTGGCCGAAGAGCCTCACATCTGGAATGTGAACCTCAACTTGGCATATAAAACTTAAACCCCATACAAAAGCCTAAAATCCCATACAAGAACCTCAAACGTGGCACAAGAACCTCAGATCTGGCCGAAGAGCTTCAGATCTGGCCAAAGAGCCTCACATCTGGCCGAAGAGCCTCACATCTGGAATGTGAACCTCAACTTGGCATATAAAACTTAAACCCCATACAAAAGCCTAAAATCCCATACAAGAACCTCAAACCTGGCACATGAACCTCGAACCCATTACAAGAACCTCAGATCTGTCAGAACAGCCTCACATCTGGCCTGTGAACCTCACACCAGAACCTCAATCCTGACATCTGAACCGCATAAACCTTAAACTTGCTTTTTAGCAATTTGCATGCATGTGATCCCCCAAATTTATTTATTTATTTATTTATTTATTTATTTTGCGTGCAATTTTTCAATTTTTTTGTAACTTATTAGTTTGCAGGTGACTTTTCTCCTGCCATTTCTTCTCTCACGACCATTTTTTTTGTCCGATTCACTGAATTCATTCGACATAACGTCCCGATCCCACACATAATTCAATTCAATTCCCATTTGATTTTCCTTTATGTGTGATTTGTGTAAACATGAATCGTTTACATGCATTTTAACATTCATTCATTCATCTTCTACCGCTTTATCCGATCTTCCCTCGGGTCACGGGGAGTCTGTGCCTATCTCAGGCATCTATGGGCATTAAGGCAGGATACACCCTGGATGGAATGCCAACCCATCGCTGGACACACTCACACACACACACACAACATTTATACAATTTTCCAACGTGCCAATCAACCTACCGTGCATGTTTTTGGACAGGGAGGAAACCGGAGAACCCGGAGAAAACCCCCCTGAGGCACGGGGAGAACATGCAAACTCCCCCCCCCCTTACACTTACACGGGGAGAACATGCGAGAAAAACCCCCCCACCCACTCCGAACTCCATACACACATGGCCGAGACCCCGGACCCGAACCCGGATCCTTGCGGTGTGAGGCGAACTTGCTAACCACTATGCCACCGTGCCCCTTGCATTTTAACATGCATTTTAAAAACATCCATTTTAATGTGCTTTTTTAAATTAACATGACATTCATTTTAAGTTGATATGTTAACATTTTATATATATATATATATATTTTTTATATTATTTATATAATCACATGTAAAATATTTAAGACGCCTGACTCCGGTCTAAGGTTCGGCCCTGTACTCGTTGCAATACAGATGATCCAGATGTGCAGGTTCACAGATTCAGGAGAGGGAGAAAAAAAAAGCATGCTGTAGAAGACCTTCAAGCACATGAAAGAGAAACAAAAATACCACAAAATAACAGCCTGAAATTCTCCCAGAGGCCCCGCGTTAACCAGTCAGCGCGCCGGATGTACTATACAGGATATAAGATATAGCGGAATAACGCAAAATGAGGAATAAATTGCTGTGGCGTAGGATTGGAGTCAGGTTCAGGTCTGCTCGCAGCCCGGGCGCAGGAGACGTGAAGCTCCTGTGTGTGATTGATAGCGAGGGAGGTCCTTAGGCCTTAAGAGCTTATTAGTATTCACGCCGCATTCAGCACGGAGTCATAAGACAGAGGGCACATGCATAAGAGACAGGACACACACACACACACACACATATACACACAAACAGCTTGTAGCACAAAGGCGTAGATCGTCGTGCGGACACGCGCTTGTGAATTCGTCACTGCAAAATCACAGCAGAAGGTCATCCAAACACAGACCTCGTACATTACCGGCTACTGTTACACACTTTTTTTTCTCCTTCAGCATGATGGTGTAGACAGGATAATGAATGAGAGGGTTAATCACACACACACACACACACACACACACGCACACACACACACATTTATGCACAATGGATGCCTCACTGGCACGACACACGCATGACACACACCACTGCGGACTGAGACACACAGCTGTGGCATGCAGCGAGAAAAGCATTTACATAATGACCACCAGTCTGTCCATGCAAACAGCACCATCTAGCGTCAGAAAGCGAGTAATACCACAACAGAAAGGTCAAATCACGAAAACGATTTTATTGGGGCTGGATATTTTTTTTAACCACCTGCTCTAATAAATAAAGATTTTAAATAATAAATAAATAAAATGTGTACAATGACTCATAAATAATATTTTTTGGAGTGCAGTGGTCATTAATTCCCTTTACACATTTGTGTTACCAACCTGTACTTATTAAGGACTACATATTCTATAACGAATTATTCATTCATTCATTCATCTTCCACCGCTTTATCCGATCTTCCCTCGGGTCACGGGGAACCTGTGCCTATCTCAGGTGTCTATGGGCATTAAGGCAGGATACACCCTGGATGGAATGCCAACCCATCGCAGGGCACACACACACATTCACACACATTCATACACTAGGGACAATTTTTCCAAGGTGCCAATCAAACTACTGTGCATGTTTTTGGGACCGGGGGGAAACGGGAGGAAACCGGAGAACCCGGAGAAAAAAACCTCCTTGAGGCACGGGGAAGAACATGCAAACTCCACACACACATGACCAAGACGGGAATCGAACCCGGATCCTGGCGGTGTGAGGCGAATGTGCTAACCACTACTCCACCGTGCCTCACACTATAACGAATGAATAAATAGATAAATAAATAAGCATGGCATAGAATATAGAAAATTGCTAATAAATAAAAATGAAAATAAACAATTCAAAAGTTGTAAATTGGTCATTTATTGCACATTTGCACAAATTACTTTGCCATATCTGCGACGCTAATTTTTTTAAACTTAATTCTTATTTATTTTCTTTAGACTTGTGTTTATTTCCTATTTATTATCCTGTTTACATGTTGGATGGTTGTAAAAAAACAAAAAAAAGTAAAATAAATAAATAAATAAATAAAAGTGGAATTTTTGAATACCACAATTCAATTATTAAAGCTAGAAAAGAAATAAAAATGTGCAAAATTACTCACCGAAAAAAAAGTCATAAGTATTTGCACCCCCTAACATGAACCGGACTGACTTGAATGAATAAGCAAAGATATTATTGGAAATTGTGTAGATGAATATACAAAAGGTGGAAATAAATGTAAACATTGTTAAAATCTAAAAGTACGTATTTACGCCTCTTCCCTTGAACATTTACATTTTTTTTGTGTGTTACAACTTGGAACTGACTTAAATTAATTGGGAGTGAATATTATAAAATGAATGAATGAATGAATGAATGAATGAAAAGATAATCAAATATACTATTAAATATAGAAAAATAATTAATATAATAAATTTACCCACAAATAAAAAATCTAACTGCATAAGTGTTCCCCTATTACTGTGAGCTTTTACACTTTTTTTGTTATATATTATATATATATATATATATATATTATATATATATAATATATATATATATCGGGATATATATATATATATATATATATAAAACCTGTTCTCCAGAAGTCTTCTACATTTGTTGAGAAAGGTCTGACTCTCATTTTACAGTCAGATCAGGTACACAGGACATGGAAAAACTGGTTTTGCTTTTATTTAATAGTAAAATGTCACTAGTCAATGAGTGAGGTTTTCAAAACAAATTGAATTGGGTGTTTTTTTGTTAAACTGATTGGGAAATAGATTTGAGAACCTTCAGTTTAACAATGAACAACACGCAAGAAGAAAAAACATCGGTCCCAAGATCGATCCTTGAGGGACACCAAAAGTAACTGAGCCCCAGCAAAATGTAAAAAATCACTAGATTTGCAGAAAATGTCCTGTCCTGATGGCCTGGATGAATGAAATTTCTGGTCCAGAAATAAGCTCCGCCCCCAGAAAAAATGATTTCCTAAAAGGCAAACCTGGTGAAATTTTGACAGATTAGGGTGGGATTAAGATGAAGGAAAGGGAGATGAGAAAAGTTGCCCGAAAGCTTTTTGCTGAAACAGCAATTCTCGTCAGAAGCCGTAGATAAAAACCCCCCCCCCCCCCCCCCCCCCCCCCCTGGACGGGTGTCCTTGGGAGCATGCTGCGGATCGCGACGTCAATGTCTAGCTGTGCAAAGCCTAGACGTGAGCAGGAAGGTCTGGCTGTGGACCCCATAAAGGAGAACGCCCTGCTTTATTTTCAGGAACATCCACAGGTGCAGACGGCGCTGCCCGAGTTGGAACGCAGGGTGGCGCGAAACGTTTTCCAGGACTGGCAGCCGACCTCCTGCTGAGGGCCTTCAGGGCCACACAGTAACACAAAGTTCATTGTGGTACCGGTTTTACAGTGCTGCTTATGTGGGTCCGGTGTGACTTTTTTGGAAATCATGACAAATTTAAAAATTGGGTAAGAAAAAAATAAGTGTGTGTGTGTGTGTTGTGTGGCTGTTGTAAAAAAAAAAAAATTTCTGACAAGGTTCAACAATGTGCAATAGCACGATGTAGTAAGCAGAAACTTTTGTTTATTGTTTCTTTAAGAAATTTATTCCTACGTTTATTCTTTCTTTTTCTTCCTTCTTTATTTCCTTTCTTCTTCTTCATTTGTCTTTACAAACATTTCAAAAATACAATCTTTGTACATCTCAAACCAAACAAAACACATTCATTGGTGAACCCATCTCGGCCAAAAAATGGGCATTAAAATACAAACTGGAGGGAATGCCAAACCATCGCAGGGCGGGCACACACACACACACACACACACACATGACAATTTTTCCAAGTGCCAATCATACTACTGTGCATGTTTTTTAAGGGAGGAAACCGGCGAAACCGGAAAAAAACAAAGAGGAACGTGCAAACTAAAACACAAAACCACGCCCCCCCCCCCAGGCCTCTGTATTTAGCCATTGAAAAATGAAACAATAGATGGGGGGAAATAAAATAAAAAAAAATACAGGTGAGAAAAAAGAAAAAAAGGGCCCCAAAAAGTTAAAACAAAAATGCTGAAAAAAAAAATAATTTTCGCCGCTCTTAGAAAAGTAAAAGCATTGCTTCCGAAAAAGCTAAAGAAAAAAAAAACAGAAAACGAATTTTATTTAAAAGGCTAAAAAAAAAAATAAAAAAAAAAAAACAGATATTAAAAAACAATAAAAGAAGAAAACAGAGAGAGAAAAACAAAAAAAAAAATGTCGTCAGCAATATTAAAAAAAAAGCACCCAAGTAAGTAACGGGCTGTAAAAGTGACGAACTGCACCTTTAATGCTGGGTGTCAATTTTAAACATCCCCAACCTGTACTTTTTTTTTTTTTTTACTAGAGGGGTTAGTGTTTATTTACAGTCAGTCACACACCGTCTATAAAGGGTAAATATAAAACTTCTGCAAGATCAATTTCCTGTCTGTTTATACTTATCTCTTTACACGATTCTAGTCTTCAGCGCGAAACAAAAAGGATGTTTCAGACGAAACTGGGAACTTTTATGAGATGTGATTATGAGATAATGAATGATTTACCATGAACTCTAAACAGAGTGCATTTAAAAAGTGAAAGATCAAAATACAGAGCGGCGAAAATAATACTTTTATTTGTTTCATTTTCATCTTTGTCATACGTTTTATTATAATAATCATTTTATAAAAAAAATCAACACAGAGAAAAACAGCGTGTCACATTTTCCCCCAAATTTGACACCAGAAAGAAAGCAAATAGAACAGTTGTTTATCTGTTTATTGGCGCATTGTATGTATATATATATATATATATATAATATATATATAATATAGATATATATAAGATATATATATATATATATACATACACACACACACACTCTTAACATATATACACACACACTCTCTCTCTCTCTCTCTCTCTCTCTCTCTCTTATATATATATATATATATATATAGAGAGAGAGAGAGAGAGAGAGAGAGAGAGAGAGAGAGATAGAGAGAGACAATAGTATGATACAGAGAGAGAGAGAGAGAGAGCGCTAGTCGATGGAAAATTAAGATCAATATGCTTTTAACGCGTCTCATTCAACAAACAAACAAAGACAAATTAATTAGCAGGCAAATCTGTAATACACTATATGGACAAAAGTATTGGGACACCTGACCTTTCCAGGCACATGCAATTCCTCCCCAAACTATTACCACAAACGGCCTCTCGGCCATGTGTGTGTGTGTGTGTGTGTGTGTGTGTGTGTGTGTGTGTGTGTGTGTGTGTGTGTGTGTGGAGTTTGCATGTTCTCCCGGTGCCTCAAGGTGTTTTTCTCCGGGTTCTCCGGTTTCCTCCCGGTCCAAAAAACATGCACAGTAGGTTGATTGGCACCTTGGAAAAATTGTCCCCTAGTGTGTGTGTGTGTGTGTGTGTGTGTGCGCGCCCTGCGATGGGTTGGCATTCCATCCAGGGTGTATCCTGCCTTAATGCCCATAGACGCCTGAGATAGGCACAGACTCCCCGTGACCCGAGGGAAGATCGGATATAGTGGTAGAAGATGAATGAATGTGTACTATGCACAAGGAAACGTGTTGGTTTGTGAGATGTACAAAGATTGTATTTTTGAAATGTTTGTAAAGACAAATGAAGAAGAAGAAAGGAAATAAAGAAGGAAAGAAAAAGAAAGAATAAACGTAACGGAGAATACAATTTCTTAAAGAAACAATAAACAAAAGTATATCTGCTTACTACATCGTGCTATTGCACATTGTTGAACCTTGTCAGTAAATTCATGACAACAACCACACAAACACAAACACACACACACACACTTTACTTATTTTTCTTACCCATGTTTCAAATTTGTCATGATTTCCAAAAAAGTCACACCGGACCCACATAAGCAGCACTGTAAAACCGGTACCACAATGAACTTTGTGTTACTGTGTGGCCCTGAAGGCCCTCAGCAGGAGGTCGGCTGCCAGTCCTGGAGAAACGTCTCCTCGCGCCACCCTGCGTTCCAACTCGGGCAGCGCCGTCTGCACCTGTGGATGTTCCTGAAAATAAAGCAGGGCGTTCTCCTTTATGAGGGTCCACAGCCAGACCTTCTGCTGCTCACGTCTACGGCTTTGCAGCTCACCGCTAGACAACTTGACGTCGCGATACCGCAGCATGAGCTCCCACAGCTCGGGGACACCCTGTCCTGTCTGCGAGGAAACCCTGACCACCTGATCAGAAAGAGACAGAGAGAATCGCAGCAATATCAGTAATGCATAGATTGGAGGCGGCATCAGAAGAACGAAAGAACATTGCTGTAAGAGATCAGGGAGAACTTCAAAGGGTCCAACCGCCGAAAATGTCAAAACCATTAGGCAACTCGTGAGAACAATGCACATGGAGTGTTGCACGATATACCGGTACTAGAAAGGTATCGTGATACCCTGCTTTTAAAAACGATATGATTCTTCATTTTATTAAAAAAAAATTAATTCATTCATCTTCTACCGCTTTATCCGATCTCAGGCGTCTATGGGCCTCTATATTAAGGCTGGATACACCCTGGATGGAATGCCAACCCATCACAGGGCACTCACACACACATTCATACACTAGGGACAATTTTCCAAGGTGCCAATCAACGTACCGTGCATGTTTTTGGACCGAGAGGAAACCGGAGAACCCGGAGAAAAAACCCCTGAGACACGGGGAGAACATGTAAACTCCACACACACGTGGCCGAGAATCGAACCCGGACCCTGCCGGTGTGAGGCGAACGTGCTAAACACCAAGCCACCGTGCCCCTTATTAAATAATAAATTAATAATTAATAATTAACTACAAAAAATGTTGACGTATAAATTAGGGGGCACGGTGGCTTAGTGGTTAGCACGTTCGCCTCACACCGCCAGGGTCCGGGTTCGATTCCCGTCTCGGCCATGTGTGTGTGGAGTTTGCATGTTCTCCCCGTGCCTCAGGGGTTTTTTCTCCGGGTTCTCCGGTTTCCTCCCCGGTCCAAAAAAAACATGCACGGTAGGTTGATTGGCACCTTGGAAAATTGTCCCTAGTGTGTGTGTGTGTGTGTGTGTGTGTGTGTGCCCTGCGATGGGTTGGCATTCCATCCAGGGTGTATCCTGCCTTAATGCCCATAGATGCCTGAGATAGACACAGACTCCCCGTGACCCGAGGGAAGATCGTATAAAAGCGGTAGAAGATTAGAAGATGATGAATGAATGAATGTTACGTATAAATTTCTATTGATCTTGGACACATAACATGTATCAGAACAGCATAAATTATGGCATTATAAAAAAATACAAGGGACTTTAAGAATGTTTAAGAAAGCTGACCATAAATACACAGATTTAGCCCAGGAAAATTTCAAGCACTTTTCCTGGAGAACGCATATATTCTTATATTTACTATAAGAACTTTTTGAACTCGCTGTATGTGCAATACTGTACCGTGTGCGATATCACAGGATGAGCAATATCAAGTCTCTAGTACGTTTTTTTTAAATACATTTTCTCTGTAAAAAGAATCTCCTTTGGGATTAATAAAATCTCTCGTATCTACTTCTATCGAAGTGCTAATTTTAGCAGGAATGTGGTCTCATGCGTTTCGCTGCACACAAAGCTGTATTTTAAAGCGGGTTAATTCTGGGCAATAAGGTGATCCTGTTATCCATTTTGCTTTTCAGAGGAAAAAAAAAAATCAAACATCTGCATTTATGCCGATTTGTGTCGGGCCTGAAATGAACAGGTCGGTCGGCGCACATCCGGCATATTAAAGCGAGGCGAGAGGGGTTCTTTGACGGAGGATAAAGTTAATCTGTTTATTTTAAAACATATTGAGGAAGCTGGACATGGAAGAAAGGTTAAGCACACCCACACAAGCCTTCTCGGTTTCACTGACTGATGAACTACAGGCTGAAAAGACTTTGGAGCAGGGGAAAGAGAGAGAGAGAGAGAGAGAGAGAGAGAGAGAGAGAAAAAGAAAATCGATATGGCTGAGTGAAAGGGATGCTGCACTGAGAGCCCTCTGTGGATATGGAGACAAAGATGTGAGTGACTCTTGTGCGAGTGGGTGGCCTCTAATCAGCGAAATGCCACGCTGGCGTACTGCCAATAGGCAGATGCACTGCTGTGGGGAAAGAAGACAAAGGGCTGCGTGCCAGTGTTCAAAAGGCAGAGCGGAGCATGCTGGGAATTAGACATTACAGCATGTTACATAACGTAAACCCCAAAGTTCAATCAGAGTGATGAAAAATGTTTTTTGGGGAACAGAGGCATGGACTGAGGATGCATGCGATGCGCCCGTTTAGAGCACAGCGTTACGGGTGGCGATCGGCTGGAACCTCCGTATTAATTAAAGGAGATGGATCTGTCCTCGGATTTATATGCAAGCGTTCACGGGGGCGCTGCTGTTCCTCGGGGTTCGACACTCCATCACTCAGACGCTGGCCGAATAGCAGCAGCCGTGGACTGTTCAACCTGTTCTGGACGAGGATGGGTTTCCGCCGACATCTGCGGATATGCATGTGACGAGCAGAAGCTCCTGGAGCACCACACATCCAAAAACAGCCTCCCCTGCTGGACAAAGAAAGGCTTAAGGGGCAAGGTGGCTTTGTGGTTAGCACGTTCGCCTCACACCGCCAGGGACCGGGTTCGATTGTGGAGTTTGCATGTTCTCCCCGTGCCTCAGGGGTTTTTCTCCGGGTTCTCCGGTTTCCTCCCGGTCCTAAAAAAAACATGCACGGTAGGTTGATTGGCACCTTGGAAAATTGTCCCTAGTGTATGAATGTGTGTGTGAATGTGTGTGTGTGCCCTGCGATGGGTTGGAATTCCATCTAGGGTGTATCCTGCCTTAATGCCCATAGACGCCTGAGATAGATCCCCGTGAGCCGAGGGAAGATCGGATATAGCGGTAGAAGATGAATGAATGAATGAATATATTCTGGCTTTATCAGGTAGAGACAATAAACAACTATACTACATAAGGATAACACTTTCTTGAGAAAGAAACAGAGCATTTATTTATTTATTTATTTTTTGCATGTTGGGTTACTTACTCGGTTTCCCTTATCCAGAGCGACTTACAACTGAGCAATTGAGGGTTAAAGGCCTTGCTCAAGGGCCCACTAGTGGCAGCTTGGTGGTGGTGGGGTTTGAACCTATGATCTTCCGGTACAGAGTCCAACACCTTAACCACCTATCACCTACCTAAAAACTCCACAACCAGCCTGCAAAGTTCTTCCACTTCGGAGCGTTTAATAAATGTGTGGTTCATCAGCATTTCAGGTCTGCCCGATCTACAGGACTTTTTATTAGACATTTGGTCTTGGAAATATGCATATGAAGCAGTATGAAGCAGTATGAACCAGTATGAAGCAGTATGAACCAGTATGAACCAGTATGAAGCAGTATGAACCAGTATGAAGCAGTTTAGGTGGAGGCTCATTGACTATATAATCCAGCAGCTCAAATACAGCCATGACAGGACCATGTCCACTGACTGGCCTTCCTGGAGATCTGGGACGTTGTAATTAATTTCAATTACATATTGCGTATATGAAATACAACATGGGGGCGGGGCTCTGACGAATCCGAGGAGCTCGTTACTAAGAGGGGCGTGGTACAATCATCTGTCTAAAAGATTGTGGCAACTAAAGGAAGAAGCACGACTAATTTATTCCAGCACCTAAAACACAACCATGGTATTGAATGGGGAGCAGTGTGTGTGTGTGTGTGTGTGTGTGTGTGTGGTGTGTGTGTGTGTGTGTGTGTGTGTGTGTGTGTGGAGCTGTGTGTGTGTGTGTGTGTGTGTGTGTGTGTGTGTGTGTGTGTGTGAGCTGTGCGGTAAACAACCCCTAAACACCGACTACAAACAGGTAAAACTCATTTACCTGAGGCGCCCAGATTTTGGATTTCGTTCGACGCAGCTTCAAGGCGCTCGTATACTCGGCCTGGATCTTGCGTGCCGGAATGACCAGCTCGCCGTCTGACTTGGTCACCACCACTAGGTCAGCTTTCTCAATGATCCCCCTCTTTATTCCCTGTCAGGAATCAAAAAAAAGAGAGGAGGAAGCAGAAATGTACAGAAATGTATTTTTGGGAAAGGATTCATTTGCCATGTTTTGAGTGGAGGGGAAATAAAATGTTAACCTGGAGCTCGTCGCCTCCTGCTGGTGGAATGAGCAGGACAAAAAGGTCAACCATATCGGCAACAGCAAATTCCGACTGTCCGACACCTGAACACACACACACACACACACACACACACACACACATACACACATCAGAAATCAACATCCAGCCAAGCATCCATGATATCAAAATCGATGTTTTGTGGCTTATAGTATGTAGTAGTACTATATAAATTATTTTCCAATATAAATAAACAACTTTAGGGGGCACGGTGGCGTAGTGGTTAGCACGTTCGCCTCACACCGCCAGGATCCGGGTTCGATTCCCGTCTGGGTCATGTGTGTGTGGAGTTTGCATGTTCTCCCTCTCCCCGTGCCTCAGGGGGTTTTCTCCGGGTTCTCCGGTTTCCCCCCGGTCCCAAAAACATGCACGGTAGGTTGATTGGCACCTTGGAAAAAAAAAATTGTCCCTAGTGTATGAATGTGTGTGTGTGAGTGTGTGTGTGTGTGTGTGTGCCCTGCGATGGGTTGGCATTCCATCCAGGGTGTATCCTGCCTTAATGCCCATAGACGCCTGAGATAGGCACAGACTCCCCGTGACCCGAGGGAAGATCGGATAAAGCCGGTTTTTAGGGTATAGAAGATGAGGTAGAAGAGGTAGAAGATGGTAGAATGATGAATGAATGAATGAATGAATAAACAACTTTAAGGATATAATTCTTCAGATTCTTGTCTGAAATGTCCTGCCTATGACATCCATGCTGCGAAATAGAGGTCAACCGATTAATCAGTTTATAGCGATTAATCAGACTGCCATTACCAATATCGGCTATCAAAAAAATATCCACATGATAGTTATTCCGGGTTGCATTATACTGTACAAGATCAGCCCATTGAGGCGAATCACTGCTACTTCATACTGTTATTTTTCTTTTTTATTCATATTTTTATGTATCTTTATATATTTGCACTATTCATTTTTGTTTGTCTTATATTCCTCAATATTAATTACTATAATTATCACATTGGTTTTCATGATTCGGTAGCTTTGCAATAAAGTTCCTTACTATCTTACTGGAGTGTTATGTTTGTTTCTTTTGTTTGTTTGTTTGTTTGTCATTTTTAAATATTCTGATTAGTTAATCAGTTATCAGCAAATACGATATATATCCTAGCTATCTGTATCAACAAAATCCATTATCGTTTGTTTCGACCACTATTACTAAGTGCGAAGTACGGATATATATACGCGCTGCATTGTGAACTAAAAGCTACTGCCCAATAGAAAGTGGGCGGGGCCAAAAATATTAATTACCGTAAATTCTGGACTATAAGCCGCTACTTTTACTTTTTTCATAGGTTTTGAACCATGCGGCTAATAATAAGGTGCGGCTATTCTGCAGATTTTTTTCCCGACCGCTAGGGGCTCTAACCGGAATTAGAATCAAAAATAAATGCAAAGAAGAAGAATGCGCTAGTTCCTCTTTAGCAGATATAAGTGGGTAGAAGCGGATAGAAGGAGGACAAACTCTATCTTTACAAGGTTAAGGTGACGTGATTTCACACACAGGAGAAATGAAGATAAATACTGTAAATAGCGCTTATTTTCTCTTGGTTCTGTCCCGTTTTAATCAGTAAAGTTGCTGCTCGGTGCTCTCTCTCTCTCCTCCCCTGCTCTTTTCACCACACACACACACACACACGCACGCACGCACGCACACGCACACACACACACACACACACACACACACACACACACACACGCACAAATCAGCCAAAGTTGTTCTTGATTTTCCCTCTCCCGATATAAGCCCGGTTCACTCTACAATCCCCGTCCGGGCTCGTAGCACATACCTAGTGTCGCGGACACGGACGCTCGATATATGTTTATGCCTAACCTTTGTCTGTTCCCGATTCCTGGACTTCCAAGTCCGCCACCGCTCCTGCTCTCCGGTACTCCCGGTACCACGGCGCGCAGAGCGCAAGGCTCCCTAGCCTGTCTGGCCGCTCCGTATGAGCGGCGTCTCCTGAGTTCTTTATTCTAATAAATCCTGTTTTGTATGAATTCCGGATCTCCGCGTCTCTGTGCAGCGTCCACCGTTACACCGTGTTAAAATACAGGTTAGGAAAGGATCTATTTAGGTACATACATGTACATTTACAATTCAAAAGCGGATGCGGCTTGTATGCAGGTGCGGCTTATTTATGATTTTTTTGGGGTTTTTTTTTTTCAAATAGAGCGGATGCGGCTTATATGCAGGTGCGCTTTATAGTCCAGAATTTACGGTATATAAATATAAAAATAAAACCAAATAAAACCAAAAAATATAAATAAAACCAAATGGTTAAATACATTTCTACTATGCTTCAGAAGGTCCTTACCCACTGTTTCCACGAGCACAATGTCATAGCCTGCTCCCTCACACAGGACTATGGCCTCATTGGTGGTCCTCGTTACCCCACCGAGCGTCCCTGAAGACGGAGATGGCCGGATGAAGGCGTTCCTGTCTCGCGACAGCTCCGTCATTCGCGTCTTGTCCCCCATCAATGAGCCTGCCACAGTACGTTATCCTTCATATTAATGTTTTATTATTTATTTATTAAAACAGTTTTACTGTTTAACAGTTTGGACTAGTCATTGACATTTTTAGTGCTTTTTTGCGGTTACATTGCAAACTTTTCCGTGCTTTAGCATCATTTTCCACACATGGACAGAAGGCAACAGGATATTACAGTAGAGCGGGCAGGGTGTTTTATAGCGGCTGTAACATACTATAAGTAATTATTCACATTTATGACCAATATACATGGATCAAATTTATGCAAATATATTAAAAATACTAAGGAATAATAATATACAAAGACACCTCACATCACCCGACTTTGTCCTTAAATATTATTCTCTTACGGAGGAGTGTCTTTTTTTTATATACATACATTTTTTTGCAATTCCAGGGTCGCATGACCACCACAGCATCTACAGTACTGTGCAAAAGTTTTAGACAGTTGTGATAAAAATGCTGTAAACAAAGAATGATTTAATTCATTTACTTACATCAATGAATGAAGTGCAGTGAATGAAGAAAAAAGAAATGGAAATGAAATCAATATTTGTTGTGAACACACTTTACCATCAAAACAGCAGTAACACTTCTATGTACACTTACACACAGTGTTTATGAAGGAACTCGGATGGTTGTTTGTTCCATCTTGGAGAAGTAAACACAGATCTTCTGTGGATGGAGACGTTCTCACATCCTTCTGTCTCTTCATGGAATCCCACACACACTCCATGATGTTGAGACCAGGACTCTGTGGGGGGGGGGGGGGGGGGTGGGGGGGGGGGGTGCCATCACTTACACTACTTCATTCATTCATCCATTCATTCAACTTCTACTGCTTTATCCGATCTTCCCCCGGGTCACGGGGAGCCTGTGCCTATCTCAGACGTCTATGGGCATTAAGGCAGGATACACCCTGGATGGAATGTCAACCCATCGCAGGGCACACACACACACATTCACACACACATTCATACACTAGGGACAATTTTCCAAGGTGCCAATCGACCTACCGTGCATGTTTTTGGACCGGGGGAGGAAACCGGAGAACCCGGAGAAAAACCCCTTAGGCAGGGGGAGAGCATGCAAACTCCACACACACATGGCCGAGACGGGAATCGAACCCGGACCCTGGTGGTGTGAGGCGAATGTGCTAACCACTAAGCTACCATGCCCCCCACTTCCACTACTTCTAGTTCTTTAAAACGTACTCACACCAAATATTGATCTGATTTACATTTTTCTTTTTTTCGCTCACGTTGCCTTTTATATATTGAGAAAAAGAAATCATTATTCATATTTCTGAAAGAATTCTTTGTTTACAGCATTTTTTCCACACCTGCCTAACACTTTTACACAGTACGTTTGGTTTACACTGCAAAAACTGAAGACAAAAGAAAGGAAATGAAAGCTTATTTCTAGAAAACATGTCTTAGATAAAAAGTCTTAAAAATCACATTAAATAAATCACTTAAAGTAAGAAAATTGAACGTGTTTAGTCTAGGCTAGGAAATGTTTACTCCTTGTGAGCACAATTTCACTTACCTTGGATTTAAAGTGCAAGAATAAAGTTAAATTTAAGACTAATATTCTTATATCAAGACTCTTAAGAACGGGTCCAACTTGTCTTTATAAAACCTAGTAGAAAGGTGGTAGCTCAGTCTTTAAGGCATTGGCCTATGGACCAGAAGAGTGCAGGTTCAAATCCCATCACCACCACCACCAAGATACCAATAGTGGTTAAAAAATAGCTTGAAAATTGTTTTTTTTGTTTGTTAGTTTGTCTGGTTATAGGATCTAGTACATTATTTTAGTACATTTTAACTATATATCTTGAATCTCGATTCTTTCAAAGGAATTTTTTTAACAGTGAACTTTTAACAGTTAACAGTTTAACTTTTTAACAGGACGTACCTCCTGTGGTGCACGAGGAAGGGTCCACAGCCAAAACAGACACTTTGTGGCCTTTTCCTGTCAGCATTTTCCCCAGCACCTCGATAAAGGTCGATTTTCCAGAACCGGGAGGACCGGACAATCCTGCATTCAAACGTATACACACAGGACGTTTCTTTTTAAAAAGGATTCTTGGCAGGATGTCTTTACTTTCCCGAACTTCTCACACTGCAGCCTCCAGGATAAGACACTATGTCATGCGATGAAGTGAAAAGACACCCATATTTCAGTATTTCTTATTATTACTTAGTAATATTCATCAATGCATTCATTTATTCATTCATAAATGGCTGAGGTCACTTGTCCGGGAGACAGCCAATCAGAATCTTCCATCCTTGATAAAAGATTTCAGCTCCACCTGGGGGATCTCCAAACATTCCCAAGGTAATGATACAATGACATTTAAATGTCACATCATTCTCCTTTTGCTATAATAATAATAATAATAATAGGCATGATGCTCTTGCACTCTTCTGGGACACTAAATGTTGGCTTTTTGAATTGATTATTCAACAACAAGAGCGTTAGTGAGGTCAGGAACTGACGTCAAGTGAAGTGGAGTGTGTGTGAACTGTATGTGTTTGTAAACGGAATGTGTAACTCTTGTGCAAAAAGAGTTTGAGTGAATTTAATGTGGGTATTGAGTGTGTGTGTGTGTGAACTAAGTGTGTAAACTAATTATGTGGTTGATGGATGTGAAAAACGGTGTGTGTGTGAAGTGAGGGTTTGATTGTATGACGAGTGAATTGAGTGTGAGCGTGTGTGTGTGTGTGTTTTTATCCGTGTAAATGAATTCAGAGTAAATGAGTAAGTAAACAAAGTAAATTCATTGAATGTGCGTGTGAATGAGTGTGTGAACTGAATGAGTGAAGTGAGTGTGAACTGATTGTGAGGACAATGTGTGTGTGTGTGTGTGTGTGAGAGTGAGGACTGAGGGTGTGAAGTGAGTGTGAGGTCAGTGTGTGTGTGTGTGTGTGTGTGTGTGTGTGAGTGAGTGTGCGGACTGAGGGCGTGAAGTATGTGTGAAGTGAGTGTGAGGACAATGTGTGTGTATGTCTGAGTGTGTGTGTGTGAGTGTGTGTGTGTGTGTGTGTGAGGACTGAGGGCGTGAAGTAAGTGTGATGTGAGTGTGTGAGTGTGTTAATTGAGTGTGATGACTGTGTGTGTGTGAGGCGTGAAGTAAGTGTGTGTGTGTGTGAGTGTGTGTGTGTGAGTGAGTGTGTGTGTGTGTGTGAGTGAGTGTGTGTGTGTGTGTGAGGACTGAGGGAGTGAAGTAAGTGTGAAGTGAGTGTGAGGACAGTGTGTGAATTGAGTGTGTGAGTGTGTTAACTGAGTGTGAGGATTGTGGTGTGTGTGTGTGTGTGTGAGGCCTGAGTGTGAGGACTGTAGTGTGTGTGTGAGAGAGTGTGAGGACTCAGTGTGTGAACTGGATGTTGTGTGTGTGAGTGTGTGCAATGAGAGTGAGGACTGTCTGTGTGAATTGAGTGTGTTATTGAATAATGTGTAAACAGCGTGTGTGTGTGAAATAATCATGCGAGTGTGTATGTGATTAAATGAAGTGTGAATAGTTTTTGACCTGTGTGTGAAACACGTGTAAATGAGTGTATGTGTGTGTGTGTGTGTGTGTGTGTGTGTGTGTATATGAGTGAGATAAATGAATGACTGTGTGAATCTCCTGCAGGGTGAATCCACTTAAATCCTGAGCGGCTTTTCATTTCATGTTTATTTTTTTCTGAACATACGTTTACATCCTCCGCCCTGAATCGTGTCCTCACCCACTCTGAAGGCCACCGGTTTCCCTCCCGCCGTCCTCTCGCGTTCTTGCCGGTACGCCAGCACCCTCTGCAGCAGCACCTGGGCCAGCTCCTTCTTCCGAGGATGCTGCGTCTCCACCAGTGTTATACACTCGGCCAGAGACGACCTCTGACCCCTGACCAGGCCGTCGTAGAGCCGCTCGAGCAAGGTCCTCTCTCTGAGCGTCAGATCCGACACACAGTGTTTCAAATCGGCGGACGCGATCCTCCGGTGAGGCAGGACACACACAGGTCCATGGTGTAACTGTGTACTGGTCCTGTGAAGGATCTGGGGGGAATGTTTAACTGTGGCTGAGTTTAGAGTCCTGATACGATATAAAGATGGGAGGAGGACTGCCATGGCAGAGACTGTAGGACAGAGAGAGGACAAGAATAAGTTATGTACTGTTTACACACATAAGTAATGACTAATGAACAAGTCATGTCTAAAGTTCTTCTGCTCCTCCGCTAGCAGCTGTTGCTGATTGACACATGACACATGACTGCTCTGTGTAGCTCTGAAATAACTTAAAAAGCAATTTAGTGCGGGTGACGTATTCCGATCAGGGATAAAGTGTGGGATATCCCTCCGCGATGGCATGGAGAGCAGGTAGAGGAGCACTTTTTTTTTTTTTTGTCAACGGGTTAAAGTTATTACAAACAGAGTATCTTTATCTGATATTAAAGCTTTACGCTAAAAAGATATCCTGACGGACAGATATACTGATAGATACACTTCTACGTTGATACAGAGAGATACACTGATAGGGAGACAGACTGACAGATACACTGATAGGGAGACACGCTGACAGACACACTGACAGATACACTGATAGGGAGACACACTTAGAGATACACTGACAGATACACTGATAGGGAGACACACTGACAGATACACTGACAGATACAATGATAGGGAGACACACTGACAGATACACTGACAGATACAAGATACAGATACTGATAGGACACTGAGATGACACACAATGACAGATACACTGATAGGGAGACACAACTGACAGATACACTGACAGATACAGATACTAGAGACTGATAGGGAGACTGATAGGGAGACACACTGACACTGATAGGGAGACACACTTAGAGACATAATGACAGATACACTGATAGGGAGACACAATGACAGATACACTGACAGATACACTGATAGGGAGACACACTGACAGATACACTGACAGATACACTGATAGGGAGACACACTGACAGATACACTGACAGATACACTGATAGGGAGACACAATGACAGATACACTGACAGATATACTTACATATACAATGATAGGGAGACAGATACACTGACAGATACAGATAGGGAGACACACTGACAGATACACTGATAGGGAGACAGACACACTGACAGATACACTGATAGGGAGACACAATGACAGACACACTGACAGATACACTGACAGATATACTGATAGGGAGACTCAATGACAGACACACTGACAGATACACTGACAGATAGGGAGACACACTGATAGGGAGACTAACACAATGACAATGATAGGGAGACACACTGACAGATACACTGACAGATACAACTGATAGGGAGACACACTGACAGATACACTGACAGATACACTGATAGGGAGACACACTGACAGATACACTGACAGATATACTGATAGGGAGACACACTGACAGATACACTGACAGATACACTCACAGGAAGATGCAATGACAGATACATTGACAGATAAACGGACAGGGCAATACACTGCCGGATACACTGCCAGACAGTGAGATACACTGACAGATACAGTAAGACAATAGACTGAGAGAGATACAGATACTGAAGGGAGACTGACAGAGATGAGCAGTATAGAAAGATACATGACAGATGCACTGACAGATACACTGACATGTACAGAGGACAGGCGATACAGTAACACTATAGTAACAGTATTGACAGGGAGATACACTGACAGGGAGATACATGGAGATACAGAACGGAGTATAGATACACTAGGGAGATACAGTATAGATTGACAGATACATACAGTAACTACAGACTATGACAGGGAGATACACTGAGAGAGATACAAAGACAGTATAGACTGACAGGGACAGAGATGACAGGGAGGAGATACACTGACAGGGAGATACTAAAAGTATAGACTGTATAGATTGACAGGGAGATACATACACTGACAGGGAGATACATGACAGGGAGACTACAGGGAGATACACTACTGACAGGGAGTATAGACTGACAGAGTAGAGATAGACTGACAGGGAGATACAGTAACAGATATATGACATGGTAACAGTAATAGATACACTGACAGGGAGATACACTAAAAGTATAGACTGACAGGGAGATACACTGACAGGGAGACTGACAGGGAGATACAGGAGACATGACAGGGAGATACACTGACAGGGTATAGATACACTGACAGGGGGTATAGACTGACAGGGAGATACTGACATAGAGACAGTGACAGGGAGATACAGGGAGATAACATACAGACTGACAGGGAGATACACTGACAGTACAGAGACAGGGAGATACACTGACATGGAGATACACTGACAGGGAGACAGGGAGATACACTGACAGTATAGACTGACAGGGAGATACACTGACAGGGTAACAGTACAGTAACTGACAGGGAGATACACTGACAGACAGGTATAGATACACTGACAGTATACAGTATAGACTGACAGGGAGATACACTGACAGGGAGATACAGATACAATAACAGTATAGTGACAGGGAGATACAGACATGGAGATACACTGACAGGGAGATACACTACAGTACTGACAGTATAGACTGATGACAGGATACACTAACAGAGATACAGTAACACTCAGGGTATAGATACACTGACAGGGAGATACAGTGACAGGGAGACACTGACAGTATAGACTGACAGGGAGATAGATGACAGGGAGATACACTGACAGGGAGATACACTAACAGGGAGTATAGACTGACAGGGAGATACACTACTGACAGGGAGATACACTGAGATAGACTGACAGGGAGATACATGACAGGGAGTAACAGTGACAGGGAGAACAGTGACAGGGAGATACAGACTGACAGGGAGATACATGACAGGGAGATACAATAACAGGGAGTATAGACTGACAGGGAGATACAGTATAGACTGACAGATACAGAGATACAATAACAGTATAGACTGACAGGGAGATACAGGGAGATACTGACAGGGAGATACATACACTAAAAGTATAGACTGACAGGGAGATACACTGACAGGGAGAGAGATACAAAGACATGGAGATACACTGACAGGGAGATACACTGACAGGGAGTAACAGTATAGACTGACAGGGAGATGACAGGGAGACACTGACAGGGGGATACAGTAACAGTATAGACTGACAGGGAGATACAGGGAGACTGACAGGGAGATACACTGACAGGGAGACAGGGAGATACACAGTGTAACAGTATAGACAGGGAGATGACAGGGAGATACACTGACAGGGAGATACACTAACAGTATAGACTGACAGGATACACTGACAGATACATACACTGACAGATACAGAGACTATAGACTGAGAGAGATACAAAGAGTATGGAGATGACAGGGAGACTGACAGATACACTGACAGGGAGATACAGACAGTATAGATTGACAGAGAGATACAGACAGTATATATGACAGGGAGATACACTGACAGGGAGATACATGACAGGTATAGACTGTAACAGGGAGATACACTGACAGGGATACAGATACAATAACAGTATAGACTGACAGGGAGATACACTAACAGCATAGACTGACAGGGATACAGTAACAGTATAGACATGGAGATACACTGACAGGGAGATACATACAGTATAGACTGACAGGGAGATACACTAACAGGACTGACATGGAGATACACTGACAGGGAGATACACTAAAAGTATAGACTGACAGGGAGATACACTACAGTAACAGTATAGACTGACAGGAGATAGACTGACAGGGAGATACATACAGTAACAGTGACAGTGTAGACTGACAGGGAGATACAGTATAGACTGACAGGGGGATACACTGACAGGGAGATACAGTGACAGTGTAGACTGACAGGGAGATACAGTGACAGATGACATGGAGACTGACAGGACAGGGACAGAGATACACTAACAGATACACTATAGACTGACAGGGAGATACACTGACAGGGAGACAGATACAGATAGACGTAGGGGAGATAGTAACAGTATAGACTGACTGATACAGACAGGGAGATACAAAGATACATGACAGGGAGATACACTGACAGGGAGATACAGTAACAGTATAGACTGACAGGGAGATACTGACAGGTATACAGTAACAGATACATGAAAGGGAGATACACTGACAGACATGGAGATACACTGACAGATACACTGACAGGGATACAGTATAGACTGACAGGGAGATACACAGTGACAGACATGGAGACTGACAGTAACAGTATAGATTGACAGGGAGATACAGTAACAGTAGACAGTGACATGGAGAGATATAGACTGACAGGGAGATACAATAACAGTATAGATGACAGGGAGATACACTGACAGGGGAGTATAGACTGACAGGGAGATACACTGACAGGGAGATACACTGACAGGGAGATAACAGTATAGTGACAGTATAGACTGACAGGGAGATACACTGACAGGGAGATACAGTGACAGATACAGTAACAGTGACAGGGAGATAGACAGTATAGACTGACAGGGAGATACACTAACAGTATACATGACAGGGAGACTGATGACAGGGAGATACAGTAACAGTAGACTGACAGGGAGATACACATGGAGATACACTGACAGGGGGATACACTGACAGGGAGATACACTGACAGTACAGTATAGACTGACAGGGAGATACAGGGAGATGACAGGGAGATACACTAACAGTATAGACTGACAGGGAGATACACTGACAGGGAGATACATACAGTATAGACTGACAGGGAGATGACAGGGAGATACTGACAGGAGAGATACACTAACAGTATAGACAGGGAGATGACAGGGATACACTGACAGGACTGTATAGACTGACAGGGAGATACACTGACAGGGAGGTACAGTAACAGTATAGACTGACAGGGAGATACAGACAGACAGGGAGATACACTGACAGGGAGATACAAGTAACAGTATAGACTGACAGGGAGATACAGTATAGACTGACAGGGTATAGATACACTGACAGGTATAGACTGATACAGGGAGATGACAGGGAGATACATACAGAACAGGAGATACACTGGGAGATACACTGACAGGCTAACAGTATAGATACACTGACAGGGAGATACACTGACAGGGAGATACAGTAACAGTATGACAGGGAGACTGACAGGGAGATACATGACAGGGAGATACAGTATACAGTATAGACTGACAGGGAGATACAGTAACAGTGACAGGGAGATACTGACAGGGAGATACAGTACAGTAACAGAGACCCTGACAGGGAGATACACTGACAGGGAGATACAGTAACAGTATAGACTGACAGGGTATAGATACACTGACATAGGGAGATACAGTAACAGTATAGACTGGAGACATGACAGGGAGATACACTGACAGGGAGATACAGTATAGATGACAGGGAGATACAGTAACAGTATAGACTGACAGGGAGATACAGGAGACAGGGAGATACACTAACAGTATAGACTGACAGGGAGATACACTGACAGGGAGATACATAACAGTATAGACTGACAGGGAGATACAGTATAGACTGACAGGGAGATACACTAACAGTGACAGTGTAGACTGACAGGGAGATACACTGACAGGGAGATACAGTAACAGTATAGACTGACAGGGAGATACACTGACAGGGAGATACACATGGAGACTGACAGTGTATAGACTGACAGGGAGATACAGGGAGATACATACAGTATAGACAGATACACTGACAGGGAGATACAATACAGTATAGACTGACAGGGAGATACACTGACAGGGAGATACAGTATAGACTGACAGGGAGATACACTGACAGGGAGATACATAACAGTATAGACTGACAGGGAGATACAGTAACAGTATAGACGGACAGGGAGACTGACAGGGGAGATACACTGACAGGGAGATACAATAACAGTATAGACTGACAGGGAGATACACTGACAGGGAGATACAGTAACAGTATAGACTGACAGGGAGGTATAGATACACTGACAGGGAGATACATACAGTGTAGACTGACAGGGAGATACAGTAACAGTATAGACTGACAGGGAGACTGACAGGGAGATACTAACAGTATACACTGACAGGGAGATACACTGACAGTAACAGTATAGACTGACAGGGAGATACACTGACAGGGAGATACAGTAACAGTATAGACTGACAGGGAGATACATACAGGGAGAGTAACAGTATAGACTGACAGGATACACTGAGATACAGTAAGACACTGACAGGAGATACATAACAGTATAGACTGACATGGAGATACACTGACAGGGAGATACAGTATAGACTGTAACAGTATAGACTGACAGGGAGATACAGACTGACAGGGAGATACACTGACAGGGAGATACAGATACAGTACAGTAACAGTATAGACTGACAGGGAGATACATGGAGATACTGACAGATACACTGACAGGGAGATACAGTAACAGTATAGACTGACAGGGGAGATACACTGACAGGGAGATACAGTAACAGTATAGACTGACAGGGAGATACACTGACAGGGAGATACATGACAGGGAGATACAGTAACAGTATAGTGACAGGGAGATACACTGACAGGGAGATACATACAGTATAGACTGACAGGACAGAGACTGACAGGGAGATACACTGACAGGGAGATACACGATACTGACTGATAGGGAGATACAGTATAGACTGACAGGGAGACAGGGAGATACACTGACAGGGAGATACATAACAGTATAGACTGACAGGGAGATACAGTGACAGGGAGAACACTGACAGGGAGACAGGGAGGATACATACAGAGATACACTAACAGAGTATAGACTGACAGGGAGATACACTAACAGTATACACTGACAGGGAGATACAGTAACTGTATAGATACACTGACAGGGAGATACAGTATGACAGGGAGATACACTGACAGGGAGGTACAGTAACAGTATAGACTGACAGGGGGATACACTGACAGGGAGATACATACAGTGACAGTGTGACAGGGAGATACACTGACAGGGAGATACAGTAACAGTGCCAGGGAGATAGACTAACAGACAGGGAGATACACTGACAGGGAGATACAATAACAGTATAGACTGACAGGGAGATAACAGTAACAGTATAGTGACAGAGATACAGATAGACTGACAGGGAGATACACTGACAGGATACACTAACAGAGATACAGTAACAGTGACAGGAGAGAGATAGACTGACAGGGAGATACACTGACAGGGAGATACACTGACAGGGAGATACAGGGAGATACAATAACAGTATAGACTGACAGGGAGATACATAACAGTATAGATACACTGACAGGGAGATACAGTAACAGTATGACAGGGAGACTGACAGGGAGATACAGTAACAGTGACAGGGAGATACAGACTGACAGGGAGATACACTGACAGGGAGATACAGTAACAGTAGATGACAGGGAGACTGACAGGGAGATACATAACAGTATAGACTGACAGGGAGATACACTACAGGGACAGGAGATACACTGACAGGGAGATACAGTGACAGTGAGATACAGACAGATACACTAGATGACAGGGAGATACATGACAGGGAGATACACTGACAGGAGACTGACAGACACTGACAGGGAGATACTGACAGTATAGACTGACAGGGAGATACACTACAGATACAATAACAGTATAGACTGACAGGGAGATACATAACAGTAAAAGTATAGACTGACAGGGGATACACTAACAGATACACTGACAGGGAGATACAGTAACAGTATAGACTGACAGGGAGACAGTATAGACTGACAGGGAGATACACTGACAGGGAGATACATACACATAACAGTATAGACTGACAGGGAGATACACTGACAGGGAGATACAGTAACAGTATAGATACACTGACAGGGACTGACAGATACACTGACAGGGAGATACACTGACAGGGATACAGATACAGTATAGACTGACAGGGAGATACACTGACAGGGAGATACACTGACAGGGAGATACATAACAGTATAGACTGACAGGGAGATACATACAGGGATAGATACAGTAACAGTATAGACTGACAGGGAGATACACTGACAGGGAGATACAGTAACAGTATAGACTGAGACAGGGAGATACACTGACAGGGAGAAACATAACAGTATAGACTGACAGGGAGATACATACAGGGAGATAAGTAACAGTATAGACTGACAGGGAGATACACTGACAGGGATACAGTATAGACTGAGAGGGAGATACAGTAACAGTATGACAGGGAGACTGACAGGGAGATACAGTAACAGTATAGACTGAGACAGGGAGATACACTGACAGGGAGATACAGTAACAGTATAGACTGACAGGGAGATACATACAGACTGACAGGGAGACAGGGAGATACACTGACAGATAAGTAACAGTATAGACTGACAGGGAGATACAGTAACAGTATACAGACTGACAGGAGAGACTGACTGAAAGGGAGATACAGTAACAGTATAGACTGACTGAGAGGGAGATACACTGACAGGGAGATACAGTAACAGTGTAGACAGTACATGACAGATATACACTGACAGGGAGATACATACAGTAACAGTATAGACTGACAGGGAGATACACTGACAGGGAGATACAGATACACTGACAGGGAGATACACTGACAGGGAGATACAGTAACAGTATAGACTACAGGGAGATACACTGACAGGGAGATACACTGACAGGGAGATACATACAGTAACAGTGGACAGGGAGATAGACTGACAGGGAGATACACTGACAGGGAGATATACAGTAACAGTATAGACTGACAGGGAGATACACTGACATGACAGGGAGATACACTGACAGGGAGATAGAGTACAGGAGAACAGTAACAGTATAGACTGACAGGGAGATACAGACATGGAGATACACTGACAGGGAGATACAGTAACAGTATACACTGACTGACAGGGAGATACACTGACAGGGAGATACAGTAACAGTAGATACAGACTGACAGGGAGACTGACAGGGAGATACACTGACAGGGAGATACAGTAACAGTATAGATACACTGACAGGGAGATACAGGGAGTAACAGTAACAGACATAGACTGACAGGGAGATACACTGACAGGTAACAAATAGATACAGATACAGGGAGTAACAGTATAGACTGACAGGGAGATACACTGACAGGGAGATACAGTATGGAAGACTGACAGATAGATACACTGACAGGGAGATACAGTACAGTATGACAGGGAGATACACTGACAGATACAGTAACAGTATAGATACACTGACAGGGAGATACAGTAACAGTATAGACTGACAGGGAGATACAGTAACTGACAGGGAGATATACACTGACAGGAGAGTGACAGGGAGATACAGTATAGACTGACAGGGAGA
>JACRUU010000002.1:28855973-28895973 GCA_030449085.1 Kryptopterus vitreolus
TTTTTGTTTTTGTTTTTTAAAAATGTAAAATTTTAAACATCGGATGGGATTTTTTTTTTACTTGGAAAAAAAAAAACATTTGACAGGTTTAATCCCAGAATATAAAGTTTTTTTAGTTTTATTTCATTTTTATTTTTATACAAAATAATTATAATAGTGCCACTTAGAAATGAATTGAATAAAATCAGTTATTTTGCTATAAAATAAAAACAACAAAAACAAAAACAAACTCCAAAAAAAAAAAAGGCAAGACTTACTTATGATAAATAATTGATGTATAATCGGGTCGTCTTATGTCAAGGGGATTATAAAGTGTGTTGTAATGTCGCAGTGATTATTTATTTATTTGTTTATTTATTTATTTGGCTTGATGTTGATGGCAGGAGTGCAGGGACACGGTGAAGTGTGTTCCCAATTGTCTACAGTACCAAAAATAACAGTGTTTTAAGCAACGGGTCAATTATTCCACACGGACCAAAAGTACGCCCGACTCCTCCGGCCACATGTGTTTCTTCACCGACCTGTTGCCATAAACCCGGAGGTGCACGCTTACATAAAAACGTCGTAGTATTCAAATTTACCCTTTGCTTGAATCAGGAGACTGCCACTAGTGGGGCCCTTGAGCAAGGCCCCTAACCCTCAATTGTAAGTCGCTCTGGTCTTTACATTGCTGTAAATGTAAACGTAATGGATTCCGGCATGACGATGACCCTGCGCACAAGGGGCGATGAAGATACCTTGACATGAGTTGGTGCGGAAGAGTCTACAGAGCCTCTTCACCTCACCTCACATACATCCAGTACCTGACTTTACTCACTGCTTGAATATACAGCAAACAGGGTTCGTTCCACAGCACCAGCCGGTGTATACAGCACCTTGCAAAAGTATTTACCCCCATCCTGGGCATTTCTCGTGTATTGTTGTCTCAAAACCTGGATAAGGATCGGATAAGGAACAACAAAATCGGACAAAATAACAGGAAACTTCAGTGTCTATAACTATTCGTCTCCCTAATGTCAGTGCTTCATAGAGCGGCTATTACACCCGGATACGTCTCTATGAGCTTGCCACATCGTGCCTTAGATGTTAAGATGATAATAATAATCCTTTATTTATCACATATACATTACAGCACAGTGAAATTCTTTTCTTCGCATATCCCAGCTTGTTGTTGGGGTCAGAGCGCAGGGTCAGCCATGATACGGCGCCCCTGGAGCACAGAGGGTTTAGGGTCTTGCTCAAGGAACCAAGGGCGGCAGCTTGGCCATACCGGGGCTCGAACCAGGATCTTCCGATCAGCAGCCCAGCGCCTTAGATCACTGAGCTACACCCCTCCCTATGATTTCCAAAATCTTCCAAGTCTGGACTGAGGTCTGGGCTTTGATTAGGCCATTCCAACACATTTAAATGTTTCCCCTCGAGTGTTTCTTTAGCGGTATGCTGAAAGGTGATCCTCCGTCCCAGTCTCAAACCACTGAAACAGGTCTCTAAAGAATCTCCCTGTATTCAGCACCATACACGTTTCATTCGATTCGTATCAGCTTTCCAGTCCCTGCTATTGAAAAACATCCCCACAGCATGATGCTGCCTCCACCATGTTTCACTGTGGGGAGGGTGTTCTTGGTGTTGGCTTTGCGCTTGACATAGTGGGTTTTCCTTGGTGGGTTTGTTGGTATCATCTGACTGAATACCTCAACACGTCTTTTGGCAAACTCAAAAACGTGCCTTCTTATTTTTAACACTAAGTAATGGCTTTTTTTTCTCCCTCCATAAAGCCCAGCTCTATGGAGTGTATGGCTTATTGTGATCCCATGCACAGATACACCAGTCTCTGCATTGGAGCTCTGTAGAGTAATGCCTTCTTTGCCCAGTCTGTGAGTTTTGGTGGGCGGCCCAGCATTGGCTACGGTATCACAACTGTCCTCTTGTTGTGATACCATATTCTTTCCATTTGAAGATGATGGATTTGATGGTGCTCATCAAACATCTGGACCTCACTTGACTTCCTTGGTCTTCATGGTGTGATGCTTCTTGTTTAGAAGTGTTGCAGCCTCTGGGGCCTTTGGGAAAAAGGTGTGTTTATACTGACAGGTCATAAGACTTAATGTACTTTTAAAGGTAATTGGTTGCAGGAGAATTTTTGAGGGGCTTTTTGAATACATATGTACACGTTTTTGTTTACATTTTTCTCATTTCACTTCACCTTCGCTATTTTGTGACTATTTTGTGAAGATCCATCATTTAAAATTCAGAAAAAAACAACATTTAATTTACAATGTAAAAAAAAAAAAAACCCATGAAAAATGCCAAGGGGGTGAATACTTTTGCAAGGCACTGTAGCTGCTTACATGGAACCGCCTGTATGATGATCCACGAGGTTACTGTGGAGGATGAAACTCATGAACTGTAATTAATATACACCGTTCTGAAATTGGCAGCTCAGTGGTTATACCAAGGGGCCGAAGATAGTGATAGGTTTGATCATACCAGGGTCGGTGTCGAGGGCCAAGGCCCAAAAGTGAGCTTGTATTATATGGGTTGTTTTTGTACCATGTTTTCGCAAGTTGTTTTTGTTGATTGTGTGCCCCCTCGTTGGATCTAGCTCGGTGATCGTACTTTCCGATAACAAGTAGTTTTGAAAATGAATACTAGATAAACAACAAACAAAATGTAATTCAATGTCAATGCTCTAGCCTTTGTGAAGACATTACAGATGGCCATTTTAAGCAGGTGTTGGAATTCATGTAAAATGGAAAAAGTAAGAATTCATTTAGCATTTAGTAATACATTCTAGAATTAAGATCATCTGTTAACTTTAGTTAACGACCAAACACAAATGTAAGTGAAATAAGTCCCACCAGATGGCGCTAGGGAGGAAATTCTAGAATCTAGATTGTACAAAAGTAATGTCTGGATTGTCACCCTATTTAAACTGTGATGTATTTAATAAAGAAAAGAACCTCCTGTAACCTCCAAGTCTGAGGCACAGACAATCGTATCGGTTGTTTTTGGACGCTGGAGAATGAATTTTTGCCCTTCACTTGAACTAGGAGATCCAAAAACCCCGTTCAATGCCTCTGTACCCAAAGCAAACTCCATGTCGATATTGGATTGCATGGGTTTGTCTTGAGTTGAACACTATGGAACACCTTTTACTGCCTTTACTAACACCCTTGTGGCTGAATGAACATAAAATGCCCACAAGTACACTCCAAAATCCAGTTGAACACCTTAATGGGGACTATATGTGAAAAAAATGAATATTACGATCATAGGTTTTTTTTTTATCCTCCTATATATCCTACATAGAGAAAGTATTCGGACTTGGGTTATGAACCTTTTTTGAAATCTCCACAAACACAAAATCTTATTATAGCAGTAAATAAGGAACGGGATGCGGAAAACGCAAGTGTCGTCCTTTTAAAACTGCATCTTAAACTCCAGAGCCGTAAAAAAAAACACCTCCTGATGTACTGCATTCGGCCCTGAGAGAGATATCGAGCAACACTGGGTTTATAAAAACAACAAATACTTCACTCCAACCACACAGATACGAACGAACGAATGTGAGGTGTTTTTGTCCTTCAGCCTGATTTTCTTTTTCATAGACAAAAATTAAATGTAAAATTCGTTTGGGAATTATTAGTGCTCGCCTCATCTGCAATACTCTAATCAAACGAGACTGGCATAAAACAAATAAACAAAACAAAACAACAAAAAAAAAACATAACAATACAGTAATAAAACCAGACCGCACAGCATTTCCTCTAATAATCAGAACACCTACTTTTAAACGCTACCTTTACAATCGTCTGAAATCAATCGGATGCAATAAAAGTAGAGCGCGGGTCTGCCTATGTCCTCCTACTCTACTAATGTCATGCCGTTTAATCCGCAGAATCGTTTTTTTTTCGCCTTACGTCACCCTTCCCCCCCACCCCAAAACAACACTAATAGCTTTCTTTTTCTCCTTTTCGCTACATTTTCTTGCAAAAAAACGCCCCAAAAAAACAGAGTAAAAATCGTCATAGGTATTGTTCTACGCAGAACACGCTTTCTAGAAAGTTCATCTGATGCATAAAGTCTACAATTGACTCTTTTTTTTTTTTTTTGCTCTAAGCACGTTAGTCGCATCACATGGACCCCCCCCCCCTCTCTACTGTATAGTCACTGTACCTACACAACCACCCCCCCCCCTTTTCAATAGAATACTGGTGAACAAACAAACAAACAAAAAAAAAGAATAAGAAAAGGAAAGAAGAAAAAGTGAAATAGGAAAGCGCCTGCTGTTACAAGACCGGAAGAGGATACTTGCAACGAGTACGATGGCCTCAGCAACGAATATGAATTGGTCACACAGTGTTATCAAGTATCTTCCAGATGTTCGCTGACTGACGACCAGTCAAATCATATACGACTGCCCCCCCCCCGCAATTACAACCCAACGCCCCCGTCGTCTCCGCCGGGGGAAAACGGGAGAGCTTTTAGGACACGGAGGAGATGGGGTTGTGAGGAGAACCCATCTGCGTGAGAACCTTGTCCAGCCACTGCAGTGGGCCATGGAGGTGGATCTCTATCCAGCAGGGGGTGCTGGTCACATCCTGGCGATGGTATTCGGCTCCCCAGCCCTGTCAAATTAAATAAATAAATAAAGCAACATTAAGCCGTGATCTCTACACACTGTGATGTCTTAAATATTCGAATAAGATTCATTATTATCCATTTCTATCTACCTGCAGTAGCCATATAAAGTTGCTGAATTAAATGTTTATAGGGTTTAATTGGTGAAAATGGATGGATGGATGGTAAAAACAAGTAGAAAGTAAAAAACAAACAAACAAACAAATAAATAAACAATTGTTGTTGTGACAGCATTCTACATAACAGGGTTAAAAAGGATTACTGGAATAAACAATCTAACAAACATAATAAGTACATAAACCACAAATAAACAAATAATACAAACAAATGAAAGAAAATAATGAACTTAATTGATTGGATTTTCATAAAATAAGAAGAAACTAATAAACATTCACTAATAAATGGCCAAGGGCGCACGGTGGCTTAGTGGTTAGCAAGTTCGGGTCCGGGTTCGATTCCCGTCTCGGCCATGTGTGTGTGGACTTTGCATGGTCTCCCCGTACCTCAGGGGTTTTTTCTCCGGGTTCTCCGGTTTCCTCCCGGTCCAAAAACATGGAAAATTGTCCCTAGTGTATGAATGTGTGTGTGTGTGTGTGTGTGTGAGTGTGTGTGTGTGTGTGTGCCCTGTGATGGGTTGGCATTCCATCCAGTGTGTATCCTGCCTTAATGCCCATAGACGCCTGAGATAGACACAGACTCCCCGTGACCCGAGGGAAGATCAGATAAAGCGGTAGAAGATGAATGAATGAATGAACTACTTGGCGTTTTTGAGTGTGTGTTAAACATAAAATGACATTCTTGTATTTATTGTTTCCCTGTTTAATACTTATAATTACTTATACATAATTTTGTTGTCAGGAGAATTTCCTTATTGGTTTTTCTCCGGGTTCTCCGGTTTCCTCCCCGGTCCAAAAACATGCACGGTAGGTTGATTAGCACCTTGGAAAATTGTCCCTAGTGTATGTATGTGTGTGTGTGTGTGTGTGTGTGTGTGCCCTGCGATGGGTTGGCATTCCATCCATGGTGTATCCTGCCTTAATGCCCATAGACGCCTGAGATAGGCACAGACTCCCCGTGACCCGAGGGAAGATCGGATAAAGCGGTAGAAGATGAATGAATGAATGAATGAATGATAAATGGACCAAACTCCTTCCCATCATGTTTATACTCCATTACTAAAGATCAATGAAAAACAATGACAGTCTATGAGACAGCAGGATTGCCGTGACTGCATTTGTTTACACAATGAGACGTTTGCGTTACCTTGACGAAGCTCATGCGGATCGTGCACATCTTGGTGAGCTCGTAGACGGCCTCGAAGCCGTGGTTGACGGATTGGGCGAGCAGCTCGGCGAACTCCTGGTTGTTGAAGATCTTGAGGCTGCAGCCGCTCGGGATCTTGCACACGGTGGTGGGGTGGAAGCCGTGGTGGTAGTTGCAGTTGCGGCTCTGCACGAAGATGCTGCTGTCACTCAGGCACTCGGCGTACACCTCTCCTCCTACGTAGTACAAGTGCACGCCTGGCAGAAAGAAAGAAAGAGAACGTCATTAACACTTTCATGTATAGGAGGATTGTATAGGTGTAAAAAAAAAGCTACACAAACCTAATGAACTGTGATTAATGTGATCAGGTCCCATGATACCACCCATGTGATCGATTCCCATGATACCACAGTGGGGATTTTTTTTTGGTATATACAGTGTTCTTTTTATTTCTATAGTAAGTCATTTAATCGTTTCTCAGACTAAAATAAAAATATAATTGAACAAAAGGTTACTAAGGGGCACGGTGTCTTAATGGTTAGCACGTTTGCCTCACACCGCCAGGGTCCGGGTTCGATTCCCGTCTTGGTCATGTGTGTGTGGAGTTTGCATGTTCTCCCGTGCCTCAGGGGGTTTTTCTCCGGGTTCTACGGTTTCCTCCTGGTCTAAAAACATGCACGGTAGGTTGATTGGCACCTTGGAAATTGTCCCTAGTGTATGAATGTGTGTGTGAATGTGAGTGTGTGTGGGTTGGCATTCCATCCAGGGTGTATCCTGCCTTAATGCCCATAGATGCCTGAGATAGGCACAGGCTCCCCGTGACCCGAGGGAAGATCGGATATAGCGGTAGAAGATGAATGAATGAATAGAAAGGTTACTCTTTATTTTCATTAATATCAGCTTCACACACACACTGGATGGTTTTCAAGGTTGCATTATACTGCACAATTATACTGCACAAGGGCGGCCTCTAGAGGCCAATCACTGACAGCACATCTCTTTTATTTTTTAGTGTTTAGTGTTTTTATTGATTTTATTTGATTTTGTTTCAGTCTGAATGTTTGTCTTCCTAAATATTTCATCAATAAAATCACAATATATTTCTATTTATTTTGCATATTTTCATGATTCAAATTCATTTATTTCTATAGCGCTTTTCACACTGGTTTCAAAGCAGCTTTACAGAATGTCAGAATTACAGAACATTCATTCATTCAAGTACAATGCATTTCCTTATTTTAGGGTGTGATAATTTATTTATTTATTTTTGTACAAATTAAATATTTAGTTCAAATGAAGCTATTAGCAAAGTAAAAGGAACATCCTGTGGTCATTTCCTATCTGTGTACACTGCTTGGTATTAGAACACTGTAGTACGATCCTAATCGGTATCTGCTGATCGACTGAAATCAGGCCGTGCATTACCGTGCACCTCCAGGAAGTGGACCGAGTAACATTAATCTATATTATCAGCTTGCACGAGCTTGCGCTGGGATCGTCAAGACAAACCGCACGCGAAACCACAAATATATCCGTAATGTACACAGCGGCCTGGGTCTGACCTTTGCCGATGTGCCGGCGCGTGTTCTCGATGGTGGAATTGCGGTTGACGTTGGACAGCAGGCCCAGGCAGAAGCGGTTGCGATTGTTGGACGGGTCGGTGAAGCCGTCCACCAGGACGCTGGTCGAGGACGCCTGGAAAGCTTCTCCGACCCGGTTATTCAGCTCGTAGTAGACGATGGAGCACCAGTGCTTGGGTTCTTGGTAGGCCACCGACTGCACATCTGCGCAAAGAGAAACGTAATGATGCATCATTACACATATTACATTTGTTCCACAGCATGGTTACAGTTTTAGTTCTAATCAGATGACACTCAACGTTATATATAATATATAATATATATAATATATTATAATATATATAATAAATAACATTACTTATATAATACCTATATATATATATATATATATATATATATATATATATATATATATATACACATCAGTGTGTTTTTATCGAGAGGGGCCAGCTGGCGTGGCTATTTCAAATGCCTCCTAGGCGCCTTCCAGGGGAGGTGTTTCGAGCATGTCCCACAGGGAAGAGGCCTCGGGGAAGACCCAGAACACTTTGGAGGGACTATGTCTCTTCGACTGTCCTGGGAACGCCTCGGTGTCCCCCCGGGGGAGCTAGAGGAAGTGGCTGGAGAGAGGGAAGTCTGGGCATCTCTGCTTAGACTGTTGCCCCCTGCGACCCGGTCCCGGATAAGCGGTAGAAGATGGATGGATGGATGGATGGACAGTGTGTTTTTATCATTTTTAATTCCATAGCTTTTAATTTAATTGCTCATGCTGCTGTATCACACGATTAATAAAACCTACTGTTCTGACTATCTATCCTCCCATCTGTCTGTCCAACTACCTGTCTGTCTGTCTCGCTACCTAACTACCTATCTGTCTGTATAGCCTCCTACCAACCCATTTATCCGTTTCTATAAATACCTACACACCTGTCTGTCTGTCTGTCTAACTACATGTCTGTCTACCTGTCTGTCTGTTTAGCTAAGTACCAACCCATTTGCCTGTTTCTCTAACTACCCACGTATCAGTCTAAATACTAAACTGCCAGTCTGTCTGTCTGTCTACCTATCTATCCATCCCTCCACATCTGTCTGTCTGTCTAAATACTTAACTACCAGTCTGTCCACTATCTAGTCGGTCCACATCAGTCCTACTCGGTTATCTATCTGTCTGTCTGTCTAAATCTTTAATTACCCATTTATATGTCTAACTACCTACTCTGTCCAACCATCTATCTATCTATCTATCTATCTATCTATCTATCTATCTATCTATCTATCTATCTATCTATCTATCTATCTATCTATCTGTCTGCCTGTCTAAACACTTAATTACACGTTTCTATCTATCTATCTATCTATCTATCTATCTATCTATCTATCTATCTATATCTATCTATCGCTATCTATCTATCTATCTATCTATCTATCTATCTATCTATCTATCTATCTATCTATCTATCTATCTATCTATCTATCTATCTATCTATCTATCTATCTATCTCGATCTGTCTGTCTGTCTGTCTATCTGACCATCCATCCATCCATCATCCATCATCCATCCAACCATTCATCCATCCATCCATATGTCTGTCTGTCTAAATACATAATTACCTGTTTGTCTGTCTAACTACCTCTCCAACCAACCACATGTCTGTCTATTTACACAGTCTAAATACAGAACCACCAGCCTATCTGTATAAATAATTAACTACCAGTCTGTCTGATTAACTAAATAATTACCCATTTGTCTGCTTTACTACCTGTCTATTTATCCGCCTAACCACGTACTCACCGGTCTGTCTGTCCGTTTGTCTAACTGCCAACCTAACAGTTTATCTGTCGCTTCTTCTGTTGTGTAAACAATCAACAAATGTCAGAAAAACCTGTTTATGAATCTGGGGAATCTACACGGGACTAAAACCTAAACCTAATAAGCCGCTAGGTCAACATCTCCGAACTGACATGATCTGATCGCATTATAATCAGATTACCGTTAATGCTTATAATCGAATTAGGACTCGGGTGTAGTAACTAATACAAAAGCTATTCACACACCAGACACTGTTTCTGAATCAGTGCAGTTTGAGCGAGTATCTGAGCATGCGTGTCCACGCCCATGTCGTGCCCCGTGTCTGCCCTTTTACCCCCCCCCCCCCAGAGAGAGTTAAAGTATGTTTATCAAGCACACGGCTCTCCTCCGCTTCCTGCACCGGGTGGCACTGAGTCGCAGGTGTGTTTTGTCTACCCCTTTCCCATCAGTGCTCGTACAATGGGCCAGAGCCCGATGCCGTTACACAGGATGCAGCTTGAGATCGGGGGGCCCAAACGTCCCGCCTCACTTACAACTCAGAGACAAAGCTTAAAAATCTGTATCTCGCACACACTTTGGGCCTTTTTATAGTCAGGAAGATATTCTAACTAATTTTAAAAAAATCTCTATTTTGTCTATTAACAGTATTTTAATACAACGAAACTAATCATGCATATTTATATGCTTTATGTGTACACTTGGATTGTTGAATTAAGGCCAATTTCCTTTAATACTCTTGTAACTCTTTCAAAAAGAACTTGATTAATGTGTATTATAAATGACAAAAAACAACAAAAATGTTTGTATTAATATAAAGATTAAAAATGATTTAAAAACCATATCAAACGTATACACTATGTGCCACGTTACTTAACACCGCCATTTATTCTCATAATTAGGGGTTCAAGCATGTAGTGTTAAAACCGTATTGTAATTATAGTGATTTTTTATATTATTATTATTATTATTATTTTGCCCGAAAACTGACCGTGCAGACCAAACCGTAAGTCCTAGAGTCTTGAAACTTGGACAGATGGTAGAGCTCAAGCTGTGAATAGGCTGACAAAGTATCAACCCAGTTGGCCAAACGGGGGCGCTATACTCCCCCAAAAAAATTATTTCACATATTTTTGGTTATAGCTCGTAGAAACTCTATAGCACACTCTTTTATATATAGTATATAGTACAACTTTTATATTTATAGAATCCTTGTGTCAAAGCAAACAAAATCCTCATTAACTGTTTTATGCTGCGAAGACCGTTTTTTTTTCCGTAAAAATGGGTTGTTACTTGAAAAACACTGAACTTTATTACAAAAATAAGAACTAATTTAAAAAAAGCATGAAAACGGATAAACGGCTAAAAAAGATAAATTATAATATATTCATGTATTAATAATCAATTATGAATAATAAATATAAATATAATGCTCTCCGATGGGGCACGGTGGTTTAGTGGTTAGCACGTTCGCCTCACACCGCCAAGGTCCGGGTTCGATTCCCGTCTCGGTCATGTGTGTGTGGAGTTTGCATGGTCTCCCCGTGCCTCAGGGGGTTTTTCTCCGGGTTCTCCGGTTTCCTCCCGGTCCAAAAACATGCACGGTAGGTTGATTGGCACCTTGGAAAATTGTCCCTAGTGTATGAATGTGTGTGTGTGTGTGTGTGTTTGCCCTGCGATGGGTTGGCATTCCATCCAGGGTGTATCCTGCCTAAATGCCCATAGACGCCTGAGATAGGCACAGACTCCCCGTGACCCGAGTGAAGATCGGATATAGCGCTAGAAGATGAATGAATGAATGAATAATGCTCTCCGATAGGGGCACGGGGGCGTAGTGGTTAGCACGTTCGCCTCACACCACCAGGATCCGGGTTCGATTCCCGTCTCGGCCATGTGTGTGGAGTTTGTATGTTCTCCCCGTGCCTCAGGGGGTTTTTCTCCGGGTTCTCCGGTTTCCTCCCGGTCCAAAAACATGCACGGTAGGTTGATTGGCACCTTGGAAAATTGTCCCTAGTGTATGAATGTGTGTGTGAATGTGAGTGTGTGTGTGTGTGTCCTGCGATGGGTTGGCATTCCATCCAGGGTGTATCCTGCCTTAATGCCCATAGACGCCTGAGATAGGCACAGGATCCGGGTGACCCGAGGGAAAGATCGGATAAAGCGGTAGAAGATGAAGATAATGCTCTCCGTGCAGCGTGCAGTCTCTTGTGTGTGTGTATATTGTAGAGCGTGTGATGTCAGTAGTTCGCCTCTAGAGGCCGCTCTCTTTATCACAATAATTTCAAACTGGAAAAAACTCAGATTTATTTGCCGATATTACAGGAAATGTCGGTGTCTCAACCTCTATTAATAACTAAGAGACATTTTAGATCACAAGTGTGTGTGTGTGTGTGTGTGTGTGTTTAAGATGAGTGTGTGTGAGGATGTGAAACAAAGACTTCCTGACCCTGTAGTGTAAGAAGTCTGACAGGACGAGAGGTGGTGAATGGTACGGCTCTTGTTTGTGTGTCTGCGTATGCGTACCTGTCCTGTTGTTGACATCTACAGGCAGATTTGGGGCCAGCAGGTTGGTGTCCATTGGCTGGGGACAGTCCTGCGTCATCGGCTCCTCGGGAGGCATGTATGCAGGCGGAGGAGTTTCTGTGAACCGGCAGGGAAAATGTTTAATCCAAGAACTAACCTTCATTCATATTGTCCTCTTATAGCACTGAGAGACATCTTATAAATCTCTGACACTCTATTCTCCTTCCTTACAACATCCTAAAACAAACAAATCTCTAACTCAGGGGCCTTCAAACTTTCTGTAAAGGGCCACATATATTTGTTTTTTTTTTAATGGGGCCGTGTCAGTCTGCAGGAAAATAAAAAGACAATGGTCGGGGGGGATTCCGGTATTTTTGTTCTGATTTTAAATGTGTTTATTAATGCTATGTTAGTGTATTATTTTGTTCTGAACCGTACAGGCACATGAGCATTATATTTAAAGAGTTATATGAATCACGTTATTATTGCTATACAAGAGAATTGTTACTTAATGGATTTTTTTCATATTCATTGCCATTGAAATCAAAACATTGACTTGTTTATATGTATGGTTGTTCGGTGAAGAATCTAAAAAATACTGTAATTAGGCCACGTTAATAAGTAGAGGTCAACCTGAATGTGGATTTTTTAAAATATATATATTATACACTTTTCTATATGTGGATTTTTTTGTCATCCGGATAACGCTCAAATACAAACATAACACTCGATGTGAAATAATTCAGAATTTTAATTTATTATTTATTTTATTGTTTATATTTATTGTATTATTTATATTTATTGTATTATTTATTTTTATTTAAAAACAATTTTAAACATGAAAATGTGATAAAGTAGATAAAATGAATATATTCATGTATTATTAATCAATTACAAAATAATAAATATAATATACAAGTTTTTATCTAATAATATTTTTAATATTAAAAGCATTTTAATAATAAATAATAAAGTATTATTAATAAATAATAAATATAATATACAAGTTTTTATCTAATAATATTTTTAATATTAAAAGCATTTGATATAATGCTCTCCGTGCAGCGTGCAGTCTCGCGTGTAAATTGAACAGCTTGCAGTGTCAGTAGTTCGCCTCTAAAGGCCGCTACTGACATAAGACACATAATGAAGGACGAGACATTAGAAACAACTCGAGGATCCTATAATCCTATGATTTGCTTTCAGACCAGTATAATGTCCGTTAGTATTTGGACACCCTGCATCAGGATGCCTCACCTGGCATCTGAAAAGGGCTGCTGGGCTCCGAGCTTCCTGGTGAGTGCGGGAAGGTGCTGCTGCTCGCCGTGCCGCTGTTGGGCGACCCGGGGTAGCTGTTGGCAGGCGAGTTGGGGCCGAACGGTACGCTGTTGCTCGGCTGCTGGGTGAAGGATTCTGGATATTTAATATTGTGGGGCATGTGGGGCTCGGTTTGGTGCAGCGGGTTGCGGAAGCGAGGCAGCATGGACAGCTTGGCGTTGAACTCGCTGTTCCGAGGCACCAGAACCGGTGGCAGAACTGTAGGAGAGGTGGGAAGAGATTTAATGTGGTGAAAGAATGTGTGTGTGGGGGGGTTAGTACACTGTTTTCAGCACCCTGGGAGAATAAAGGGACAAGGGCCTTGTGCAAGGACCCCTAAGTTGTTCGCTCGGCGATATTGGGACTTGAACCCATGCACTTCAGATAACCACTTAACCATTAAGCAACCACTTCTCTAGACAACGACTGGATGAATAAATTTATGCATTTCTTTTACAGACACGAAATCATGTCTCCACATATCCTATATCAGTGGTCCCCAACAACACTGGGCCGCGGACTGGTACCTAGTCCATGGACCAATTGCCTCACAAACATGAATTATTTCCGCTTTATTTATTATCTGATTCTGAACGATCTTTTATTTTGGAAAAGGCCTCGTATTCTCTCGGCTACATCTCGGTCACTTGTGTTGCGTACGAGTACACAGTGGATTCGCGTTTATTAGTAGGGAGGTGGTAGGTGGTAGCCCAGTGGTTAAGGTGTTGCACTCTGGCCCGGAAGTTCACGGGTTCAAACCCCACCACCACCAAGCTGCCAATAGAGGGCCCTTGAGCAAGGCCCTTAACCCTCAATTGCTCAGTTGTAAGTCGCTCTGGATAAGGCCGTCTGCCAAATGCTGCAAATGTAAATGTAAATTAGTATGTTTAACAATATAAACACTCTTATGTACGGGGAGGGGCACGGTGGCGTAGTGGTTAGCACGTTCGCCTCACACCGCCAGGATCCGGGTTCGATTCCCGTCTCGGTCATGTGTGTGCGGAGTTTGCATGTTCTCCCCGTGCCTCAGGGGTTTTTTCTCCGGGTTCTCCGGTTTCCTCCCCGGTCCAAAAACATGCATGGTAGGTTAATTGGCACCTTGGAAAATTGTCCCTAGTGTATGAATGTGTGTGTGTGTGTGTGTGTGCCCTGCGATGGGTTGGCATTCCATCCAGGGTGTATCCTGCCTTAATGCCCATAGACGCCTGAGATAGGCACAGGATCCCCGTGACCCGATGGAAGATCGGATAAAGCGGTAGAATGAATGAATGAATGAATGAATGAATGTACGGGGAGACCCAAACCTGTTTTTGGGTCACGGTACCGGTTTAACGTCAGACAATATTTCCAAGGATCTTCTTCTTTCTTCACTTTAGCGGTAATGTATTATGTGATAGCGGCCGGAGCAGAACCGAATGGAGGCAAGTATCTTAATGTGGTTCAACAGTGTTGGAGAGTAATTAGTTATATGTATCGGCGTTACGTAATTTAACTACAAAATAAACGTAACAATAATTCGTTACAGTTACTGAGAAAAAAATTTCATAATATTTCTTATGAAAATGTTAACAATTACAAATAGGGTTACATCTATTCTATGTAGCATCGGTGCTTTTTTTCCTTAGATGTTAACTTAAAGTGCCACCTAGTGGACAAATGAAATTAATCACTAATCAAATCAGTTACTTTGCTTTTATAAAGTAATTGAAAAGTTACACTACTACGCCACATTTTTACGAAGTAAACATTTTTAATTGTAATTGTAATTTTTCCAAAATAAAACGTCATTGAGAATCAGATCATGAATAAAACAGTAAGTTATATATGTAATAATAATATATATATGTAATAAAAATGTAAGTTATGTATTCTTTCTTGTGCTGCCCAGTACCAATAGCCTTACAGCCCGGGGTTTTGGGGACCACCTGCTTTACGTGACATGAACAGGACGATCTTGAGTGACTTTATATACAGCTCCATCACACCCTACCGTGGTAACCGTGGTAACGGTTTGCGAAAGAACCACGTTCGGCTGAAAAAAGAATACTTTTTCATAGATAATACTGTGAGAAAAGCTTTTTTCTTTTAATATGAGGTCAGTTTATGGATATAAAGCGATAACATTTTATTTACAAAGGACTCACAAATATAGCGCCTGATTTAACGTCGTTATTAACGATATTTCTGATCACATTGAATTGGAGAGAAAGGTGTGACGTATGCGTAACGTATATAAACCATTGTTACAATAAAGGTGGTTATTTTCTCTAGAGCGACTCGCGGTCACGGTCGCCTGCTACGATGAAAGGCGGGAGTGCGGAGTGTGTAAGGCAGGTGCTGAGGGAGTGTGTGTTCGGCAGGCCTCCATTCCTTCCTGCTATTGTGCGAGATGTCGACAGGACTTCCTGCTGCACTTTTCCTCTGCGTGGCCACATGTTCGGCGCACACACGCTCGACACACCCACGTACACACACACACACACACACACACACACAGCAACACACACACTTGACAGAACAAAGCCCTCATTCTCCCTCTGAATGGAATTTCCTGCTTTTGCTTGCTCGCTCTTAACACACACACACACACACACACAGACAGACACACACACACACACACACAGACACACACACACTGTGGACAGCTGTTTCTGTCTTGTCAGCTGACCCTCTTTTTCTGCGAAGCCAAAAAAAAGGGGGGGGGCATGTGTTTCAAATCGCCTCTTTTCTTCTGAGCAGGACTGGAGGACAGGTTTTGCTTTGGTGGTGGATGACACACACACACACACACACACACACACACACACACTCTAGAAAAACACCAAGACTCTCAAAGCAGATCACTTTTGTCCTGATAAATGTTTCAATCAATGAGTTATACATTATGGGGACCCCGGACTTTTCCAGCCCTATGTGGTCCTAAATTAAAAATGAAAAAAGAAGAAGGAAGAAAGAATAAAAAGAAAGAAAGAAAGAAAGAAAGAAAGAAAGAAAAAAAATTAAATTAAAGAGAAAGGAAGAAAGAATAAAAAGAAAGAAAGAAAGAAAAATTCAGACCGAGAGAAAGAAAAAAAAAAAAAAAAAAGAAAAAAGAATAAAAAAATAAAGAAATAAAAAAAGAAAATGAAAGAAAAAGAAGAAAGAAAAAGAAAGAAAAGAAAGAAAGAAAAAAAAAAAGAAATAAAGAAAAAAGAAAAAAAGGAGAAGAAAGAAGAAAAAAAGAAAAAATAAAGAAAAAGAGAAGAAACAGAGAAAAAAGAAAAAAAAAGAAAAATGAAGAAAGAAAGACAGAAAAAAAACGAAAAAAAAATAAACATTAAAAAAAAAATAAAGAAAAGAAGCAAGAAAAGACAAAGAAAGAAGAAAAAAAAGAATAAAGAAAGCATTATATGACAAACTGAAAGAAAGAATCCACTAAGCTGCCACTGCTGGGCCCCAAACACAGACAGAAAGACAAAAAGGAAAGAAAGAAAGAAAGAAAGAAAGAGAGCAAAAAGAAAGACAAAAAGAAAGAGGACGCCCGTGTAACATTAAAATGACGATATGCTTCACATGGGTTGGGGTGGAAGAGTCCTATACAGTCCTATGCTGTTGAGGAAGCCTCGCTCTCACCTGGACTGTCCACCCTCTTGTAGTGATACGGGTTGATGCAGACGTCCTTCTGCTTGGACCCGAACGGAAACTGGCAGCACTCCAGCGCCTTGAGCTCGTGGTGCGACTGCAGGTCCGGCCAGCGCCACACGCGGCAGTAGATGACGTGCGGCAGCCCTTTGCGGTGCGACACCTGCAGCCGTCCGTCCAGCGAGCGCGGGATGGTCACGCAGCTGCTGGGCTGTCCCGGGCAGCTGAGCGCGCGCTCAAGCTCCTCCATGGCGCCCTTCTTCTTCTTCAGCTTCTTGACGAGGGCGTCCACGGCCTTCTCGGCCCACTTCTCCTCCTCGTCGCCCTGCTTCCAGCCCAGGAGGCGCTTCACCGCCGGGCTGGTGAAGGAAAACAGTGACGTGACGTTCATGCCTGCGCCGGACCCACCGCGATTGTGACCCTGGTGAGCCTTGTTTCGTCCGGGAGACGCTTGAAGCCAAAGGGAGAAACCGGCACAAGGCAGGAAACGCTGCCAATACGGGACCCGGATATCCGGCCGAACCACCTGCAGACGGAAAGAGATCGGGTTCATTATGAGGGTCCCGTGCGAGACCTTAAACACAATACCGGAGCTTATGGCGTGACATCACTCTATCGCACATTGCCGGCTTCTGGGAAAAACAAAGAGTCACCGCGAGCGGCTTTCCAGTATGTCCCAACGAAACACATATGGCTTCCGGTACGGCAGAGCGCGATCGCACGGTGATCTCAGATATCGCGGGTGGCACATATCCGTCAGGGATGCGGAGCGGCTTTGAATATCCTCCTGAGTCACCTCTGCCTTCGTCTATTGAGTTACACGCCTATACGTCAAAGATACGCTGTTTGACACCCCCCCCCGTTCTCTCCCCCCCTCTCCTGCCCCCTAGCAGCCTCGTAAAGGCCTTAAAAAAAAACAGAAAAAGAAAAAAAGTGCTTCTGAGCTTGACATCGTGAAAGGAAATGCTGCTTGGATGCGGATGAAAGTGGCCATTCATTGGCCGATCCCAAGACGGCAATCCGGCAGCAGGAGAATGATTTCAGAGAAAAGAGAGCAGGGGAACAAAAAAAACAAAAAAAAGAAAAAGAAAGAAAGACACCACAAGTTTTTCTTTCGAAATGAATAATGCGTTCAATAGTTAAAAGGATGAGATTGAATTAAAATGATTTTATTATTAAAACGTATTTCTGTTACAATTTATTGTATTTACATTTTGACTCTTGCTTACATTCGGAACGCTTAAATTCATTCATTCATTCATTCATCTTCTACCGCATATATCCGATCTTCCCTCGGGTCACGGGGAGTCTGTGTCTATCTCAGGCGTCTATGGGCATTAAGGCAGGATACACCCTGGATGGAATGCCAACCCATCGACATACAGGACACACACACACACACACATTCACACACACATTCATACACTAGGGACAAGTTTTCCAAGGTGCCAATCAACCTACCTACCGTGCATGTTTTTGGACCGGTTTGGACCGGGAGGCACGGAGGAGGGGAGGAAACCGGAGAACCCGGAGAAAAAACCCCTGAGGCACGGGGAGAACATGCAAACTCCACACACACACATGGCCGAGACGGGAATCGAACCCGGACCCTGGAGGTGTGAGGCGAACGTGCTAACCACTAAACCACCGTGCTCCGGAACGCTTACAATTCTAACATATTTGAACTATTCCCATTGAATTTCATTTCTATTCATTTAATTCCACATGTATGCCTTTCTGACTATACAGGGAGCATACAGTGAGGTGGGAGCTCCGTGGTTAAGTCATTGGCCTCTGGACCAGAAGCTTGCAAGTTCGAATCCCACCGATGCCACTAGTGGGGCCCTTGAGTGAGGGGCCCTTAACTCTCAATTGCTCAGGTATAAGTTGCTCTGAATAAAGGCGACTGCCAAATGCCTTTATTGTAATGTAAAGCATACAAAAGTGAAACTTTTACTTGGGGGGATGGGGAAAGGGGGGGGTTCAAGTTGTGTTGCAAATTTATTCAGATTTATTATTAGTTTTATTGAGCATTGTGGGAATCCTGTCCAATCCCTGATGCCTGCAACATGATTCGACATGTTTCCACAAAAACGCAGGACCAGCCGTAAACCATATGAAAAGTTCCTATCGTGTGTTTTGATAGGGTGCACGGCATATCGCAGATGTTTTTTTTCCCCCCGATCCGTGTTGCAAATCTGTACATTCCGCCGTGCGGCAAAAATAAGTCAAATAGGTCATTTTGACCCGAGGGCTAAGAAATAAACACCAGTTACGTGACTGTTCATACTGAAGGCTACACACACACACACACACAAACACGGCTGTGTTTTTGGATGCGGAGTCCAGCCATCTGTTTGCAAAACACAAAACAAATCAGAAGCATACTTTCAACAGATTTACGAGGCCGATTAGAACAGCTGTCGTTCACGTTGATTGTGCGTCTTCCAACGTTCGCCATTACATCAATAAAATCTGTGATATCATTTATGATCACAAAATGTGATTAGAGTACGAAACGGATGCGATTCAAGTGCCAAAAGTGATCTCAGGAGAGATTAAAGGATGGATTTTCAGCTTGAATTCAAGGAATTTAACAACAACAACAACAACAACAACAACAACAACAACAACAGTATTGGTTTAGGACTTACAGCCTGTTTATTTGAATAGCTTCACAGGTTCAAATCTAATCAAACACTTCGAGTGATATAGCCAGATGTGGCAATTAAAAAAGACAATGTGGGAAGGAAAGGAAGGGCCCACGAGTCAAAGCATTCCGTTACTTGTCCAACCTGGAATTGGACATTTGCAGGCTACACTTTGCAGATTCATTCATTCATTCATCTTCTACCACTTTATCCGATCTTCCGATCACGGGGAGTCTCTGTCTATCTCCGGCGTCTATGGGCATTAAGGCAGGATAAACCCTGGATGGAATGCCAACCCATCACAGGACACACACACTCACACATTCATAAACTAGGGACAATTTTCCAAGGTGCCAATCAACCTACCGTGCATGTTTTTTGGACCGGGGAGGAAACCGGAGAACCCGGAGAAAAACCCCCTGAGGCACGGGGAGAACATGCAAACTCCACACACACATGGCCGAGATGGGAATCGAACTCGGACCCTGGCGGTGTGAGGCGAACGTGCTAACCACTAAGCCACCGTGCCCCACTACTTTTCAGATTGTTATTTATTTTTAAATAATCTTTAACGTCATGTAGGATTTTCCTTCCACTACACAACTTTGTGTTGGTCTATCACGTAAATTACATCTTGTGATTAGAACATGACAAAATGTGTAAATATTTATCTGCAAATCCCATTACAGAGAGATAACGACCCAAAACAAAGGCAACGCAAGATATTCTGAAAGGGGGGAAAAAAATAAAAGAAAGGCAGCAGCATAAAGGCCTGGCATTTCAAGAAGGTCCTTAAACTTGCCGCCGTCATGCAGTCAGAGACCGCAAAGTGTTTGCATGTCATTCTGAAAATTCGAATTGTTTGTCTGTTCAAATTCTTTTGAGCTTGTAAAAATGGATTATTGCCTGTGTATGAAATGGCTGAAATTCCTCTTCGGTTAATGCTATTTTTTTCTTTCGTTTTGTATTCCGGAATTAAAGCCAAAAACTCACATATTAATAAAAAAATAATAATTAGATAACTGTCCAAAAACCCGACTTTATACTGTGCACCACCTTGGGTTGCTTTTAATAATTAAAAAATAAATGCAAACTTTTCATATGAACTCTGTAACCCATACCCCCCCCCCCCCCCCCCCACACAACACACACACAAAAAAAAACAAACAAAAAAAAGAGCAATATTCAGTTAAAATTCCATATCATCACCTCATCACATGAAAATGTATGATATAATAAAATAAATAATATTTATATTATTAGAATCAAATTATGTTATAATATATTATTAGATACCTTGGCCATCATTTTTCTCAATAAGTTTTAAGATTTTTTTTTTTAAGACAAACTGATTTGATATTGTTTGTCATGTGAAATCATTTTTTCCCTGATTACATAAAAGTGTAACATAAAATAATTCATATATATTAACATTAAATTCAGTTTCTGTATATTTAATACCATCTGTGTACTGGGGTCCTCATTAAGCAATATATAACAGGTTTGACCTTGGGGGTGGGGTCATCGGACAAACAATAAACACCTTTACTATGAAAATGAAATTTTGTTTTTGGAAGAAAAAAAAAAAGAAAAGAAAAAGAAAAAAAGGGTCCATATTGTAGGTAAGAATCCGTTTAAGTGTAAAGTCCTCACAAAACACATCTAGAAATGTGTGTGTGTGTGTTAGAGAGATCCTGTCCTTGTCTATTGCTAGATTAAAAGTCTCAGAGACACAAATACATAATACACCGTTGTGCATGAAAGCCCAAACATCAAGGCCTCGCTCGTACACTTGCTTTCCTGATTTCTCCCACTACGTTCTCACGGTCGAGAGCAACACCGGTGAGTATCGAAGTCGCGCTCGTGTTTCTCTCGAAGCCCAGATTTCGCAGCACTGCGAGCACTTCAATGGAAACAGGTGCTGTTTACACCCGATTGTGGAGAGCACCATGACAGGAAAGCTAAAAATTTCCTACTATATTTAGAGCCGCGCCGTTGCCAAGAGCTAATTTAAAAGCTCGGGAACTCGCGCTGTTGTCGGGGAGGAGCTGAGCAGACTGGGAAGCACGTCTCTCGCAGCCAAGTGCAACAAAAGCGAACGTCTCCAATCGTCCGGAGCTCGCGCGGCTTCGGCCTTCTGATTAATCAGAGCCGGAGATCGAATAACCCGCTTTGCCGTAACGCGTTCCGTCACGGCGCCCGCTTTCTATTTCTGTTTCTTTTACGAGCGCATTCTCGCGCCCGACTAACTGACATAATCTGGCACGGAAACCAGCGCCGTCACTTTTCACGCTGAAAAATGCGCTAAAGGGACCTGGAAATACGCTTGTATTCGTCATAGACGGTTCCACACACCAAATATCCAGCCAGAATTACACTATATGGGCAAAAGTATTGGGACACATAGCATTTCCAGCCATAAGTGATTTTTCTGTTACCACAGAGTTAGAGGCACACATCTTATCTTTACATACAGTGGCAATACATTTTACAGCATGACAATTCCCTTGTTCAAAATGCCACATCCAACAAGACGCCCTTTATATGAGTTGAATTAGAAGATCCTCCTTCTATAGAGGTCTGTCCTTAACCCTTTGGGACGAATTGGAACAGTGAATGTAGAATAGAGGGGGCACGGTGGTTTAGTGGTTAGAACGTTCGCCTCACACCGCCAGGGTCTGGGTTCGATTCCCGTCTCGGACATATGTGTGTGTGGAGTTTGCATGTTCTCCCCGTGCCTCCAGGTTCTCCGGTCCAAAAACATGCACGGTAGGTTGATTGGCACCTTGGAAAACTGTCCCTAGTGTATGAATGTGTGTGTGTGTGCCCTGCGATGGGTTGGCATTACATCCAGGGTGTATCCTGCCTTAATGCCCATAGATGCCTGAGATAGGCACAGATTCCCCGTGACCCGAGAGAAGATCGGATAAAGATAGAAGATGAATGAATGTCATCACCCTCTTTGCTCCTTAGTGGTAGGTGGTAGTTCAGTGGTTAATGCTTTGGGCTCTGAACCGAAAAATCACAGGTTCAAATCCCACCATCAAGTTGCCACTAGTGGGCACCTGAGCAAGGCCCTTAACTGCTCTTTTGTGAGTTGCTCTGGATAAGGGCGTCTTAAATGTAGGTTCTGAGATCAACCGTTTGCGTTTTTCTTCCTGGTTAAACCGAGATCATTTTTTTCCCCCAGAACGTTTGTAAATGCTGACTAACAAAGTGTTCAGCAGCTCTGGTAGGAGATGGTGTTTTCGAGATTTAGATCTTGACTTAAGCAACTTGAGACACGGACTCCACAAACACTGGCTCATAAATGTATGGTGAAGTATTTAGTATATAGGTGAGGAGACTCTCTTCAGAGCAGAACATATGAATAGTCCAATAGCACTGATGCTAACCTGCTGTGCTATAAGAAGGACACATTATCACTTTCATACTGTGAGATATACACAATTCATCCCCCTTTCTTTTACATGGTGAATAAAAGAAACCTTTTATAGAAGCATCTGTGATCAAAAAAGAATAGAAACTGAAAAGGTGTGACCTGTAAACAGTAAACAGACCTGTAAACAGTAAATGCACACAGTACTTTATGCAAATTACGCCTAAATCCTCTTCAAGTCTTTATTCTTCGATTCTGGAAACGGCGCGGGTGGTCAAAACGTGGGCGAAGCTGACGGTGCGTTAGTCTGGTTTTTCCCTTCTGATTCACGCCTGTGGGTTCAAAGACACTGTCTACTACTGAAAAAAAAAAACCTGGAACGGCAAAATAATGTGGTTGAAACTAAAAACAGAAAACACTCAAAATAAACAGTAACGTTGTGAAGCTGCATTTCGTGAACTGGTTTTATGCAAACATTTTCCACTTTTGCTTTTGTCTTGACTGGATAGAAATCTTACATGGCAAAATGACGCCACAATATCGCATCCGGTGGAAAAAAAAAAAACATATCGAGAATTTTCACAAACAATAAGATGGAAAAGTGAAAAAATGTTCAATGAGATGGAAAAGTGAGAGTCCACAACTATACACCTGTTTATGATAAGGCAAAAAAACAACAACAACAAACAGCCAAGAAGGTCTTAAAAATAATAAACTTTCACCATCCAACAAAAACGTGGACATTAAATTTGTTTTTTCCCTAAACAGTCTCTGTATACAGAAATCTGGCCACTAAAAGACCGGGTAAAAGAAATGATTAGTTTGATGAATGATGAAGGGTAACCTCATACAACTCAGATGGGAGAATAACTGTGCCATGTGCGCCATCAAGATGGAAAAGTGGTGAGGGAAAAAAAATAGCAAAAATGGAAAGTTATTCTAATAAGTCTAATAAGAACAAGTTGAGCGTTTTGGTATTGCTATAAAGCACTATGTTTGGTGGAAAGCTAAGCTCATCCCCAGAAAGAAGCATGGCGGTGGGAGCGTTTATATCGTGGGGAAGTTTTTCCATTGGCAGGGACTGGTAATTGGGAAAGGCTGATGGGAAGACAAAACCCCCCCCAAAAAAACACACACCAACTACAGGGTAATTGTTAAGGAAAGTACGTTCCATTTCCCCAAAGAATTGAAACATATCTATACATACTGTCAAAGCTTTAACTCATAAACATGCTAACAAGGTCTAGTCGAAGCCCTCAATCTGACGAAATATAAAAGGCAAGACTTTGGCCAAAGAAAATCAGGATGTTCCAGATGTTCAAAGCTGACAGAAATATTCCTCCTCCACCACTGAAACAATTCCATCTTAAAATATCTATTTGAGTGGGGCACGGTGGCGTAGTGGTTAGCACGTTCGCCTCACACCGACAGGATCCCGGTTCGATTCCCGTCTCGGTCATGTGTGTGTGGAGTTTGCATGTTCTCCCCGTGCCTCAGGGGTTTTTCTCCGGGTTCTCCGGTTTCCCCCCGGTCCAAAAACATGCACGGTAGGTTGATTGGCACCTTGGAAAATTGTCCCTAGTGTATGAATGTGTGTGTGTGAATGTGTGTGTGTGTCCTGCGATGGGTTGGCATTCCATCCAGGGTGTATCCTGCCTTAATGCCCATAGACGCCTGAGATAGGCACAGACTCCCCGTGACCCGAGGGAAGATCGGATAAAGCGGTAGAAAATGAATGAATGAATGAATATCTATTTGACTCATTGGGGGGGGGGTGCTAATTTTAGTTCCTGCTCAATAATCTGACTTCTTCTGTGTTGGACTTCCTAGGTGAACTCCAGCGCAGGAGGAACATGACCTCAAGGCCATAAATCACAGGCACCTGGATAAACTAAAGATTACTGCTAGGTTAAACATGCGGTCAGCTGAAGTTAAAGGAAAATACTAAAAGACGTCTCTGCTAGGCATTATGCTATAAAGCAGCCGTTTGTGTTAGTAACATCCATTCATTCATTCATTTTCTACCGCTTTATCCGATCTTCCCAGGTGTCAATTTTCCAAGGTGTCAATCAACCTACCGTGCATTTTTTTTTTTTGGACCAGGGGAGGAAACCAGAGAACCCGGAGAAAAACCCCTGAGGCACGGGGAGAACATGCAAATTCCACACACACACATGGCCGAGATGGGAATCGAACCCGGATCCTGTGTTAGTAACAAATATTTCCAAATATTCTGATTATAACTTGCACCACCAAGCTGTCACCTTTGGGACCCTTAGAAAGGTACTTAATACTGACTGGCTTCAAGGGCTCATAATTATGGTCCAGTCCAGTTTCCTTATAATCTGGGATAGGGGAAGTAAAAAAATCTTTATTGTGAGTTTGCTATATAACAAATGAATTAATTAATGACAAATATTTTGATTGAATTTTTCAGTGATTAGTTGACAAAAAATTCTTCTATAACTACCATCAGGTTAATTTTATATATCTATGTATATCATTCATTCATTCATCTTCTACCGCTTTATCCGATCTTCCCTCGGGTCACGGGGAGTCTGTGCCTATCTCAGGCGTCTATGGGCATTAAGGCAGGATACACCCTGGATGGAATGCCAACCCATCACAGGGCACACACACACTCACATTCACACTCGCATTCATACACTAGGGACAATTTTCCAAGGTGCCAATCAACCTACCGTGCATGTTTTTGGACCGGGGGGGAAACCGGAGAACCCGGAGAAAAAAAAACCCCCTGAGGCACGAGGAGAACATGCAAAACTCCACACAGACATGGCCGAGACGGCAATCGAACCCGGATCCTGGGGGTGTGAGGCGAACGTGCTAACCACTAAACCACCGTGCCCCCATCTATGTATATGTCATACAATTTGAGTGTTTTTTATTTTTCTAAATGTGTTCCCTCGTCATAAATTCTCTTACAAAATTTCGTCTACACAACTAAAAAAAATGTGTGTGAACCAGAGTTTATGGCAAATATCATTCCAAATGTCATACTTAAAAAAAAACATTTTTTAAAATAAAAATACCAAATAAACAAAATGTTTTGTACTATTCTATACTAGATTTAATCCCAATATCTTGCTAATAGTTTTGTGTAGTTTTGTAATCGAGGATTCTAATGATTATTCCATCGATTAATCCACAATCGGATAAGAAGTACTTATTTGTTAGAGAACAATACTAAATAAGAGAGAGAAAATAATTATTTAAGTATAAGTAATTTATTTTAATTTTTTTTTACAAAAGTAATTTAATTTGTGTATTTAATTTAAAGGAGGGATTTTTGAACGCACTGTACAGTATATAAATAATAATTATTTATTATATAAATAAATACTAATAACTCACGGTTCGGTACGCACGTGACCTGCAGAATATTATATATAATTTTATTTTTAGGGTTTAGTTTTCACCGGTATACTTGACTGAAATTTAAGCAATAAAATGCAGATTTTTCTAAAAGGAAAATCTAATTGCTTGCTCATTTTATGATTTGACCTCTTTTATTTTCTCTCTCGTTAAAATTTGGTCCATCGATTAATCGATGGAATAATTGTTAGACTATTTGATGGAAATAATCAATACCAACAGCCTTAATGTATATACCTTTATATATATATATATATATATATATATATATATATATATATATATTATATATATATTCACACACACACACACACACACATATATAAATATATTCATTCATCTTCATGTGCCTATCTCAGGCGTCTATGGGCATTAAAGCAGGATACACCCTGGATCGCAGGACAAACACACACACATACACACACATTCACACACTAGGGACAATTTTTCCAAGGTGCCAATCAAACCACCGTACATGTTTTTGGACCGGGAGGAAACCGGAGAACCCGGAGAAAAACCCCCTGAGGAGAACCCTGGGAGAACATGCAAACTCCACACACACATGGCCGAGACAAGAATCGAACCCTGCCCCTGGCGGTGTGAGGTGAACTTGTTAACCACTAAGCCACCATGCCGCTATACACACACACACACACACACACACACACACACGATAAAACTTCAACACTTTCCAGCTTTTGAAAGAGCCGAGATTCTGCTTTGCAATGAAACCAGATGTCTGTGAACTTCTGGCATCCAGACTGACAGTAAACCAAGAAACTCCGTCGTCAGCAAAGAACTTACACTAGTTCCTCATATTTACAGTGTGACTAAGTGGAAAATATTTCCCACCACCTGCGTTAGCCGTTCTGTTCCAGTGCTGCCTGACACACGTTTATCTGAAGCAGGCTTTCTCTCAAGGTCTTAAACCAACTCCCGATCCGTCCCAATAACTCACCCACGCTCGATGAAAACCCCAGAAAACACCCTTTTCTAACCCAAACACAGCTCCGAGGTTGTACGCAGCAGGCGGGCTCTCGTTCGCGGACATTGCGCCGTTTGTACGCCTTTACCAGCTGCCTACCCTGATCCGCCTGGGTCACATGACCGAGCTTAACATCTGGCCTGCCGTAACCGATGCGCGTTTCGGTCTAAACGTTTTGACCTTCATTCAATCCGAACTTTGGGATCCATATTATCTGACCACTGGTGAGACCGCATCCTGACTTGAGGTCGATACGCTAAATATTGACTCTATGCCAGTTTGGGCGAGTCAAAATACATACAGAGGCGTGTAGGACTTTTAACAGAAAGCATGCCGTTATGTAGTACGGAGGGGCCTACCTGACTTCTCCCGCCAAAAATTAGAATCTTTTTTATTGTCTATTAAATGTATTACCTTTTATGCATTTGCCACACGCCCTTATCAAGAACTACTAACAACCGAAGTTGAGGATTAAGGGACCTTGCTCAAGGGCCCACTAGAGGCAGTTTGGTGATGCCTGCTTTTGCTGGGATTTGAACCTGCTACCTTCCTTTCAAGAGTCTAATGCCTTAACACACTGAGTTACCACCTCCTGGGTTACATGTATAAGGAATATGAAAATCCATACGAAAAAATAGGAAAATAAAACAATAAATAAAAATAAAGATATTTAATAAATAAATATTTCAATAAATAAAAAAATAAAGAAATTATATGACTATTTGATGGCGCGTGTGTGTGTGTGTATGTATGTATATATATATATATATATATATATATATATATATATATATATATATATATATATATATGAGGCAGCTGATTTAATAGCAATCTAGCGACACTTATCATCCCATAAACTAAAAGCAAGTAATACGTCTACACTAATATGTAAAATTGTTGTTTTCATCTAAAAACGATTCGCGTCCACATGTTTTAAATCGACCTGGGGCCGTTTTTATTGCTTCCCAACTCTTTAAAACATTTACATTAACGGAATTTGCAGTTGAGGGTTAAGGGCCTTGCTCAAGGGCCCCACTAGTGGCAGTTTGGTGTTGCCTGTGGTTGTGCTGGGAATGAACCTTACCACCTCCTGGGTTACACGTATAAGGAATATGAAAAACTATACAAAAAAATAGGAAAATAAAACAATAAATAAAAATAAAGACATTAACTATAAATTATATGACTATTTGATGCCGTGTCTGTGTGTGTGTGTGTGTATGTGTGTGTTGTGTGTGTGGTGTTATATATATAGACCTATATATATATATATATATATATATATATATATATATATATATATATATATATATATATATAGGCAGCTGATGGCAAATCTGGTGACTTAGCAGTTGAGGGTTAAGGGCCTTTCTCAAGGGCCCACTAGTGGCATCTTGGTGGTGGTGGTGGGATTTGAACCTGCTACCACCTCCCAAACGGTTGTAGCAATGACTAAACACACTGCAATGCAAAACACATTTTTGAGTTTATCCATTTTGGGAAAAAAAAAAAAAAAAAAGCAACATTTTTGATAAATGACAACATGCAATAATAAATGTGTGCTTGCCATTCTGGACACTTTTTTTTTGACCAATCAGAATCGAGATAAAATGAAAAGAAACATGAATGTCCATGAGATGTGTTATTTATTGCCTGTATCTCCAGGTCATTTATCCTTCTCTGCTTTCCACCTGCTCCAGTTCAGAGCATTCTGAACTAAACACATTTATTATTAATGGCTTATTAGAATAGAGGTTTTATGCCAGAATATATTTGTATGTAAACAAGTAGGTTATATATAAATATAAAGTACACTTCCTTACAGATCCGCTGCTATACTGTCCCTGTCAGTATAAACCACCCTCCTGTTGGCAAGAATCTCACAATTACGCACCACGGAGCAATCCTTCTACATGACTGTCCTGTTTTAATACTCATAATCCATTTAAGATCCGCTCATACAGGGGTATGAAAAATAATTGTAAATAAAAACAAGGGGAAAATGGAAATCTGCATGCATAAAGAGTGACCCTCGATGGGATACGGATTGATAGCCCTTCCGCAGGATGAGCTGAAAAACAGCCCAAACGGACTAAAATGGCGTTCTCGTCTCCCATTAAAGCCCAATAACCGGCGGCGGCGCTCTCTGAGCCTGAGTGCATGTAAATATTAGCGGCGCGCACAGACAAACCCGGGTTAATGTGGCACCCATCGCGCTCCTCCGCCAAGCCCGACCCCTCTGCATCATCTCCGTGTATCATTTTGCGCCGCTTCAGTGCCGTTAATCAATTTAGGAGGCAGTAATGATGCTCTCTCGGGCCTCTCCGGGGACGTGGCATTATAAAGAACGTACATTATTTATCACGGCCTGGAACCCGGGGGCTTCCATTACGCCTGGACTGAGAGTTTAAAAAAAAAAAAGAATTACAGAAAGAAGAGCGGAGATGGACTCGGCCTACACGCCGACGTCTCAGGACGTTTATTCTCACTGTCGTGTGGAATGAACACCGGCGCAGTTCAAGGAGATCAGAGCCGGGACACGCCCGACCGTCCGAATAAACCCGTGAGCTTGTGCACACATGGAGGGCGGTGTCTGGGACGGTAAATTAACACACATCACCTGTGGTATGCAGTCAGCTAAGGAACGAGAGAAAGAGAGCGAGAGAAAGAGAGAGAGAGAGAGAGAGAGAGAGAGAGAGAGAGAGAGCGAGAGAGAGAGAGAGAGAGAGGAATAGATAGACAGGATATGGAGAATATTTTCAAAAGTAAAGCCCACAAAAAGTATAAGGATGTCAATAATCTTTTATGATACGATATAAGACTGTATCATAATATTACGATACTTTCAATTTTGTTGATTTATTTATTTTTACATATTTTTGTGTTAATTGACTTTTTTTTAATTCTGTTGGATTTTTTTTTTAAAAGTGAGGGATATTTGTCATTTGTAGGATTTTACTTTTTTTGTACTCTGTTAGTATTAAAAAAATGTGCACTTATTTTTATTTATTTATCTTTTGTTTTAATAGATAAAAAATACAATAAAAAAGCCACTTTAGTATCGCTAGGAAATCATTTGCTTCATATGAATTATAATGTGCCGTTTAGAATATGTTTCAAGTTTGTCTTACAAATATTAGACTTCTACAAACAAACTACAAAACAAACAAACCAATATATATATATATATATATATATATATATATATATATATATATATAATATATATATAAGATAATAATATATATATATAGTAATATATACATACACAATATATACATTAAAAAAATATATATGCTTTTTTATTTGTTTATTTTGTTTATTTGTTAAATAGTATTACTATCAATTGTTGTGGTCTTGTTTTACAACCCACAATATTTACAAATCCATTTTATTGCCGAAAAAAAAAAAAGTCCTAAGCATGTGACTCTCATATATCATGATATGAAATAAGTCATCTTCATGATATCTGTTATGATGGGCAACATTCCTTTTGGATTAAAAAATGGCATCAGAATGAGGATATTTAGAGGTTGTCAGATGTTTACATTACACCAAATATAGAGAATTCGGACATAATTCGTTCAATATTCTCGTTTACAAAATAATACAATATATATATATATATATATATATATATATATTATATATATATAGTGATATAATTTTGTAAACGAGAATATTACAATGGACAAAAGTATTGGGACACCGAACTTTTCCAGCCACAAAACTTTCACTCAATTGTCTGTACATTAAATTACATTTTAAAACATTAAATTTGACCGTCACTTATACTCGGTGACCTAAACCTGTTCCAGCATGACAATTCCCCATGCACAAAGCCAGCTCCATGAAGATGTGCTTTACACACACTGGATTGGAGTGGAAGATCTTGAGTGGACTGTTATAGAGAACTGTTATAAAGTATATAAAAAAAAACCTCTCGAAAAACACTTTCGGGATGAGTGTAAACACAGACTGCACCCATAAAACTCCTGACTTTACTAACACCCCTTGCAGCTGCATGAATCTCACACAAATTCTCACAGGCACACTCCAAAAATCGTTTTGTGGAACATCTTGCCAGAAAAGCGGAAATTTATTATCAGGAAATATGGACAAAATGAGACAAAACGAAGAATGAGAAAAAATAAATAAAAAGGTACTTAGGAATCCTATAATTAATTAGTTACAACAGATTATATTAATCATATAGAAAAGAATGCAATATGTATGTGTGTGGTATATATATATAGATATATATATATATACACACAGAGAGAGAGAGAGAGAGGAGAGGAATGGCAAAGTAATATGCAAGTATTATATATATATATATATATATATATATATATATATATATATATATATATATACATACCATAACATACATTGCATTATTTTCTATATGATTACATTTATATACAGATATTTTTTATATATATATATATATATATATATATATATATATATATTTTGTTTTTTTTGTTCTGTTTTTTTTAAGACAAAATTTCAATTCACTGATACAGTTTGCAAACAACAAATAAATAAATAAATACAAAACTTCGCTCCCCATTCCATGAATCATTTTCTCTCCCGTCCATTAGTGAGGAGATGAATAATGTAAGGAGGATGCTGGATTCATGACAGCATGCGAATCCTGCGACGTTTCATAGATCCTTTATGTACGTTCGCGTCCAGTCTTTATATGATTCTAGAAGAAGGATTTCGTGTGCCACCATTCCACCATTCACACGTTGTCACGTTTCGAAAAGTTTACACACAGCAGAGCATCTTTATGAGCAAACTCACATCCCACATCCCTTAACGGGATCCATTACACATCATTACACACACACACACACACACACAAAAAAAACTTCACATGGTGCTTAATAATGAATGGCTTAAAGGATAGGTTTAGGTACGGGGTTATGAAGGTGACACTTCTATGCACAAGAAGTGCAGGAAAGATCAGCACCAGCCTAAAGCAGACTAAATCATGGACAAGGACGAATTCCTGTCCTCTGAGTAATCTGATATGTCATCTTCACTGATGTCAGGAACACGGGGCTGCACGGCTCCTGCATCCAGGCTGCAATGCTGCCTTAATCATTGACAAGAGTATAATACAATTGAAACCCATCATACACACACACACACACACACACACACACACAAATACAGCGTGTTATAAACCCAGAGACCGGAATGCCTTACACGGAAAATGAGGGGGGGGATAAGTTTTCAAGGCATGCATTAAACAAAAGCACATAAAATGCAGAAAATGCACGGATGCACAAATGAAAAGTAGCATGAGTGAAAGTGCACGTCCTGACATTGCAGAGAGAGAGAGAGAGAGAGAGAGAGAGAGAGAGAGAGAGAGAGAGAGAGAGAGAGAGAAGTAAAAGTAGGTGAGTTTGTGCATGCACCTAGAAATACATTCTTCCATGCAGGTCCATCCAACATCAATGTTCCATCATCATCATCATCATCATCATCGTCGTCCTGTCCGTTTCTCCCTCTCCCGATAGTTTCATCACTCCCAACTTCTCCACCGGGCGCGCGTGTGTGCGAGCGCGAGCCCGAGCGCGCGCGCGCCCTCCACCTCTCCCTATCGACCCTTTAATACGTTTTAACGTCAAAACACGTGAACCAAGCCGTCGCTCTTACTCTCGTGTTTCGAGAACCCCGTTTTCCCCCTTGTTGTTGTTGTTGTTGTTGTTTTCGGAAGGAAAAAATAAAGTTTACTCTACCTCCTGCGCCTCCTCCTCCGCCTATGCCGACCACGACGCGTTCATCCGAGCCGACCGGATCTGCTTTCGCCTGGCGTCAGGGTGTCGCGGGCCGTCTCACTCCTCCGCTCAAACGCCGCGTATCCATGCGCGCGAGCAAGTTAGAGCCGAGCATGAGAGAGAGAGAGAGAGAGAGAAGGTGGGGGGGGGGGGTCAAGAGATCACTGTCATTTTTCTTTTTTTGTCGTTGTTGTTTTTTCATTATATCATGAATTTTAAACATTTTGGTTGTTTTACATACTAATACAACGAATACTACCAATAATAACTATTTAACCCACATACCTTTTAATACAAACCAATTTTATTATTCATTTTTCATTGGAATCAGGATAACAATATAACCCAGCAAATAAACAAATTAAGAAATACATCACAGTGCCTTATATACGTATTTGCATATTTGTATACAATATATTATTTTTAATAATGATTAATATACAAATTTATTTGCAAATTAATACTGAAACATTTAATAATCAATAATGCTAAAGTCTATGGATGAATGCATTATTCTTGTATGTATGGTATAATCTGCATCTAAAGAAATGCCTGAATATATTGTAATGTTTGTTTATTATCTAATTCAACTGTATTAGATTATTGTGGTATTTAGGATTGTAAAAAAAAAAAAAAAAAAAACTGTGTAGCCTGTATTAAATGTAAAGTATGTACTAATGAAAGGGTATTATAAGGTTATGGGTGCATGCATTGTAAACATAAGCACAACACATGATCTGGAAGGTTAGTGCATTGAAAATGGAAAGGCAGCAGAAGATGATCTCTCAAGTTCATTATTTATTCTGCATCTGCCAAAGTGAGAAGATGGAAGGCAGTGCCGGGGCAAAATGCACGACAAGGGATTGTAAAAAAAAAAAGGAAAAAAATTTATATTTTTGCACTGTTGATGTGTTGCAATTTGTCACTGCAATATGAAGAAATATGCATGCATGTGTATCTTTAAAAAACAAGTAGTTTTTAATTTATAGTTTGAAAATTAAATAGAAGTGAGTATGTATATGTTGTTGAAAAGACAAAATACACACACACACACACACACACACACACACACACAACACTCATATATATATATATATATATATATATATATATAAACAAATACATTCACTGAATATGCATGTGAAACAAAATATGTACATATGTAGCTACAAAACAAATTGAAGTGAATATGCATAATACATAGGAATATAATACAAATAACAGACTAGAAAAAAAAAAACTAATATATATATATATATATATATATATAAACAATACATTTGAATATGCATGTACATATGTACATATGTAGCTACAAAACAAATTGAAGTGAATATGCATAATACATAGGAATATAATACAAAATAACAGACTAAAAAAAAAAAAAATATATATAGATATATATATATAAGTATTGCCCTAAATGTTGAAAGTGATGTGCCTATTCAGCTAGAAAACAAATAGGAGTGAATATGCATGTAAGATTAAAAAACGAATAGTAAGGAAATCTGAAAAATCTGAATATGAAATTATGCAAATCTAATAGAACCTGTATGACATATTGTTAAATGTTATATACACATTTACAGTGCAATTCATATACAATTGATAGAAGTGAATTCAGATATATCTGTGAGACTTTTTAGTACAAAGATAAGAAATAACGTCTTTTCGTTTGTTACTGGATCAGAAGGACTATTTTTTAACACAAAGTTACGCTCATGTCAATTGTTTTCCATTACAGGTTCAAATCCCGAGCCGGAATAACTGCGAGGGGGAACTACTTTTACCATTTAACTATCCCCACTCCCCCACCCACCCTCAGGCGGAATGATACATAAGAAAGGCAGGGGCGCTGCGAGGGCGGCTGACGTCACGTGGTTGGCGACAGCATGTCTGAGGCTCCGTCCAGAGGCCCGCATACTCGCGCACTAAAGAGTGTGCGAGATTAGTGCGCTGGGACGGAACTCTACTCAGACCGCGCAGCCTCAGCGCACTTTGTAGTAGGGAAGTATGCAGGAGAGGGCTGAGGGCCGAGACTGTAATGTGAATGTGAAATCTGGGAAAACACTGCGAGTTGGGTGTGAAGTGTGTGTGTGTGTGTGTGTGTGTGTGTGTGTGTGTGTCGTGTGGTGTGTGTGTGTGTGTGCGTGTGTGCGTGTGTGTGTGTGTGTGGTGTGTGCTGTGTGTGTGGTGTGTGTGTGAAAGATTCATTATTCATTCTGTCAAGAGATCCACATCAGCAAAAACACTTCTTTGGATAATATTGTGCTATAATAATATAAACTTTTGATATAAATAATAATAATAGTAATAGTAATAGTATATAATAATAATATTGTTAATGATAACGATAATAATAATAATAATAATAATACTTATTATTATTATTATTATAAATATATTATTGTTTATTATTATTATTATTATTATAATCATACTGATAATAAGAACAAAAATAATAATAATTATAATTATTATTATCATCATCATTATTATTATTGGTGGTGTTGGTTGATTGTTGTTATTGACGTTATAGCTAGAGCTAGAATTTCACACGTTATGTGAAATTGATGATGGATGATGGAGATGATGATAAAGAGTTGATGAGGATGATGAGGAAGCGGAGAGGAGAAGGACGAGGAGAGGAGGATGATGAGGAAGTGTAGAGGAGAAGGATGAGGAGAGACAGATGATGAGGAAGCGGAGAGGAGAAGGGCGAGGAGAGGAGGAGGATGATGAGGGACGGAGCGGAGAGGAGAAGGACGAGGAAAGGAGGATGAGGAAGCAGAGAGGAGAAGGACAAGGAGAGGAGGAGGATGATGAGCATGACGAGGAAGCGGAGAGGAGAAGGACGAGGAGAGGAGGAGGAGGATGAGGATGACGGGGAAGCGGAGAGGAGAAGGACGAGGAGAGGAGGAGGATGATGAAGGACGGAGCGGAGAGGAGAAGGACGAGGAGAGGAGGATGACGAGGAAGCGGAGAGGAAGGATATTGAGGCGGAAGCTTGATGGTGATGAGGAGGACAATGATGATCTCGGGTAAGCCGTGTGTTTTCAGGAGGAAGCTGGAGAAGCCACACGAAACCCAAGTAAACACTTGAACAAGGATGGGTTAGGGTCACAAGATAACACACACACACACACACATATACACACACACACACACACATTCATTTACACACGGGGTAATGTAGTGTAACAAATCTGCCTAGCTGCCTGCTTTGGGAGGAAACAGGAGAACCCAGAGGAAACCTAAGCAAGCATTTTACCACAGGTGGATTAGTGCACATACACACACACACACACACTCACACACACACATTCATTTACACACGGGCCAATTTAAAGTAACCCATTTGCTTTGCTGTATGTTATTGGGATGAAACCAGAGAGCAAGAAGAATCCCTGCACAGTAACTCAAGCGCAGGATCATCTATCTTGGGCCCTTTAGGGCATCGCTGTGCCCCATCCCATATCCCATATATGATATCCAATGGAGAAATCAATGGAGAAAACTCCCCAAAAAAAGTTTCATTGCACACTCCAAGAAACCTGCACGCATACGTTCCCCTTATAATGAGACTAGTTCAACTTCAGTGCCCCCCCCAACACTCCCCCCAAACACCCCCCCCCCTCTCTCATCCCTGGCAACACTACTTTCGTTTTGTGCCATCTGGGATTTTTTGGCGAAGGGTCAGAGTTTTCAGTAATGCCAAACATGGCGGCTGAGCATCAGACAGCTCACGTTACATGCCGTAGCCCAGAGCCAACAATCCCGTCTAGAAATAATATCTCGAGTAATTTTTAAATGCTGTCTCCAAGGCTTTTTTTTTCTTTTCTTTTCTTTTCTTTTTTTTATTCAGGCCACATTTGTACTACAGTCTCCAGCAGCCTCTTACATTCATCTGAAGGCACATCAATGACACATTCAAGGGGAGGGGAGTAGCTCAGTGGTCTAAAGCACTAGGTAGGGGAACCCCGGTATCGCCAAGCTGCCACTCATGGGCCATTGAACAAGGCCCTTAATCCTGTGTGCTCCAGCGGGCGCTGTTTCATGCCTGACCCTGCACTCTGTCCCAGGCTAAACAAGCTTGGATATATTGCGAAGAAGCAATTTCACTTTTTAATGTATATGTTACTAATAAAGGCTCTTCTATTCCGTTCTTCTTCTACATACCTATCCTGGCAAATGAACGAGTGCCATCCAGGCAGGTCCAAGTTACAGGAGCACTGGGTGTTGTATTAGCTGAGGAAGGAGTCTCCAGTATCACACCTTAATAGGCATGTTCGCCTCACACCACCAGGATCCGGGTTTGAATCCCGTCTCGGGATTGTGTGGAGTTTGTGTGGAGTGTGTGTGGAGTTTGCATGTTCTCCCCGTGCCTCAGGGGGTTTTTCTCTGGGTTGTCCGGTTTCCTCCCGGTCCAAAAACATGCACTGTAGGTTGATTGGCACCTTGGAAAATTGTCCCTAGTGTATGAATGTGTGTGTGTGAATGTGATTGTGTGTGTGTGTGTGTCCTGCGATGGGTTGGCATTCCATCCAGGGTGTATCCTGCCTTAATGCCCATAGACGCCTGAGATAGGCACAGACTCCCCGTGACCCGAGGGAAGATCGGATAAAGCGGTAGAAGATGAATGAATGAATGAATGAATCCCATTCTACAGAAGTGTGATACTGATCTATCTATCTATACATATAAAAAATCGGTATCTATCACATTTAAATCCAAGCTTCTGTCCGACTCCTGACGCGTCTCCGCATGACTACACAGCGTGATTCACATGACACGACTCGCAGGTGATAATTAGTGTGTAAGTCGAACCGATGATCCAGTTTGAAGAACAGTTTCAATACAGTTTGGATGTTTGACATTTTTTCCCCCCAATCTGACAATGTGTTATTGGGACACAGGGGACGTGTTAGACGAGCCTCGTCCTGAGTCCTGACAGTCGTCGTCCCGAGACACACACTATTGGATTTACCCGCTCCTTTCCACGGGGTTGAACGGTGCTCTGTCCCAACGTGTCAACTGCATGGAGGAGGTGTTTAGTGTAGTTTTGGGAAGCAAGTGAGCGGAGCAGCTGCACATAATCCCTTAAGTAGGGAATGTTTCCATCCTGGAGCTGATAAAGTCCAGATCCCTATTTATACAGTAAATATACTGTTGTTCTGCTCTCTGCTTCTTCTTCTACTTATTATTATTATTATTATTATTATTATTTTATATTATTATTATTATTTATTATTCCTTTCCCATTCTTCCTCTTCTTTATTCTTCCTCCTTATCTCCCTCTTCTTCTTTCCCTTCCTATTCTTCTTCGCTTCCGATTCTTCTTCCTCTTCCTATTCTTCTTCTGCTTCCTATTTTTCTGCTAGGCGGCTCTTCTGCTTTCTTTCTTATCTTCTTTCTTCTTCCTCTTCTTCTTTTTCTTCTTTCTTCTTCTTCTTCTTCTTCTTGCATTCTTCTTAGCTTCTTCCTCTTCTTCTTCCTATTCTTCTTCTTCCTATTCTTCTTCTTCTATCTTCTTCTTCCTCTTCTTCCTCTTCTTCTTCTTCTTCTTCTCTCTTCTTATCCTCTTCATTCTTCCTCTTCTCTTATCTTCCTCTTCTCTCTTCTTCTTCTCATCTTCTTCTCCTTCTCTCTTCCTTCTCGGCTCTATCTATTCTTTTCCTATTTTCATCTTCTTCCTCTTCTTCCTCTTCCTTATTTTCCTTTCTTCTTCTTCTCTTTTTCTTTCTTCTCTTCCTTCTTCTCTTCTTCTTCTTCTTCTTTCTTCACTTCTTCCTCTTCTTCTCATTGCTTCCTTCTATTCTTCTTATTTCTTTCTTCTTCCTATTCTTCTTCCTCTTTTATTCTTCTCTTCTTCTTCTTCTTCTTTTTTCTTCTTTTTCTTCTTTTTCTCCTTCTTCTCCTTCTTCTTCTTTTTTTCCTTTCTTCTTCTTCTTTCTTCTCTTTCTTCTTCTTTCTCTTCTTCTTCTTTCTCATCTCTTCTTCTTCGCTCTTCCTCCTCTTTTTTCTTCCTCCTTTTTCCTCTTCTTTTTTCTTTTCTTTCTTCTTCTTCCTCTTCTTCCTCTTTCTTCTTCTTCTTCTTCCTTTTTCTTTTTCTTCTTTTCTTCCTCTTCTTCTCCTCTTCTTTCTTTCTTCCTCTTCTTCTTACTCTTCTTTCGTCTTCTTCTTCTTTTTTTCTTTCTTCCTCTCTTCTTCTTCTTCATCTCTTCTTCCCTCTTCCTCTCTTTTCCTCTTTCTCTTCCTCTTTCTTATCTTCTTCGTTCTTTCGTTCTTCTTCTTATTCTTTCCTCTTCTTTTTTCTTCTTCCTCTTCTTCTCTTCTTCTTCGTATTTTTTCTTCTTTCTCTTCTCTTCTTCTTCTTCTCTTCTTCTTCTATTCTTCTTCTTTTATCTTTTCGCTCTTCTTTCTTTCTTCTTTCTTCCGATTAATATTCTTCTTCTTCTCTTCTTCTTCTTCTTCTTCTTCGTCATTTCGGTCTTCCTTTTTCTTCTTCTTCTCTTTTACTTCTTATTCTTCTTCTTTTTCTTCTTTTCTTCTTCCGTCTTCCTCTTCTTCTTCCTATTCTTTCTTCCTTCTTCCTTCTTCTTGCTTACTATTCTCTTCTCTTCTTCTTCTTCCTCTTCTTCTTCTGCATCTTATTCCTATTCTTCATCTCTTCCTATTCTTCATCTTCTTCCTATTCTTCTTCCTCTTCCTCCTCCTTGCCTTCTTCTTCATATTTCTTCCTCTTTGCTTCTCTTCTTCTCCTATTCCTTCTTCTTCTTTCTCTCCTCCTCTTCTTACCTTTCTTCTTCCTCTTCTTCTTCTTCTTCCTCCTCTTGTTCTTCTTATTCCTCCTTCTTCTCTCCTCCTCCTTCCTCCTTCTTCTTTTCCTCTTCTTCTTCCTTCTCTTCTTTTTCTTCTTCATCTTCTTTTTCTTCTTTTTTGTTCCTCCTCTTCTTTTTTGTATCAGTTTGGAAAGACAGGTCAAGATGGTGGTTTTTTATATCTTCTGATCATCTAAAGACTTACAGGACAAATCTCA
>JACRUU010000002.1:28903473-28908473 GCA_030449085.1 Kryptopterus vitreolus
AGTGCTGGAAGATAGGAGTCCAAATTTGACATGTTTGGCTCGAACAGAACTAAGGTCACATGGTGTACTTCCAAGCGTTATTTAGAGAGCAAAACATAAACATAAAAGGAAGAAATGCAATATTTTGTACCGTAAAGACTCATTTATTTACCATTTATTGTAAACACACCTCAAACCTTACATTATTAGATTATAATATCAATATAATTGCAGCATCACAAGTTGTTTACCTTAATGGAATTGAGTTTGTTGATCCTTGGTCGGAAGTTGTTGGGGTCTCTCCTGAACGTGATCTCCAAGAGTGAAAGGAACTTATTCATGCCAGCGAGCAGCATCTGTGGCCTGAGAGACAGATGAGGAGAACTATAATGAGGATAAAAACACAAAGAGTAAACAAAACAAAAAAAAAAACAAACAGTTTGGCATTCGTCCTCACGTGTTGGCGGTCGTCCTCTGCGACGGAACGCCGTCAAACACGATGACGCGGTCGGCCAGGTAGGTGGCCATGATGAAGTCATGCTCAACTACAAAAGCCGTCTTCTTTGCGTGGAGGATGAATCTGAGGAGGGACAGGGCGGTGTGAATGTAAGTATACGCAACTCTACGGCTCACAAATTTGGGATCACTTGATTTTATTGCTGTAAGGAAACACACAGGAAATGAGAAAAAAAAAGAACAGGAAATGCTGACATTTTTTGAAGCAATTCCAGCCATTCCAGGCATTCGAGCTGTCAATTCATTCATTCATTCATCTTCTACCGCTTTATCCGATCTTCCCTCGGGTCACGGCGAGTCTGTGTCTATCTCAGGAGTCTATGGGCATTAAGGCACGATACACCCTGGATGGAATGCCAACCCATCGCAGGGCACACACACACACACACACACACACACACACACCACACACACACTCACACACACATTCATACACTAGGGACAATTTTCCAAGGTGCCAATCAACCTACTGTGCATGTTTTTGGACCGGGGGAGGAAACCGGAGAACCCGGAGAAAAACCCCCTGAGGCACGGGGAGAACATGCAAACTCCACACACACACATGGCCGAGATGGGAATCGAACCCGGACCCTGGCGGTGTGAGGCGAACGTGCTAACCACTAAACCACTGTGCCTCCCCACCTCCAACATTCCCACTTTATTCCCACTGGCCAACACACTGTTTAAATGTGACATTCTAATATGTACTATTATGTACATATCTAATATGTAAGTATTCTTACAAGTACACAAAGAACAGCCATGATCGCTCACTACAAATGCATTCACAGCGGTGTCTTTGCTTCTAAACATGGCACTACCGTTTGATGACTTTGGCAGCCATCAGCCGCTGTTCCGAGTCCAGGTATGCCGAGGGCTCGTCGATCAGGTAGACGTCTGCGGGTTTGCCGAGGCACAGAGTGAGCGCTACTCTCTGCAGCTCTCCGCCGGACAAGTTCTGAACCTGTAACGAGCGTGGGTGCAGTTGGAGTTGACGTAGCGCGCAGAGGACTCGACTCACAAAACACACGACACTTACATCCTGATCGATGATGCTGTCGATCTGCATGGGCTTCATGACGTCGGTGACGAACTGCGGGTGTGTGTACGCGTCCCTGATCTTTTCGTGCAGCAGGGCGCGCACGCTACCCTGTGTACACACACACACACAAACACACACACACACACACACAGACGCAGAGCAAATGTTAGACTCTGAGGACCAGGCGTCGAAGATCTCAACAAGGTAGAAAGGCACGGCGCCATACTTTAAATTTGGGGCTGATCTTTTGAGGTTTGTAGCTGACGTTGAGGATCGGGACCTCTCCTGGGAGGAAAAGATGGAGTGAGAGAGTAGATGCAGGAAAAAAAAGTAAAACATAGAAAGAGAGAGACATGAATAGAAAGAGATACAAAGAGAGTGAGAGAGATGAAGGCATAGAGGATACACAAAAACAGGGAGAAATAATTGCACAGAATGAAAGAGCAAGGGATGGAGAGAGTGAGAGAGAGAGAGAGAAAAGGATGGAAAAGAGAATGCGATAGAAACAAGAAAGGGAGTGAATGAGAAAGCAAGAGGAAGAATTATACGGAATGAAAGAGTAAGGGAAGGTGAGACAAAGAGAGGACAATACAAAAAGAGTGCAAGAGAGACAGAGAGAGAGAGAGAGAGAGAGAGAGAAAGATAGAGCAAGAAAGAAAGTGATGGGGAAAAGAGAATGTGTGAGAGAAAATGAGAGAGAATGGGAGATAGAGAGAGCAAGGGGGGGTGAGGGAGAAAGAAAGATTGAGAAAGTGTGGAAGAGATCATGGAAAAAGAGAGTAGATGCAGAAAATAAAGATACAAAGAGATATAAGCGATATAAAAAAGAGATACAAAGAAATATAAGCGATATAAAAAAGAGATACAAAGAGTTATAAGCGATATAAAAAAGAGATACAAAGAGATATAAGTAGAAAGAGATACAAGGAGAGTGTGAGAGATAAAGACATAGAAGATACACAAAGACAGAGAGAAAGAATTGCACAGAGTAAAAGAGGAAAGGAAGGTATGAGAGAGAGAGAGACAGAGAGAGAGAGAGAGAGAGAGAGAAAGAAAGAAAGAGAGAGAGAGAGAGAGAGAGAGAGAGAAAGAGAGAGTAGGACAGAAAAGAGAATGGGAGAGAGAAACAAGACAGGGAGTGATAGAGAGAGCGAGAGGGAGAATTGTGCAGAATAAAAGAGGAAGGGAAGGTATGAGAGAGAGAGAGAGAGAGAGAGAGAAGGACAGAAAAGAGAATGGGAGAGAGAAACAAGACAGGGAGTGATAGAGAGAGCGAGAGGGAGAATTGTGCAGAATGAAAGAGCAAGGGAAGGTGAGAGAAAGAGGACAATACAAAAAAGTGAGAGAGAAGAGCGAGCAAGCAAGAAAGGGAGTGATTGGATAAAAAGAGAGTGTGAGAGAAAATGAGAGAGAGAGAGAGAGAGGAAGAGAGAGTGGGAGATAGATTGATCGAGAGATCAAGGATAGAGAAAGAAAGAGAGAGAGAGGATTGAGAAAGTTTGTATGAGATCAGCAAGAGAGAGATTGAGAGGGCGCGAGAGAAAGAAAAAAAGAAAGTGATGGAGAAAAAGAGAGTGTGAAAATGACAGAGAATAAAAGAGAGAGAGAGAGAGAGAGAGAATCGGAGGTATGGGAGACAATTGAGAGAATTGTATAGAATGAGAGACAGCAAGGAAGGTGAGAGAGAAAGAAAGAATGAGAAAGCATGGGAGAGATTGGAGAGAAAGAGAAAGAGAGAGAGAGAGAGAGAGAATTGGTGATCAGTGTAACACATATGCACTATTTTATACTGTTGTGCTACATTGAATATTGACACTATTTATTTGTTCGTTTGTTTGTTTGTTTAGGTTGCATGTAACAAATAGTCATATAGAAGTCAGAAAGACACACACACACACACACACACACACACACACACACACACACACACACACACACACACACACACACACTGCTCACCTCCATGATCCGGTTTTAATCGGCCAGCGAGCAGCCGGATGAATGTAGTTTTGCCCGTTCCTGAAAAACATCTATTTAACATTAATAGTATTTGGCAGAGATACGCGTCTCAGTCCAGTCAGGAAGATTAACGCAAGAGAGACTGTAACTACAAAATACCATACAGAATACGGATAAAAGTATTGGCACACCTGTGTTTGTTGTCCAAAAAAACAGTTGTACATGATGTCTTTAGATGCAATAGCATGACATTTTCCCTTCACTCAAACTACGAGACCCAAACCTGATCCAGCATGACCAAAGGGGTCATAAAGTAATGAAATGACAACACGTCATTACCGTGCTTAAGTAGAACTTTTTTTTTGTTTCTATACTTTAATGGAGTAATTCTTTTTCCGGCGACATTTGCATGCAATTATCTGTACTTTCTATTCCTTACCTAATACCGGGATTTTCACCTTTTACACACACTGCACAAATGGATTTTGGTCCCTTTACACTGGACACTACATTGGTAACTTTACATTGGACCCTTTACACTGATCACTTTACTCTGATCACTTTACACCTGGCCCTTTATATTTACACTGGTTTTAACACTTTACACTGATCTTTATTAACTTTACACTTTCCGGGCACTTTACACTGGTTGACTTTACACTGATGACTTTAACAACACTGATCCCTTTACACTGACACTTTAATCGACCCTATACACTGACACTTTACATGGACCCTTTACACTACTTACATACAAACACTGGACCCTTTACATTGGCCCTTTACAACGATCACTTTACACCGGGATTTACACTGACTTTACACTGGACTTTACACCACACACTTTCACTGGTCACTTTACACTGGACCCTTTACAATGGACCACTTTTTGTACTTTTCACTGATCACTTTACACTGGACACTTTACACTGGACCCTTCACACTGACACTTTACACTGGACCCTTTACACTGATCACTTTACACTGGACACTTTACATTGGACCCTTTACACTGATCACTTTACACTTTACACTGATCACTTTATCACACTTACACTGGACCCTTTTATCTGAATACTGGTCACTTTACACGGACACTGGACCTGATCACCCTTTACACTGATCACTTTACACCTGCACTTTACACTGGACTTCACTTTACATACACTTTACACTGACTTTACACTGATCATGATCCCTTTACACTGGACACTTTACATTCGACCCTTTACACTGATCACTTTACAGTGGACCCTTTACACTGATCACTTTACACTGACAATCACTTAACACTGGACCCTTTACACTGGACCCTTTACACTGATCACTTTACACTGGACACTTTACACTGGACCCTTTACACTGATCACTTTACACTGGACCCTTTACACTGATCACTTTACACTGATCACTTTACACTGGTCCCTTTACACTGATCACTTTACACTGGATACACTGACATTTACACTTACACTCACTTTACATTGATCACTTTACACTTTAC
>JACRUU010000002.1:28918473-28950973 GCA_030449085.1 Kryptopterus vitreolus
AAATTAAAGTAATTAAAATTAAAAAGTAACTAAATTAATTTAGTAATTTAAAAAGTTACACTACTTATTACATTTTGAATTGGGTCATATCGCTAATCTGTAATATGTAACCTATTACATTTCCAAAAGAAAGCCTTCCCAACACTGCCAATGAAGTTTTCCATCGAAAACAAGTACACTTTTTCACCACTAGAGGTCCCACAGTGTGACTAGAACGGATTGTAAAAGCGTCTGGGAGTCGTCTCTGGTTCACGTGTCAGTCATATCTTAGGCTTAATGTCTAACACATGCTTATAACCCACAGTAATGGATCATTCATTTATTTAAGTATCAGGAACGCAACATTTTTCAGCCTGGAGTTTCTTACCCATCCGGACCACCGGGCAGCTCTTCTTGCACTCCTGCTTGCATTTCTTTGGCTTGCACTTATCGTGGTTCACTATGGCAATCCGAATAGGTTTTTCAGACATTCTTTCTGGGTCCTAATAGGAAAGGGCTGAAGGGAGCCCTTCCCAGAACAATGTGCACTGCAGAGACAGAGAGACACAATTTTACATCAACACCAAAACAAATCTTTAAATTATTAAAAAAATAATAATAAATAAAAACATGAGAGACACGGTGGTTTAGTGGTTTGAATGTTTGCCTCACACCGCCAGGGTCCGGGTTCGATTCCAGTCTCGGCCATGTGTGTGTGGAGTTGTGTGCATGTTGTCCCCGTGCCTCAGGGGGTTTTTCTCCTGGTTCTCCGGTTTCCTCCCCGGTCCAAAAACATGCACGGTAAGTTGATTGGCACTTTGGAAAATTGTCCCTAGTGTATGAATGTGTGTGTGTGTGTGTCCTGTGATGGGTTGGCATTCCATTCAGAGTGTATCCTGCCTTAATGCCCATAGACGCCTGAGATAGGCACAGACTCCCCGTGACCCGAGGGAAGATCGGAACATGAATGAATGAATGAATGAATGAACATGAGAGACAAGAAATCTAGAAATTGTAAGATCCTATTAGATCTTGTAAGAGATTCAATTTGTCCACCATGGACCAGTTTCGAAGTTCGATGCACTTGTGAAAAAAGCTGTAAATGATGAATATTTTCAAAAATAAAATAAAAAATATTACTTTCATTAATCAACAAAGTGGAAGGTAAAAGAACAGAAGAGAAATCAAATCAACATATGATAATAAATAAATAAATAACAAATAATAATGATTTATGATTCAATATAAAATAATCAATCATTTAACATCCAGGTTGCTGCAGAGAAATAAAGACAGATCTTCTGTAGATGTAGGCTTTCTCATATCTCTTCATGTGATCTTTGACAGACACCATGATGCTGAGATCGGGCCTCTGTGGGGGCCAAAACTATTACACCCAGGACTTTTTGTTCATCTCTACAACTAAAGATAGTTCTAAATGCCATTGGCTGCATATTTCTCTTGCTGCAGAAGGAATTCTGGGCTAATAAAATGCCTTGCTGATGGTTTTGTACAATGGATAATAGAGGATGACCGATATTGGATTTTAAGTATTTGTAATGGATACTGAATAAAAAAAACAAACAAAAACAAACATAAAATGTCATGCACAAAATAATAGTGAATATTATTGCAAAAAAAACCTCAGCAATGAAATATGAGACTGTGCTTTATGGAGTTCATTCATTCATTCTTCTACCCGCTTTATCACCGATCTTCCCTCGGGTCACGGGGGAGTCTGTGCCTATCCCAGGCGCTCTATGGGCATTAAGGCAGGATACACCCTGGATGGAATGCCAACCCATCGCAGGGCACACACACAATCACACACACACACACAGTCACACACACTAGAGACAATTTTCCAAGGTGCTAATCAACCTACCGTGCATGTTTTTTGGGAGGAAACCATGGGAGGAAACCACGTGCATGGGAGGAAACCGGAGAACCCAGAGAAAAACCCCCTGAGGCACGGGGAGGACATGCAAACTCCACACACACATGGTCGAGACGGGAATCGAACCCGGACCCTGGAGGTGTGAGGCGAACGTGCCCGTATGGAGCAAATATGAATATCGTATGTATTGTAGCATGTATTTGTTTTCCCATCGTTCTTTCTGCATACATTTTGCTTTTTGCATTTTGAGATAATTCCGCATGTTGGAAAAATCACGCTCGGTGGACGCTGATGTCGGATACACTGCACTCTAGTGGCGGGATGGTGTCACTTCACGGGTAACGTAGTCGCATGCATTGTGGGAGATGTAGTTTATTGTCAGTGCACGCTTTAAAGCATCCATTCATTCATTCATTGTCTACCGCTTTATCCGATCTTCCTCGGGTCACGGGGAGCCTGTGCCTATCTCAGGCGTCTATGGGCATTAAGGCAGGATACACCCTGGATGGAATGCCAACCCATCGCAGGGCACACACACACATTCACACACACATTCATACACTAGGGACAATTTTCCAAGGTGCCAATCAACCTACCGTGCATGTTTTTGGACCGGGGGGAAACCGGAGAACCCGGAGAAAAAAAACCCCTGAGGCACGGGGAGAACATGCAAACTCCACACACACATGACCGAGACGGGAATCGAACCCGGACCCTGGAGGTGTGAGGCGCACGTGCTAACCACTACGCCACCGTGCCCCCTCGCTTTAAAGCAGCACAGCCTTATTTTAAGACACCTTTTAAGCTCTTGCTGGCAACATAAAGCGGTCACTGAGTTCGACACGTGTGGATTAAAGGAACAAAACCACTTGCTTTGTTGAAAAGATTTGTTCGTTATGAATTCGATGGAAAAAATCTTCATACAACGAGTGTGATGTTGAATAGAGTGTAGTTTCAAGCATGCCATTGGCTCATTAGCATATCAAAGCGCACGTCAGTGACGTCAGAGCGAACCGTTGCGCGAAGTACATTCCTTTTGGCGTTCCATAACACCATTTGACAGCTGTCAGATAACAGGAATACCACCGTGACTGATCAGTTTATGTATAGATATATCTTTTTACAATCTCTATCAATTCTCACCCATCACGTTTATGCGAAAATCTTTAATAAATGTGCAGATCTAGGGAGCGTTTATTAGACGCTAACTAGCCTTAGCAGGTCATTTTCCCCCATAGCGGCTGTGCGGTCACCATCGGACAGCGTGAAAACCGGACAGCGTATAAACACACGCCGGTGTTTATGCCCCTTTCTCCCCTCTTTCACAGACCCTTACCTCAGTCTCTCCACCACGTCCTGGTTTACACACAACGCACGACTACGTTATAATGCAGCTCAATTATAACCGGTCATTTTTCCCCCTACCTGTATTTTGCTCTAAGTCCCGCCTCCTTTCCTGTGATTGGCTGGTTGACCAGTACAAACATTGAGCAGAATAGTTAGCGGGGAATGCGTATTATAATTATATTATAATTATAATATGTCCTTTTTACGATTCTAATGCTATGCTATTAGAGATCACTCCAATATTTAAAAAATATTTTCCCCATGTACCAAATCTTCATCCTGCACAGCTTCTCGACGTTATAGGACCTACCAGCCAATCAGAAAAATGAAGGCGGAATATGGGTAGGATTCTAATAAAGCCGATAGGAGGGGGAGTTACACTTATGGAAGGCCCCAAAGGTAAAAAACATCTCAAAATATTAAAATGCATAACTACTAATATCGGAGGCACGGTGGTTTAGTGGTTAGCACGTTCGCCTCACACCGCTTCTGGGTTCGATTCCCGTCTCGGCCATGTGTGTGCATGTTCTCCCCGTGCCTCAGGGGGTTTTTCTCCGGGTTCTCCGGTTTCCTCCTGGTCCAAAGACATGCACGGTAGGTTGATTGTCACCTTGGAAAATTGTCCCTAGTGTATGAATGTGTGTGTGTGTGTGTGTGTGTGTGTGTGTGTGTGTGTGTCCTGCGATGGGTTGGCATTCCATCCAGGGTGTATCGTGCCTTAATGCCCATAGACGCCTGAGATAGACACAGACTCCCTGTGACCCGAGGGAAGATCGGATAAAGTGGTAGAAGATGAATGAATGAATGAATGAATGAATGAACTAATATTCCTCTCTTTCAAAAATGTTTCTGTTTCCTTTAGGGTTTATAACAGCAGATCACAGAATAATAATAATAATAATAATAAATAATAATAATTGTGTTTGTCTACACTGATCGGGCATAACCTTAGAACGTTAAGCAGTGAAGTGAATAACCCTGATTGTTTCATCGCCTGTTAGTGTTCATTTTGTCCACAAATTTGACGACTTAGAAGCAGTAAAATAAAGGCAACGTAAGGATTTGAACTAGTTTGACAATGGCCAAATTGTGATGGCTGGACATCCAGTCTCTCTCCAAACTGCAGCTATTGTCTGGTGAACCAGTGTAGCTATCAAGAACAGCACCTCAAAGATTACCAGAGAGAAAATGCAGAGGTTAATGGGGACCGGTGTAAAGTAAACACCTTGCAAAACCTCTTAATGTAGACAAAATAAAGGGTCGGGGTTTGAATCCAGCCTCCGGCATGTGTGTGCGGAGATTGCATGTTCTCCTGGTGCCTCAGGGTTTTTTTCTCCGGGTTCTCCGGTTTCCTCCCCCTGTCCAAAAACATGCACGGTAGGTTGATTGGCACATTGGAAAATTGTCCTTAGTGTATGAATGTGTGAATTGTGAGTGTATGTGCCCTGCTGATGGGTTGGCATTCCATCCAGGGTGTATCCTTCCTTAATGCCCACAGACGCCTGAGATAGACACAGACTCCCCGTGACCCGAGGGAAGATAGGATATAACGGTAGAAGATGAATGAATGAATGAATGAATGAATAATATCAGTAGGCCATGAAGGCCAATTATTCAATGGTCTTAATTCCAGTTACTGTACATACCAAAGTATGTCCAGCAGCATTTCCACTCCCGGAAAAAATGCTAATTTTTAGCGTTACAGACTATCAACAGCAGCTGGCTGATTATCTGTAATGTTAAACAGTCAGTATGTAAAACATACACTGGTTTAAATTTAAAGAGTGCAAAAAATAAGTATCAAAAAGCATTATAAGCAGTAAAATATAATTACTATATTTCATACTTTAGTTTTGCTTATATTTGTTACTTTTTACCACTAGATGTCAGCATATCCAAACAGGAGATAAACCCAAACTTCCCAATTTATTCTAATTGTCTAAGACTTTTAACTCTTGCTATTATATATATATATATATATATATATATATATATATATATATATATATATATATATATATATATAAGCAATTTGAAGCATAAAAACAATCTTGAATCTAAATAATTCATGACATTTAGAGCATATAATAAACCTCAAAACGTAAATTTTGATTTAGAAGAGTGCGATGAGGCTGCATCATGACGGTCCTCAGATTTACCCCAGAGCAGAATGGATGGACAGATTTCTCTGGTATCAGTACTTTACTTTATTATTATACTTTATACTTTACTTTATTATTTATTTATTTAATTTGTGTGCTATTTTCAGCCTTCAAACCAATTTATTGCCACCGCTCTGCTTTTTCAATGTACCACTGGTGTGTCATTTAATGGGTATCATAGAGCACAGCTGTCATAGGCAAGTTTTCGAACTCTAACAATGAGCAAGTCAGAAGGAAACAAGAAGTATGTTTAACGTGGATGAGGAAGGAGGAGAAAGAGACATTTCTGATCACCTGATCATCACTATCATCGTCTTTTCGCTGCTTGTGTTCTTTATGGAGGCTCTTCAGTCTGGATACATTCATTAGGTAAGAACATTTGGTAAGAAATAGCTTTTTGTATTAATGTATTAATATGATGTGAGGTCCAGTTACCAGTGTGACACTAAGTCAGGTGGTAGTAATGGTTACTTTTTACTTAAGTACGTGTCAGAGATCAAACTTCTTTAACTTGAGTAAACTAAAGTGTAGTCAGTACTTCAACTTTTACCACAGTCTTTTAAAATATGTCTATGTAAACTTCGACTTGGGTGACATATATGTGCACTTTTGTCACCTCTGTTTACCTACCTGCCTGCTTACCTAGCTACGTGCCTATTTGTTTACCTGCCTATGTTCCAATGCACCTACCTTCCTACCTAAATGCCTACTTATCTACCTACATAACTACCTACCTACTTGCCAAACCTCATACAGTACCTGCTTATGTAATACGTGCACTACATACACATCATCCTACCTTCCTAATTACCTACCTTCATACCAATGTTCATAATTGTATACCCTTATACCTATGTACCTACCTACCTACTGATGTGTCTACCTACCAACCTACCTGCCTACCTGTGGGCCTACATGCCTATTTACCTACTTACGTATTTGTCCCTCCCTACCTACCTACCTACCTACCTACCTATGTGCTTACATGCCTGTTTACCTACTTACCTACCTACCTGCCTACCTATCTGCCTACTAACTACTGCCAACTGACCTACCTACCAAAATAATTACCTGCCTACTCAACTACCTACCGATGTGCCTACCTACCTACCTACCTACCTACCTACCAACCACCTATCTACCTACCTACCAATGTGCCTACCTACCAACCAACCACCTACCTACTTATCTACCGATGTGCCTACCTACCTTCATACTAATGTGCCTACCAACCTACCTGCCTAACTACTGATGTGCCTACTGACCTACCTGCCTACTGATGTACCTACCTACCCACCCACCTGCCTATCCACCTATCTACCTACCTACAGGTCTAGCTACCTTCCTACTCACCTGCCGACCTACCTACTTATATCTTATCCAGAGCGACTTACAACTGAGCAATTGAGGGTTAAGGGCCTTGCTCAAGAGCCCACTAGTGGTAGCTTGGTGGTGATCTTCTGGTCCAGAGTCCACCAGCTTAACCACTGGGCTACCACCTTCCTCACACCACCTATCTATCTAGCTACCTACCAACCACCTACCTACCTACTTATCTACCGATGTGCCTACCTACCTACCTACCTACTAATGTGCCTACCAACCTACCTGCCTATTGATGTACCTACCAACCCACCTGCCTACCCACCTATCTACATACCTACCTCGCTACCTACCTACAGATGTGCCTACCTACCTACCTGCCTACCTATCTACTGATCTACCGATGAGCCTACCTACCTACCTACCTACCGATGTGCCTAATTACCAACCACCTACCTACCTACAGATGTGCCTTCCTACCTACCTACCCACCAGCCTACCTACCTACTTATCTACCAATGTGCCTACCTGTCACCTACCTACCTACCTTTCAACCAATGTGCCTACCGACCACCTATCTACCTACCTACCAATGTACCTACCTACCTACCACCTCCCTACCTAATGATTTCCCTACCTACCGGTCTACCTACCAACTTATCTATCTACCATGTACCTTCCTACCAGCCTACCGAACCAACTGATCTATGTGCCTACATGCCTACTTACTGTTCCTGCCTATCTGCAATGCCTACTTGCCTTGTTTATTCCCCAAACTCAAAGCCCCTCAAACCTTTATTTAATTATACAGCATATATCTTGTAATATTTAATCACATATATTCCTTCCTGGAACCTGGAGCTCTTCTTACTCCCCAATGTATTCCATAATAAGAACTGTTTCTTGTTGTTTATTGCTGCTATAATATTAGGCAAACCAGGAAATTGCAGATGATATAGACGCAATTAAATATCACTACAAATAATTAAAAGGTAAAATGTGTTGTTTAGGGCTATGCCAAAAGGAATCAATGTCCGGTACACACTAAAGTCTAAGAAAAATGAGCTTAGCTCACACCTGAGCTTTCCGATAAAAATGTAAAAGAATCGTTGCAATTTTAAAGGTGAAGAAAAGCCACGATCTCGAGCGCGACCTTAAGAAAGAAAAGTGAGAGTGCCAAGTGCCTAGACGTCCATCGCAGCTGTTCTGTCTTGCTTCAACAACGCTTCTACTGTTTCACTTCCAATGCAACGCTAATTAAATCTGTGCTTATCTCTGCTACTGCCACCCCCACCACCATCACCACCACCTCCACCCTCTTCGCACGCCCCAAACTCCCTAACAACAGCTGCCCAGAATCGCACATTTCAATTGGGTTATTGACCAGCTCTTTTCTAAGCTAAATTTACTGCTTTCACCCTTTTCCCTACACTCCTTTTCATTTAATCGGGGCATAATTGATTCCTTCTCTATGGTCTTTTTTCCCCTTTCTGTAGCCCTATCAATGGCACCCCCCTTCCTTCATTCAACGCTGGAAGCAGGACGTGTGCGAGGCAGCAACATGACACTCTCTCACTCAGAGCGAGAAAAGTGTGAAACCCCTCTCTCTGTCTTTCTCTCTCTTTCCCTCTCTCTCTCTCTCGCTCTCTTGCAGGAGGCCACCAACACAGATATTTCAAATACCCATGATTGTAATTCAAATTCCTCCTTTCGGGGTGACCCATGAATGACCGCCTGTTATGTTGCCATTAGGTGATCTCAAGCAGAATTAGTCGTATCAAAGCCGAAATGGCCCGGACTAATCAGTATACAGGGAAAACACTTTCCAACAGCAGCAGCTCCTCTCCTGGCCACTTCCTTCCTTTCTTCCTTCCATCAAGCCTTCATTTTTTTTACCCCCCCCTTCTTGATTTTTGTTGATTTGGCCACTGTATAATTTTCTGTTATCCGTGATAGTTTGGATTTATCTCCTCCCATATGATGGCCCGTATTGACACTCTTTAGGCCATTTATTGAAACGTTCAGTTAAAAGCAAGCAAACACTTGACCTCACCTTCAAATGTTTAATGTTCTTAGAATAGTCTTTATTTATCACATATACATTACAGCACAGTGAAATTCTTTCTTTGCCTTACTTCTGGAACTTGATATGATATGGCGCTACATGGAGCACAGAAGGGTCTTGGTCAAGGACCCAAGAGTGATTGGCTTCATTATCGAGCACTATGGCTGCCGTCGCATCATCCAGGTGGATGCTGCATACTGGTGGTGGATGAGGAGATCCCTCTCTCATAATGTTAAGCATACTGTTTGAGTATCTAGAAAAGCCGTATATAAATGTAATGGATTCAAGTAGATTTGCACTTACAAGGAGCTCGAGATGCTCTAAGTCACAGCCCACACCTCCATAGACGGGCTTTGAGGAAGAAATCCCATGTCCCTTCAATTTCCCCAGAACCTCAATGCATTGGCCCAGACACCGCTGGTGCTTTAGGGCACATGCACTTATATTCCTGATGATCCAGTGTCTGCCCGACACTGCCACCTGAGAGTCTTTGAGGAGAGGAGACCCTGGAGCTGCTCCTGCAGGCAGATCTGTCCCATTACATTCCATAAATCAGCCTCTAGAGACTACATATATAGGCTTTGCAAAGCATAACAGGCGTTTCTTGGTGGGTCCTGTGTGTTGGGTGTGTCACCACCATGGTGGGACCCCAGCAAGTTCTGCCAATGGACCAAAAGGGTCAGACGAGATTGTACCCTTGTGGAATTTGGCTTTTACAGCCTCTACTTTCTGGTCCCCAAGAAGGATGGGGGGGTGGCGTCCTCCTGTCCTTGATTTGCTTTCTGGAGAAACACACAGATCTGATAGATGCCTACTTTTATATCCCCATATGCCCTTCTCACATTTTTGGCTTTTGTGGGATTCCACCACAATGTAGGCACGCCTGTCACCCACTCGGATCATTATGACCCTTACGACAGTTAAGAGAGTGAAGTTCGGCTGACTCTGAAGCAGTTTCAGAGGTGCTCTGTCTCATGGCACCCACAATCACAGTGGTGGATAGAGGAGCAAGGGGTTTCTGCTCCATTTAATCAGGGTCATGCAGTGAGCCCTACATGCCTTGTCTATCTGGAAGGACCACACACTCCTATTTCGAGGTCCCGTGCTGGGAGTTCCATGTCGTCGTGCTACACTAATGACAGATGCAGCCATAAGTGACAGATCCACTCAAAGTCTATGGGGATAGCCTCACCTCTCATGCCACATATATGTCCTGGAGATGCTGGCTTTCTCCCCAACTCTTTCAGACCCCTGATCAAGAGAATCTCAACCAGGTGCGTCCGGTGTGAGCACTGGATGCTTAAACCCATTGAAGATTCAAGCAGCTCTTTGTATGCTATAGTCCATACAGCAACTGATCCATCAGTCACTGAGTGGATGTGTTGTGGATGCCTTTTCTTTCTCTTAGGAATGCTCTGGTTTGGCATCTGAGCGCGCTCAACCAGACGTGAGGCCACCAGGGTTCTGCATATGTTCTTATTATAGAAGCATAACTGATAATTGATGATTGAAAATGAAATCAACTCCAGAAGCACTATGCTTACTCACTGACATAACCATTATATGGACCATATTGCAGAATCAGATTTTAAGATATCAGCGCACGGTGGTTTAGCGGTTAGCACGTTCGCCTCACACCTCCAGGGTCCGGGTTCGATTTCCATGTGTGTGTGGAGTTTGCATGTTCTCTCCGTGCCTCAGGGGGTTTTTCTCCGGTTTCCCCCCGGTCCAAAAAACATGCACGGTAGGTTGATTGGCACCTTGGAAAATTGTCCCTAGTGTATGAATGTGAGTGTGAATGTGTGTGTGTGTGTATGTGTGTACATGTTATAGAACCCTCACCTTAGGCAGAGTTTGTCATCATCATCATCTCTTTCTCTCTTTCTCTCTCTCTGGTACTCCTGAAGTGCACTGGATTGGCATTATGAAATGCCAATGCATACTAAAGGCCCTGCTTAACAACCCCTTTAACTAAAAGGGGCAGTCTGGGTAAAGCAGGAGTTTGTGTGGCTTTACACTTCACTACCTGGGTTTCCAATGCACATTCTGTTCAGCAACGTGGGTGGCAGGTTATACTACCATGACACTCTCCCTCCTCTCTCCTCTGTGTGTGTGTGTGTGTGTGTGTGTGTGTGTGTGTGTGTGTGTGTGTGTGCATGGGGCTTGGTATTGTGGTTGGCCCTCCGCACCCCTCCGAGTCATCACTCACCCCGGCTGCCTGGAAAACAGCGATATTGTTTCATAATGAAAGCCAAGCCGAGTTCCTAAAGACCCAGGGTCGTCTTAACTGCAGATGTCCAAATTAGATTTACATATTTATTGTTTTTCCTCCTGAACCATAGCGCCGGCTTCTCAGTGTCATCAACGCTCCTCAAGACGGAGCGAACGAGACGGAGGACAATGCAGAGACGTCCCATTTTACATCTCCTTTCTCTCCTCCTCCTTTGCTATCCTGGCTGCTCCCTCCATTCTTGTTTCCTTTATTTGCATCCCAGTACTGCTCGGCATTAAATCTTATTATTATTATTATTATTTTTTGGTAAATAAACCTGTTTCATGTAGGAATTACACCCCGGCTTAGTGTGAGGTCCATTTTATAAAGGAGGCCTGGAACCTTTTATCTGTGATGTTGTTCTATTTGAGCTTTAGTAGAGACACTTTTCTGATGGCTCTGAAAAGAAAGGGAGAGACCAGGTTTTGCTCCCCCCGCTACCCCAGGCATTGTGGTGCAAGTTATTCGAAGAGGCTGCATTTTTCCTTGATTTCACCCCTTTGTTCTTGGCCGTTCCATAAGTAGTTCCAGGGTTGCAGGGCGCTTTGGCCCTGCATGCGAGCCTGAGGGTCCGGTGTGACACCTGCTGTGGTGAAAAATGAATGAGGTCAGGGACAAACTTTCACTGCAGCTGCTCCTTCCCACTGCTGTCTCTGGACAACTTGTACCTCTTACACTCGGTCATAAATACATCAGGAATGCATGCATTCGTTTACTGTGAGGTGCATATGCACAAGAACATCCATATCTGGACTGAAAAACAGACTAACCATAACAATCTGCATGGCTTTGCCAAACACCACTCAAGTTCACATTTGGTTTTAAATAGAGACATAAAGTCCTGCTCACACACTTTTTGTTCTCAGCTGCCATTTCAGATGTCTATAATGTGTCCAAACGCAATTTTAGAATCACTATTATTGGACATAACACATATTTTATGAATTATTTAAACACCAAAACCAAAGAATCCTGCATACTTCCAACATACCTGCACACACGGCTGCCTTTTTGAGATTGTTTTGTCTATAGATACATTCACAGATAGGATTTATTCCATGGTATATGGGATTTCACCAAGGCAGGTACTAGAGATGGAATTTGTGAGAAATATCATGGATGCATACTTTCAATACAACAGCTACTAATACTAATAAATAGCATACAATTTGTATAAATGATATGTGCTTAATATCGTATGTGTTTTGTTTATTATACAATGATACTATATTATTATTATTATTATTATTATTAAAATTATGCACAAGGGGCACGGTAATTTAGTGGTTAGAACGTTCGCCTCACACCGCCAGGGTCCGGGTTCGATTCACGTCTTGGCCATGTGTGTGTGGAGTATTCATGTTCTCCCCGTGCCTCACGGGGTTTTCTCCAGATTCTCCGGTTTCCTCCCGGTCCAAAAACATGTACGGTAGGTTGATTGGCACCTTGGAAAATTGTCCCTAGTGTATGAATGTGTGTGTGAATATGACAGTGTGTGCCCTGTGATGGGTTGGCATTCCATCCAGGGTGTATCCTGCCTTAATGCCCATAGACGCCTGATATAGGCACAGGATCCCCGTGACCCGAGGGAAGATCGGATAAAGTGGTAGAAGATGAATGAAAAATCCCCAAATCCGTTTTGCTGGGACCTGGCAACCCTGAAACAGAACGAATACTGTATACTAAATGGAAATTCATTAAGCCTTGCCAAACATAGCGAAACACTCAAAACAACCCTTTGAGAGTTTGAAAGTCAGTGTAAATGATGGATATGACAGTTCCTCAACCTCAGCTTCATCATTCACGTTCTACTTGTGGTTTTAAATAGAGATATTCATTCTTCATTCATTCATCTTCTACCGCTTTATCCGATCTTCCCTCGGGTCACGGGGAGCCTGTGCCTATCTCAGGCGTCTATGGGCATTAAGGCAGGATACACCCTGGATGGAATGCCAACCCATCGCAGGGCACACACACACACACACACACACACATTCACACACACACACATTCATACACTAGGGACAATTTTTCCAAGGTGCCAATCAACCTACCGTGCATGTTTTTGGACCGGGGGGGGAAAAACCGGAGAACCCGGAGAAAAACCCCCTGAGGCACGGGGAGAACATGCAAACTCCACACACACATTGCCGAGACGGGAATCGAACCCGGATCCTGGTGGTGTGAGGCGAACGTGCTAACCACTAAACCACCGTGCCCCTTAAATAGAGATATGTGTGGGGAAATTAAGTCCTGCTCAGACACTTTCTGTGGTTTACGTGTCTGTGACACTTTAGTATAGCAAATCAAAAATGTTCAATTAGAGTTTTTAATGTCGGAACTTCTGTCTCTCCGGGAACTGGAATTCCACAACAATTCCATGAATAAAAAGTTGGACACCTTTCATTTCAATCAAACTGAAAAAAGCAAAGTTTTATGCCTCAAACCTGACTATTTTAAATGATCTATGAGTATGAATGATGTAATGATGGAAAGTATTTTTGATGTTTGATGCGTTATTAATTGTTGAATGTTGGTCAATTACAGTGACTTTATATTCATTCATTCATTCATTCATTCATTCATTCATTCTTCTACCGCTATATCCGATCTTCACTCAGGCCACAGGGAGCCTGTACCTATCTCAGAGGTCTATGGGCATTAAGGCAGGATACACCCTGGATGGAATGCCAACCCATCGCAGGGCGCACACACACACACACACACACACACACACACTAGGGACAATTTTCCAAGGTGCCAATCAACCTACCGTGCATGTTTTTGGACCGGGGAGGAAACCGGAGAACCCGGAGAAAAAACCCCTGAGGCACGGGGAGAACATGCAAACTCCACACACACATGGCCGAGACGGGAATCGAACCCGGACCCTGGCGGTGTAAGGCAAACGTGCTAACCACTAAGCCACCGTGCCGTGACTTTATATGATTTATATAAATAACATTATGAAAAGTTGCCATGAAGTTCATGGCTGAAATGTAAGGGAAAAAAAATAAAACAATTAACCCCCCAACCCCCCTAACCCCCCCCCCATCACCTGCCACAAAGAAAACAAAAACAAAAACAAAACAAAAGAAAATTGCAATGCATGTCCACCAGAGAGCAGTATTTTATAAACAAATCATTTCTTACTTTCTGCACTTGTGACCTTGTGCTGATGTGAATGGGACGAAATGGGAATCCATATCGTTCTTACTTTCAGTATAAATTTGACTTGTTTACTGTCGATGTGTGTGTAGAAACTGCTGCTGTAATCATAAAGACTGTCCTGTATTCATCCCAGGACTCATATTCACCAATATAAAAGCATATTTTAACCTAATCCACAGTTAGGATTTATTTCCAGTTATATGGGTTTTCTCCAAGGCCCTGGTATCACCATGTTCATGGAAAAAGAATACTTACTGATGATGTAGTTTGTGGGAAAAATGATGGACTACAACTAACAGCCACAACTACAAATGACTATAGATATTAGTCATAGTATAAATAAATTAATTAATTAATTAATTCATCTTCTACCACTTCTATACTGCTTTATCCGATCTTCCCTCGGGCCACGGGGAGCCTGTGCCTATCTCAGGGCTTAATGCAGGATACACCCGGGATGGAATGCCAAACACATCGCAGGGCACACACACATTCACACACTAGGGACAATTTTTCCAATCAAGTGCCAATCAACCTTACCGTGCATGTTTTTTGGACCAGGGGAGAAACCAGAGAACCCGGAGAAAAACCCCCTGAGGCACGGGGAGAACATGCAAACTCCACACACACATGGACGAGATGGGATTCGAACCTGGACCCTGGTGGTGTGAGGCGAACGTGCTAACCACTAAGCCACCGTGCCCCTAGTATAAATTCATTCATTCATCTTCTATCTTCATTCATCTTCTAAAATTACCAACCGCCATTCTACTAGCTATCATTTATCAGAAATCATCTTCTATTCCGTTCATCTTCTACCGCTTTATCGGATCTTCCCTCGGGTCACGGGGAGTCTGTGCCTTTCTCAGGCGTCTATGGACATTAAGGCAGGATAAACCCTGGATGGAATGCCAACCCATCGCAGGACACACACACACACACACACACACACACACACACATTCATACACTAGGGACAATTTTCCAAGGTGCCAATCAACCTACTGTGCATGTTTTTTGGACCGGGGGAGGAAACCGGAGAACCCGAGAGAAAAAATCCCCTGAGGCACGGGGAGAACATGCAAACTCCACACACACATGGCCGAGGCGGGAATTGAACCCAAACCCTGGCGGTGTGGCGGGTGTGAGGCGAACCGTTGCTAACCACTAAGCCACCGTGCCCCCCCTAGTATAAATTATATGTGCTAAATATCTTATGTATTTTTTGTTTATTATACATAATAATAATAATAATAATAATAATAATAACAATAATAATAACAACAACACTAATAATAACAATAACAACAACAATAATAATAATAATAATAATAATAATAACAACAATATGTTTTATCAAACCAATGATCATCTGTGCTCATTATTATTATTATTATATGTATATATACTTATTATATATATAGTATATATACTTATTATATAGTTGATTACCATCAACTTTTACCATCAAAAGTTGTATTATTTAATTATTAACTCTCATTTGTCATTCTCAATTATCAACCCCAATTTAAAAAAAAACCTTCCAAATCATATTTTATCAAATGGTTAAAATGACAAATGCATGATTTTATATAAAATATAATTGTACATTTGAAGTCAGTCAGACAGAATGTATTTATAAAGCACATTTAAAAATCGACAGTCCACGAAATTGTTGGACAAATAAGAACATATTTTTATTATTATTGTTATTATTATGATTATCATGCCTGATATTACACTGGCAATGACGAAAACAAACAAAAACATCATGGTGGGTTGCCAAATCACATTCATATATTAATTTCCCCGGCATTGTGGTGTGTTTAAGCCTTTTAAAGTAGATGGAAATGAAACTTTTTCGGGGACCTGGCAACCCAGAGACAGAACAATTACTACTACTACTACTGTATGTCAAGTTGGAAATTCATCAACCATTTACAACCTACAACCAAAGTTTCTGTACAAGTTTACTCCACAGTGTAATGATCAGACTGTATAACATTTTAAAGACAAATATCATTTGTTTTTATTTATTTTGCTGTTTACTGCTCATTTTAATAAACATCCTGGCATCCAAACATGGGGAAAGCTAAAGCGTAAATGAAAAATAGAAATAATATGACTAGCTGAAATATGAAGCTTTGGATAAAACCATACAGATCCAGTTACTCTTATTTCATTATTTATTATTTATTATTATTATGTATTCATTATTATTTTGTAATAGGAGGTAAAAATGACCATACAAGCGATTGCCTTCTTTACCTTCCTCCATTGAAAATGAGGCTAAAGGGTGGGTTGAAAAAGAGCGCTCGAACAAAAGAAAAAAAGGGAATTTTTTTTTTCCATAAGCAAAAGCTTGACACTTAGACAATGGTGGAAATTCAGCTCTATTTTTTTTTGGTCCATAATTCAAAACATAATAAGATTCCTTTAATACAGCCATTAAACTGGACATGCTAATAATAAGCACAGCTGCTCGAATGAACACATGCACGCGGAATTAAACTGTTATAAGACACGGGCGAGAAAACAAACAGCAGGAGCACACAGTGCACTCTTTTGACACGTCGCTCTTGCCAGAACGAGCACAGCTGTAGACCTTCTCCGTGCTTCTTTCATCAGCCCGTATCTGTCGTCCTGCTTCGTTTCGAGAGTTTATGTTGGAAGTACATGCCGTTCTGTGACCTTGCACTTTTCCTTTCCCAGCAGCCCAGGCTGTCTCCGGCGTAGCCGCAATCACAACGGCAGGTGTCTGTGTTCAAACAAAGGGCCTGGAGGCTGCAGCGTCGACCTGATTCACACTCGTCTTCATCTCTGAGGGAAACGAGAGAGGAACAACACAGGTGACACGGCCAGTGGAGGATCGAAGGATAATGAATAAATTTAAGGGATCTATGTTGTTTTATCTGTACATAAAGAAAATAGCCTTGGCACCTTGGAGAATTGTCCCTAGTGTGTGAATGTATATGTGTGAATTCCATACAAAGGTGAGTCCTGCCTTGATGCCTGAAGACACCTGAGGTAGCGGGAGAAGATGAATGAATGAATGAATGAATGAATGAGATACATCAAACCAATGATAACCTTTGCTCATTATTATGATCACCATCAAGAGTTTTGTGGACTGAAAAGTTTGATTATTTCATTATTAACTCTCAACTGTTTTAATCCCACAAAACCCCAATTAATAAATTATCATCTTATTTATCAAATGTATCAAAGTTTTATCAAATGCTTGAAATGACAAATGCTTAATTTTATAGAAAAGATAATTGCATAATTGTAAAGTTTGTTTTTATAAAGCACATTTAAAAACGAAATTTCTGTACAAAGCCTAAAAAAAACAATAAAGACAATCAAAATATCAAGAGTATAAAAAATAAATTGAGTTATGAGTTAAAGCAAATAAATATGTTTTACAATCCTAATTTTTAAATCAAAATTTAATGTAGATTTCATATGCGCCTGGCAACCCTTTCGAGGTTTAAGTCCAGCAACCGAGGACGCTCTTTCACCCTTTACATTTCGGGGGTAATGTTGAATTTAAACAATATTGGAAAGATAGACAGGTGCCCATTCATTTATACACAAAAAGCAAATGTACACAATATCATCCTATTGAACAGAATTCTTCCAGCTATACAATCCTGGGTCTTTTTTGTTGTATTTATCATTTAATGAAGACTCAAGAGGTCTGAACTGCAGGAAGGCCAGTTCAACACTTCAACTAGGCATTTTCTAAGGTTTATTGTGAATAAAATGGATTTGTTAGATTACAATTCATTGCATTTTGTTTTCCTGAATTCTTTTGTTACGTGATTTTTTTATATCACATTACATTTTTTTACACCATCGCATGGCCGCTCCATTCCATTCCATTTACTTGAGTCCTCAGTACAATAAATTGCAGCATTTTACTGTAGATTTTTGGTTCAATTTTAGTCTTCTGGGAAACTCTCGCCAAAACTGACTTGTGTACGACATCCGTATCTGCGTTGTTTTTATTATGTTGCTCGCTTTTTGCTAAAATTGGAAATTGAGACCATAAGAAAAGCCTTACGGCAGCTTTAAACTGCATCTTTTTACTATTGCAATAAAATATTTAACCCCTTGTTTCTTTCAAGCAGATATTATTAATATAAAACTCTAGATGGCGCAATTAGTGACTGCAATATGGTGGATGGTATGTGTCAAATATGAATTGCAATGCCTGACAATGGAGGAATTACATTACATTACATTAAATTGCCCATCTTCGGGCTGGAAGCAGTTTGTTGCGATGTTTACGTCTACGAGGGGTTAAACACAAAAGGTCTATATGAAAGGTGTAAACATTGCACTGGAATAAAAGTTCGAATGTATGGTGGTGTCTGAGCAAAGGCAAGCTTTACATTCCACACCTGTGTAATGTCAGGAATCATGAGAAGTGATAACAGGGTAAAAAGAATGTCGCTACGTCACAAGAGCTTTAAACCGCTCCAAAAACATGTGGCTGCGCTCAAGACGAGTGCTTGTAAGTTAGTTCCACTGTACATTAGCAAAGGGGATCTATTGTTCTCTTGTTCTTAAGTGTAAGGAGCCTGTAGAAGGCGTTAGTTCAGTGCAGTAAAAGTCAACATTTTCTACAGTGACATACAAACAGGGTTATTGAGGAATGAATGTTTGTTCTAATTAGGTATTAGCATGAAAATATGTATCCCAGTTATCATGCTAACCATACCATACTGATCACGTGAACCAGTCCTACTATATAAGTATATAAGTAGTGTAACTTTTCCATTATTTTATAAAAGTAAAGTTACGTTTTTTGGCCACTAGGTGGCACTTAGGAAAAAAAATTCAAAGCCTCGGAAAAAATTGGTTATATTTTTTTGTAATTGAGCTGCATCAAAATCACATTGTTGATGGGTGTGTTCTGTTTGCGGCAGAATATTTGTTGACCGGGTGAGGGTTGGGGTTTTTTGTCTTTGTAATCTTTAACATTACCAAACATAATGGTGATTTAATTACATGCTTTTTTTTCTCAGTAACTGTAACCAGTAACTGTTACTTTTATTTTGTAATTACATTACGTTATGCCGTTACATGTAACTAGATACTCCGCGACACTGCTGACGCGATACGAAGGTGTTGATTCGTCGTCAATAACAGCAGCCCTGACACAAACTGGTGGTTTATATTAATGCTCACTATTTATTGTGGAACAAAATTTCTTTGACTTGTCACACAGGCATTATTAGCACAGTGATAGTCTGTCTTTGCATATCCTGGCTTGTTAGGAAACTTGGGTGTGAGCTCAGGGTCAGATATGCCACTAGATCAGAGAGGGATAAGGGCCCAAAATTAAGAGCCTGGCCATTTATGAGGCTTGAACCCGCAAGTGTCCCATAAGTAACACATGAGAGGCAGATGCTCTGAGCGGTCGAGACTCAAGGCACTTTTCACACAAAGCAGTGTTAGCCTGGTGATGTTCTGATCCGAGGTCCAACACCTTAAACACTAAGGTGTACCAATATTGATCAGCAGTGATTGAAACCAATCACATGTAATGTTTTTTCACTTCATCACCCCTGGAGGGCGATGTACCAGAATGTGAAGTAAACCTCTTTAATGCACACATTATTGCGAGGTACAAAAATGCTTGTTTTAATTATAAAAATAACTTTTCATGTTCAAATACAGGGACACGGTGGCGTAGTGGTTAGCGCGTTCGCCTCACACCACCAGGGTCGGGGTTCGATTCCTGCTTTCGCCATGTGTGTGTGGAGTTTGCATGTTCTCCCCGTGCCTCAGGAGGGTTTTTCTCCGGGTTCTCCGGTTTCCTCCCCGGTCCAAAAACATGCAGGATTATTTGCACCTTGGAAGAATTGTCCCTAGTGTGTGAATGTGAGTGTGTGAATGTGTGTGTGTGTACCTTGCGATGGGTTGGCATTCCATCCAGGGTGTATCCTGCCTTAATGCCCATAGACGCCTGAGATAAGGCACAGGCTCCCCGCGACCCGAGGAAAGATCGGATAAAGCGGTAGAAAATGAATGAATGAATGAATGTTCAAACACGACCTGTTCACAATGTCACCACTAGGTGGAATTGCTACACTTGTAGCTTAGGGGTCAGGTAACAAGCTGTTAGCATCAATAATGAATTCATATTCATCTTATATAGACCTTTGACGTGAGAAACGTTTGGCGTACAGAGATGCTGTGACTATTCATTCGAGGTATTTTTAGCTGGGGTCAGAGTATAGGGCCAGACATAAAACTGGTGCAGAGAAGGTTAGGGGCCTTACTCAAGGGCCCGACAGTTTGATGCTCAGGCTTAAACCTTAATTGTTAAGCCTCAAATGCCTAACATTTTTCTATAAAGTAAAAGCACAAATAATATTAAAGGCAGTTGAAATGTTTTTTTACTGTGTATCCTTGTGGTATGAACACATTATTATATTACATTATATTAATACAGGGAAGAATCCAGTCTGTTTTTAATTTTATTATTATTTTGTTTTTGTTACATGTCCTTTATAATGTGTTTGAAAAAATACTTCAGTATCTGGTTCATATTGACATCATTACATATGACATTTTGCCCCCATAAATGCTTTATAATCACACTATTCCTGTCGAGTCCTCACAGGGTTTCTTCCTCACATTTCTGTGGGACTTGTTTTTCCTGTCACCATTGACTATGGCTTGTTATTAAGAATAAAACAAGATTATTAGAAGCTGCTTTGTGACAATTTCTCTGTAAAATAAGTGCCAGGAAAACATTCCTGTCACCATTACACCACCAAAACCGCCCCACCGCCCAAAGCCGCTTGAACCATAAATCGAATCTGTTCGTGTCAGATTGGGTCCCTGTGGTGCAGTTCGACTTTTTTATTTGCCCAGTTTTGGTGAGTGTGAGATGCTGTTTTTTTTTTCTTCTTTTTCTCGGAGATGCTCTCCACAAATAAACAAAATCAATATTTGTATTCCTGTGGCTTTTTCTGTCAGCTCAAAGCATCCGATTCAGAAAACATGATTATAAACCAATAGTAGATCAATAGCTCTGGATTAGGGCCTTCGGAAAGGCCCTTCACCCTCTGTGCTCCAGGGGTGCTGTATTACAGCTGGTGCTAAGCTTCCTAACATCACTGGTATATGCATAGAAAGGTATTAACTGTGATGTACTGTACATGTACAAGTATATTCATTCATTCATTCATTCATTCATCTTCTACACACACACTCACATTCACACACACACATTCATACACTAGGGACAATTTTCCAAGGTGCTAATCAACCTACCGTGCATGTTTTTGAACCGGGAGGAAACTGGAGAACCCGGAGAAAAACCCCCTGAGGCACGGGGAGAACATGCAAACTCCACACACACATGTCCGATACAGGAATCGAACCTGGACCCTGGCGGTGTGAGGCGAACGTGCTAACCACTAAGCCACTGTGCCCCACTGTACAAGTTCATGTGACAAGTAAATGCATCTATTCTATTCTAAACAGAAAATTGACCTGTGCCTATCTCAGGCGTCTATGGGCATTAAGGCAGGATTATCCCTGGATGGAATGCCGACCCATCGCAGGACACACACACACACACACACAACACACATTCACACACTAGGGACAATTTTCCAAGATGCCAATCAACATACCGTGCATGTTTTTGGACCGGGGGGAACCCGGAGAACCCAGAGAAAACCCCCCTGAGGCACGGGGAGAACAAGCAAACTCCACACACACATGGCGGAGGTGGGAATCGAACCCCGACCCTGGAGGTGTGAGGCGAATGTACTATCCACTAAGCCACCGTGCCTCTTTAATGAACATCTCAATCCTTATTTCTTATTTTATGATTTTATTTTATAGTTTAGTGTATATTTTTTTAGCCCCTGCACACTATGCTAAACACCTGGCAACAGAGGTGGCAAAAGTATACACACCCTTCATGTTAGTAGAAATACAGACACTATTGTTCTACAAGACTTTGGTAAAAGCTGAGGGTTAAGAGCCTTGCTCAAGACCATTGCAGCTTGGTGGTGCTGGGATTTGAACTTTCAATGCCTTAACCACATCCCCCAGGAAATGATACTGATGCGCAATGCTGGACTGAAACTGGCACAATGAGTAACAAGCCTGGTTTTGGTGCACGGTGGCTTAGTGGTTTGCACGTTCGTCTCACACCTCTAGGGTTGGGGGTTCGATTCCCGTCTCTGCCATGTCTGTGTGCAGTTTGCATGTTCTTACCGTGCCTCAGGGGTTTTTTCTTAGGGTTCTCCGGTTTTCTCCCGGTCCATGCACGGTACATGCACGGTAGGTTGATTGGCACCTTGGAAAAATTGTCACTAGTGTATGAATGTGTGTCTGAATGTGAGTGTGTGTGTCCTGCGATGGGTTGGCATTCCATCCAGGGTGTATCCTGCCTTAATGCCCATAGACGCCTGAGACTGGCACAGGATCCCCGCGACCCGAGTGAAGATCAGATAAAGCTGTAGAAGATGAATGAAGATGAGCCTGATGTCAAAATGTAAGCAGCAGATGTTTGTAAAAAGCTGTCAAACAAATAAATCTAAACTAAAACACGGATACCTACTTGTTCTTCGTGACTTCCAACCACTGCTACGCAACCCGTGATACATGGCAATAAAGGTGATTCTGATTCTCATTACGCACATCTGTAAGTCGCAGCATTCAAAGCTTATTCACAAAAAAAAGTATTGGAACGTTCAAACACGTGTTTCCGTGCACCTGGGTTCACTGCTCCGGGAAAAATAACATGCCCTAAACACAAATAATCCACCCTGTTGTGATGAAAGACAGCCAGGATTTGCGTAAATGACCACTCTGACAGTTCACACTTCACACGGGTTTGAAACCGCGGTTAAAAGCAAGAACAAAGGATACTGAATTAACTACCCTCTTTCTCTCTCTCTCTCTCTCTCTCGTCTCTCTCGTTCTCTATCTCTCTCGCTCTATTTCTCACCTTTGCACAAATCAATTACAGACCCATGTGCTTGTTTCTTTCCTCAATTTGTGACATTTACACCATGGACACTGGACAGCTAACACATCTCTAATTTCATAAGAATGCACAATTTTCGATGTCGACTACAACTACAAAGTTCTTCTCACAGCTGCGCACACACACACACACACACACACACACACACACACACACACACACACACACACACAGACACACACAGGGGAGGTGGTATCTCATTGGTTAAGGCATATATATATATAAGGTTTCCCTCCGGTCCAAAAACATGCACGGTAGGTTCAATTTTTTTATTTTTATTTATAGAGCGCTTTTTACAATTTGTCATCGTCTCAAAGCAGCTTTGCTTAATACTTATGTGTGAAAAGTGAAAATCAGTTTGGCCCTAATTGTTTCTTGTTGAGCAAGCCAAAGCGACGCAGGGATGATTGGCACCTTGGAGAATCCCTAGTGTATGAAAGGGGGAGGTGGTAGCCCAATGGTTAAGGTGTTGGACTCTGGACCAGAAGATCATAGGTTCAAACCTCACCACCACCAAGCTACCACTAGTGGGCCCTTGATCAAGGCCCTTAACCCTCAATTGTTCAGTTGTAAGTCGCGTCTGCCATATGCTGTAAATGTAAATTAATGTGTGTGTGTAATGTGTGTGTGTCCTGTGATGGGTTGGCATTTCCATCCAGGGTGTATCCTGCCTTAATGACCATAGAAGCCTGAGATAGGCTCCCCGTAAGCCCATCTCAGGCTTAGTATATATATATATCTATATATATATATATATAATATATATAAGAGAGGCATGAGCACATTCGCCTCACACCGCCAGGATCCGGGTTCGATTCCCGACTCGGTCATGTGTGTGTGGAGATTGCATGTTCTCCCCGTGCCTCAGAGGTTTTTCTCCGGGTTCTCCGGTTTTACCCCCGGTCCAAAAACATGCACAGTAGGTTGATTGGCACCTTGGAAAAATTGTCCCTAGTTATGAAGTGTATGAATGAGTGTGTGAATGTGTGTGTGTGCCCTGCGATGGGTTGGCATTCCATCCAGGTGTATCCTGCCTTAATGCCCATAGACACCTGAGATAGGCACAGGCTCCCCGTGACCCGAGTGAACATCGGATAAAGCGGTAGAAGATGAATGAATGAATGAATGAATATATATATATATCTCTGGATTGGAAGATCGCAAGTTCTAATCCCACTACCCCTACGCTGTCACTATTGGGCCCTTTAGCAGTGCCCTTTAGCCCTTAATTGCTCAGTTGTAAGTCGCTCTGGATAAAGGTGTGGATTATGGCTGCCAAAAGCCATAAATGTCTATTTCTATACACACACACACACACACACACAATCTTTCTATATGATGAACTAATAAAATCTGTCTATCATTAGATGTTTCATGTAGGATATTATTGACTGCTGGGTAAACGATAAAGAAGGTTAGTGCGATAAAGAAATTTCACATGCAATCACATTTATTTTACATGTGGATATGAGTAACGTGCGATCATGTGGAGAAAGTATCCGCAATTAAACATAATGTGAATGAATGGAAATGTCATGTGGATAATCACGGGAAGCATATTCGTGAAAAAGTGATCATGTGGAAAATTAATTATTGTGACAGAATCACTGAATCGCTCTCTCTCTCTCAAACACAAGACCACAGAACACCACACAACAACACCACACACACACACACACACACACACACACACACACACTCTTACGTATGAAAGTTAATAATCATGGGGGAAAAATTCACACATGAAATGGAACTGTAGGGAAAACATTATACATAACATCATACATACCTACATTATACATAAACGGGGTTTGTGGAGGAGGAAGAGGAAGGATAAACAAATTGTAAACAAAATAAGTCAAAATAAAATGATCATTCAAAATCACAGACATTGAATTTAATTTTAAAGACGTTAATGAATTGTGTGGAAAATACATTAATACAGGTTAAAATAAAATAAATAAATAAAAAATAAAATGAGAAAAGTGAATGAATTCATTATGTAAAATCTATGTGTAAGTATAAATAAATCATAAAAAAATTAAGATCTAAAGAAATCACTTTTATGAGAGGAAAAAAACATGTAAAGCATTAAAAAAAACAGACGCCAAGGAAACAGAATCATTTTATGTTTCTTTCAACTACTGTTCTGGTAAATATTCGAAGAGGACTAATGAGATGATGTCATCAAAAAAGCAACAGCCAAACCTATGTGTGTGTGTGTGTGTGTGTGTGTGGAGAAACAAGAACACACTTGCTACATCGTTGTTTATTCGAAAATAAACAATGACGTAGCAAATGTGTTTCCATTTGTTTCCATCACCCCATATTGCGTCTTCTGTTGTTTTTTTCCACCTCAGCCGAACATCAAAACCTTCTGTATTTAGACATTCTTCCAGAATTCTGACATTCACCTCCCTTTTTGTCAGCAGTACAATAAAAACAAAAAAGTTACTGTAGGGTTTGAAAGACTGACTGATGACATTTCCGAATCGTCACGTGAACGCTCTGGGAATTCCAGATCCTGATGTAGACTAGTCGAGTGTCAGCTGGACTGAGGAACATCTCCAGGATGGGGGGAATAACAGAGTAGCTTGTAAACACTAGGCTCTTTTAAAAGCATGGGAACCTGACTTCTCCAGAATTATCCGAGAACTTTTGGGGCTGAAACGTCTCCAGATTACCTATGTAACCCTGGTTCCGTGCATTGGTAATGCTTTGAGAATATGCTGCTGACGGATGACATAAAGTATTAAGGCATATGCCACAGACATGATTCTGGATTCAAAGTGGAAGTTATCGCTGCAGGGATGCATGCAGTGTGGTAAAGTGATGCAGAGTCTTGTTCCCTCAGGGACCCACGTTTATGTACGTAAACTAGAGATGTTCCCTTTCAGGAACTCGATCTGCGTCTGTATCGCCTTGGGAGTGATAGTCCTACCTGCCATATTGACCTAGTGTGGATTGGCAAAGCTAGGCCGAAGGAAAGGTGCACCAGCTATAAAACCAGACAAAGGTTAGGGGGTGGACCAGCCTGTAGAATCACAGATGTCCTGGAGGTACACTACACAAGAGAGGCCCCTAAACACTCGGGGTCAAATGCGCTCTGATCCCAAAAGGTGTGGGGGAGACAAGAAGACCCATACAAATGGTACCCACAGTCCATCTACTGAGCTAGCAGGGAACCCTTTCTTGTGGGACCATGGGACATGAAAAGCTGGTCTTACCTTCTCCACCGTACTTTCTAATCATGTAGGTGTCCAGTTCTCCCTGGTCAGGGGTCTGGAAGGGAGGAGGAAAGACTGCCTGTATTATAGGGCATGGGGTGACAGAGGGTACCCTGCCAGGGGTGTACTCCCTGCATGAAGCTGTAACCAATAGGGCCTGAAGGTCCCAAACCCTCTCATGGTATGAGATGGTCAGTAGGAAGACAGTCTTGACTGTTAGATTGAAATCACCATGTCTAATGGTTTGAAGGGAGGCATATTCAGGTCATTCAATCATTACGGCCAAGTCTCATAATTTCATAGAGTAGAGGTGCAAAGCAGCTTGGTAACTGTTGCTGGAGGAACTCAACACCTAATCAACCAGGTAGTTGACTGTTTGTTTAGATACACCAGTGTATACACTTCTCTCAAGGAGAGGAAGCTCCCGTTAGCCCACTAGAGGGTCCCCCGTGATGGTTGATGTAAGCCTCTGATGGCCTCTGATGGCCTCTGAGGCTGATGGCGGCCTCTCAGGACTGCTAGGAAGTGCTTCAGGGCATGAAAGACAGCCAGCATATCGAAGAACTTTATGTTGCCATGAGAGAAGGGGCCACTCCCATAGACCTTGAGTGGGGGCAGCCACTCATGACTGCTCCCCAGCCTGTGAGACTAGCATCCATCCTAAGCATTACTTGACAATAAGGCACTCCCAATGTGGTGTCTTGAGATTGGAATGTGGGACCTTTTCAAACTATCAAGGCATGTAGGGCTCACCACACGACCTTGATTCGATCAAGCAGATTGCCCCTGAGGGAAAGACCTAGGCTCCCGAGCCACCACTCTAGGGGTCTCATGTGAAGAAATCCCAGAGGCACTACGATAGAGGCTTCAGCTATGATGCTATCTGCCTATATATCTGTCTGTTTATCTATCTATCTATCTGTCTATCTATCTATCTATCTGTCTATCTATCTATCTATCTATCTATCTATCTATCTATCTACCTACCTACCTACCTACCTACCTACCTGTCTGTCTGTTTATCTATCTATCTATCTATCTATCTATCTATCTATCTATCTATCTATCTATCTATCTATCTATCTATCTATTATCTATCTATCTACCTACCTGTCTGTCTGTCTATCTATCTATCTATCTATCTATCTATCTATCTATCTATCTATCTATCTATCTATCTATCTATCTATCTATCTATCTACCTACCTACCTACCTACCTACCTACCTCTCTCTGTCTGTCTGTCTGTTTATCTATCTATCTATCTATCTATCTATCTATCTATCTATCTATCTATCTATCTATCTATCTATCTATCTATCTATCTATCTATCTATCTATCTATCTATCTATCTATCTATCTATCTATCTATCTATCTATCTATTATCTATCTACCTACCTACCTACCTACCTACCTACCTGTCTGTCTGTTTATCTATCTATCTATCTATCTATCTATCTATCTATCTATCTATCTATCTATCTATCTATCTATCTATCTATCTATCTATCTATCTATCTATCTATCTATCTATCTATCTATCTATCTATCTTATAATGTAGGTTCACATGACAACGGAACTTTTTGTCAGCAGTTGTGCAGTTAAGTTAACCAATATCTAATGTTAACCTTTAAGAGGTGTCTGCAATTATCACTGCTGGAACACATGTTAACATTTGGATGAAGTACACAGAGTAATAACAGTTTGGGGGGGGTGGCATGCAAGACGGGAATGATGTAGGGTTTTCTCAGACAGCTATAAAAGTCTAATTCTGAGAACAATTTATGCTCTAAACTGCTCTAATAAAAACGTTATTAGTTGTGGACTTTTCTTGTCATTGTAAGACGATTTATTTCATGATTTCTTTCTTTTTTTTTGCTGTCACAATTAGAGACCTAAAGTCTTTAAGGTTGCCCTAAAGCTGCTTTCTGACAGTGGGTGGCTGATGCTCAGAAGAAATGGCACTGATCTTCTTCTTTATATTTCTCTTTAGACTCTTCTCGTACAGCTCATTGATGCCATGGTGCTTAAACGAGAGCAGGTAAAAAGCGTCCCGGAGCCTGACTTCCAAGTTGTAAAAGATTACAGTGTCTGCTAAAAATCGCTGATGTCTATAAAACTTCACGTCGACAGCTGCAGGATTTCCCATCAGCATCCAGAGTCTGTCCAGGATCGCAATAACAGGGGGAAAGTGCCTGGTGCGTTCATACAGATGTGGGAGCAAGGCCTGCTGGGTCGGCTGCACTCGTTTATGTCTACCATTAAGATATCAAAAGGGAGCGTTAGGATGCTTAGGTAAGTTGTAAAGTGCACTGTATTGTAAATAATACTATATGATATTGAATTATTTATAACCATTACCAGTTGTTTTGCTGTTCTGACATTATTTGTAACCGTATGACTTGCAATAGATTGTTTATTGCCATAAATATCAATCCTGATTAAGGATTATAAAGTAATCTGCATAATGTTATATAACATTATTCATTCATTCATCTTCTACTGCTATATCCGATCTTCCCTCGGGTCACGGGGAGTCTGTGCCTACCTCAGGCATCTATGGGCATTAAGGCATGGATACACCCTGGATGGAATGGCAACCCATCGCAGGACACACACACACACACTCACACACATTGATACACTAGGGACTATTTTCCAAGGTGCCAATCAACCTATCGTGCATGTTTTTGGACCGGGGGAAACCGGAGAACCCGGAGAAAAACCCCCTGAGGCACGGGGAGAACATGCAAACTCCACACACACATGGCCGAGACGGGTATCGAACCCGGATCGTGGAGGTGTGAGGCAAACATGGTAACCACTAAACCACCGTGCCCCCTTATATAACATTAAATATGCTATAAAATGCGCCTTTGGACTACTACAATGGCTCAAAACCACACTGCACACTTCAACAATGAAGGAACTGTAATGAATGGACACTCATGTGCCACCCAGTTGATGATGGGTTTCCTTTTGCGTTCGGTTCCTTTCAAGGTTTCTTCCTTGAATCATTCACAAACCACAAACATTCGTTGCCAAAAAAGCTGGCTGTTACAGCTGTGCCGGATCCAAGCATGTTAACAGAGAGTCGAGTGGAAGGAAAAAGTGTGGGAGAAAAAGATGCGCAACCAACCCAGAGAACCGCAGCCTTGAGAGACTCGTCAAGCAAAATCGATTCAAGAATTTGGGTGAACTTCACAAGAAATGGACTGAGGCTGGGGTCAAGGAATCAAGAGTCACCACACACACACACACACACAACACACACACACACATTTACACACACACACACACACACAGGCTTGTCAAGGAATTTAGCTGTAGTTGCTGTATTCTTGTTAAGCCACTCCTGAACCACAGACAACATTAGACGCATTAGAACATTAGACATTAGACATCTGGGCTGCGAGGAATAGGTAGCTCAGTGGTTAAGGCAATGGGCTCTGGATCAGAAGATTGCAGGTTCAAATCCCTCTACCACTAGTGGGCCCATGAGCAAGGCCCTAACCCTCAATTTCTAAGTCGCTCTGGATATGGGTGTTGCTTAGCGGTCCATGGAGGGGGTAGCTCAGTGGTCTAAGGCACTGGGTTACTGAACGGAAGATACGGGTTCGAGCCCCGCCGTTGCCAAGCTGCTGCCCTTGGGTCCTTGAGCAAGACCCTTAACCCTCTGTGCTCCAGGGGCGCCGTATCATGACTGTAAGCCATTTATCAAGATATCTTAGAGCACTTCATGTTTCCTTCTGCTAAGTGGCTGTTTAAAGATGCCGATTTCATTTTCTAGCAGAAACTGGCACCTGCCCACATAAGCAAAAGCACCAATAGTTGGTTAAATGACCATGGGGTTGGTGTTGCTCGACTGGCTAGCGATCTCACCAGACCTGAACTCCATAGAGAAGCGATGCAGTATTGTCAAGAGGAAAATGAGAAACAAGTAGACCAAAAAAATGCAGATGAGCTGAAGGCCACTTTTTAAGAAATCTGGGCTTCCATACCACCACAGCAGCCCCACAAACTGATCACATCCATGCCACGCCCAAGAGTGGCAGTAATTAATGCAAAAGGAGCCCCTAGCAAGTCTTGAGTGCATGTAAAGTAAATCAACAAACTTTCAAGATGGCAATAACTGATGATGGGCAGTTTTTTATCGGTCTCATGAAGTATTCCATTTTTTTTTTTATTTTTATTTTTTGTTTTAATTAAATTACAAGAACCAAAGAACTTCTCCAGTTTGTGTGCGTTGAGTTTATTCAACACACAAGTATTACAATTTGAGTTTAACTACTGAAAAAAAACTTTTCCCTGATGTTCTAATTTATTTGTAACGGTGGTGGTGCGCTGCACAGACACACGGGGAAACGGGAATTCAAAAACAAAGGATTTCCAAAAAACTCAAACGGAGCGGAAACAAACAAAAGACGCCTTATCAAAAGGAGCGGCCAGACAGGCTTGGGAGCCTTGCGCTTTGCGCGCCGTGGTACCGGGAGACCGGGGAACAGGAACCGCCTTGGAAGTCCGGAATCAGGAAACAGACGGAATCGGGAAAACACTGGGAACGGGAACAGAGAAAATGTTAGGCATACATATAAATAAAGCACGGGTCCGCGACACTACCAGAGAGTCACGAGCCCGGACCTGGAATGTAGGAAGAGCCTGGCTATATGAAGGGGAAATGGAGAGGGAGATAATCAGGAACACCTGAGACGATTAGTGGGATTGAGTGCGTGTGTGTGTGTGTGTGTGTGTAGAAAGAGCAGGGCGGAGCGAGGAGGGAGAGAGAGAGAGAGAGACAGAGAGATAGAGAGAGGGAACCGTGACAATTGAGATGCACCTGTATATTTACAACGCAATTATCCAGAGCGACATACACAAGTGCTTTTCGGTCTCTATTAATAAATCCATCAATTTAGGATATTATCAACCTAAACCTTTGTTGTAAATAAACATAGCAAATTAAAAAATACATAAATAGATGGATAAAACATGCAATTATTATTGAAAGATGCCTTACCTATTTACTTACAGAACCAAATATACAATGTATGGAGAAAAGTTTGAAGAAAGATTAATATGTCCCATTCCGCATTTACTCTTCATTTAATTCAGTCCATTTTTATTTGTATAGCTCTTTAAGCAATGCTCTCAAAGCAGCTATACATAGTTAATGAATAAAGGATGAAAAAGATGGTTCTTTATGATTAGATGTTTGTCTTTAATGCACAAGCTGATGGTGATTGTGGCAAGGAAAATCTTCCTGAGATGGAAGGAAGAAATCTTGAGATGAACCAGACTCAAGAGGAAACCCGTGGAACCCGTCATGATCAGTAGGTCAATGCCTTAAACCCCTCCATATCCAATGATGAAGAAAGGGGAGTGTCTCTGGCTGTTAGACTTCTGAAAGTCCATAATTAACACGTTAAAGTAAAGTCATTTTTTAAAAATATTCCAATCATATATAGCTGATGCAGTACACGATATTTCTCCAGAACCCTGGTGCTACATAAAACAACATAGTTACAACACATAAATCTACATAACACATAACAGAGCTGAGGTCCTAGCTATTGTGCATTACATAATAAACTAGTGCAAACAGTGCAAGACAGCACTGTGAAGACCTGCAGGGGTGTAGCTCAGTGGTTTAAGGTACTGGGCTACTGAGTGGAAGGCCGGGGATTCGAGCCCTGGTATTGCCAAACTGACTTGGGTCTTTGAGCAAGGCCCGTAACCCTCTGAGCTCCAGGGACGCCGTACCATGGCACGCTCTGACCTTAGCTTCCGAACAAGCTTCGATATGCGAAGAAAGAATTGCACTGATCTGTAATATATTTATATTATTATAGTGGACTCATCCGGAATGAAGGCACTGATGATTGTGATGGTTTCACGCCTGGGTCCACATTTGCCTGGGTTCAAAGTGGTAGAAGTGCTCTTCTATGTGGAGTTTGTATGTGTGCTTGGCTCTCCTAACGCCCCTTTTCAGGTTGGCCCTGGCTCTCTTGTAGTCCTCTGTGCTGCCAGACCA
>JACRUU010000002.1:28955973-28988473 GCA_030449085.1 Kryptopterus vitreolus
AACAGACTCTTAGTGTACGCAAAGGAAAAATGGTGCCGCAGTACTTTTGTCCACATTTTGTCCAGCTTAGTGGTTAGCACGTTCGCCTGACACCACCAGGGTCGGGGTTCGATTCCCGTCTCCGCCATATGTGTGTGTGGAGTTTGCATGTTCTCCCCGTGCCTCAGGAGGTTTTTCTCCAGGTTCTCTGGTTTCCTCCCCTGGTACAAAAACATGCACTGTAGGTTGATTGGCACCTTGGAGCATTGTCCCTTGTGTGTGAGTGTGAGTGTGTGTGTGTGTGTGATGGGTTGGATCTATCCAGGGTGTATCCTGCCTTGATGCCCCAAAACGCCTGAGATAGACACAGGGAAGAGCGGTAGAAGATGAATGAATGAATGAATGAACGAGTCCACATGGAGAGATATGTATTTTCTCAGTCACATGATGTCCTGGGGATTTGACATATTGAGCAACCCTTGAGCAACGTCCTCAATCCTCAGTTGTAAGGCGTCTGCTAACTAAACATTTTAAATGTAGGGCAGGTGAATGCACAATAGTGTAGAGGGATGCAGGGTGAGAGTGTTTATTATAATAAACAGGCGGAAATAAAACGGTCCGTGTGGTCTGGTCCAACAGACCAGCTCCTGTAGCTCGAATTGCTGAAAACTTAAAGCTGTTAATGGTTCAGGAATGTTTTGGCAGCAAAAAGAGGACCAACAGAATATTAGGCAGGTGGTTATAATGCCATGCCTTATTAGTATACACACACACACACACACACATATACATATATAATACACACACACATATACAAGTGAGACCAGATGTGAATGAAGCAACATATGAACTCACAAGCCAATAACGGCTTAAGGACCGGGGTGAAGATATGACATGATATGAACTAACCAAACGCGTAAACAAGAGAGACACGTGATCAAAACAAACACAGCCATGGCTACATAAACACAGAAGAGGGGGTGCATGCTGGAATAAGGGGTCGAGTGTAACTTGTATTGCGGATGTTAGCGTTATCGATATATATATCAATATATATCCATTTTTTTTCTTTAAATACGATACAAAAAAAAATATATATATATATATATATATATATATAATTTATAATATAATATTTTTACACATTTGAAAATATTTTTTTTATTCATATTTGCACTTTTTCTCATTACTCATTCATATATATATATATATATATATATATATATATATATATATATATATATAATATAATTATAATATTTTTTTATTCATATTTGAATGAATATATATGAATATAACATGCCAAAATAGACAAAATAGTGTTCAAAATTTAATATAATTCTCCTGTTCGGGGTTCACCACAGAGGATGGTCCTCCTATTGGATGTTTTTAGGCTGGATGCCCTTCCTAACACAACCCTCCCCATTTATCCGGGCTTGGGCCCGGCACCAGGAATGCACTGGCTTCTGCAACCCTAACGGCTGGGGCAGACTGAGCAGTTGAGGTATGAGGGCCTTGCTCAAGGGCCCACTAGTGGCATCTATAAAAATGACATGATAATCATTAGTTTTTGTTTTATTGACTTTTTTTAACTATTAAGATGTTTAAATGTCACTTCTCAGTGAATCCAGTGCGAGGTTAAAGGTGCGCTACGCATTCTGCTGGAAGTCTGTCGGCGTTCATGCGCCACAGCGGCAAGTTATACAAGCACGGCAAGATGAACGGCAGCATGTGCAGGTTAGCATAACACCACTCCACACTAGTGCCGCCATAAAACATTTGCATAACTTGTTTTAATGTGTTTGGAAAAAATTGCGCAGTCGCTTTGTGGAGATACCTCAGCAATGGAAACTTTTTCCTAGGTGGTCTCTTTCCACCCATCCAGTTGTTTACTTCACTTCTTCAAGGGATCACAGCTGAGACAAACAGAGAGAAAAAAAAAAGAAAGAAAGAAAAAAGACAAGTGTCTGCTTTCACGAGCACACACAATGGCCTTGACACACCTTCTCTCTTTTAAAGCACATGTTCGCGTATTAACACCTTCTAACCACACACACACACACACACAGCCGTACATGCGCTCGCATACTGATGCGTTCAGTACCGAGCGGGTAATTAACAGCAGAGCAGCAACAGAGCTCAGGCCATGATCTCATTCCTCCACACCCATCCCCTTGGCCTTCCTTTCCTGACACTTACCTGTCTTCTTCTGCCAGTCTCCTGCCATCAGATTGGGCTTGGTGTGTGTTTACATGACAGATTGGGCCCCAGTGGGAACCTTAATTGCATCATTTCATGGATGCAAGTCAGCGTACCTGGCTTACAAGGCAGTAAACAGGAGTGGAGGACTGAGGCTTTTGATTGAGCGAATGTTCTCGCCAACACCTAAAAACCACGCATGCTTGGGTTGGATCATCTGTTGGCAAAGGTTTAGATTGGGAGTGTGGCAGCGTGATGGATGTAAATCGGGGAAGGCGCCATGAACCAGATGGTATAAGGTGTAGAAGCCATGGTTGGTATAAGGACTATGTCGAGTGCATAATATAGAGAGCACCGTTTTTACATGGCACTCACTGCCTTATTTATCTTTTGTGTTTTGGTTATTTCTTGTATAATATCCTTAGGCCTATAATATCCTTGGGCATCTAACACAGGAGGGTTTTATCCAGGGATAAATGTGGAATGAGGTGGCAATAAAAGGAACTCGCATGTTGACCTGGTTGTTTCGAACGTGTGCATTATATTTATATAAAAGCATGTACATTTTGGGCTACAAGGCAAATGATATCTTGTAGAAACAGATAATACAGGAACTTGTACAATGAAACATACAAAATCAATGATATGGTGATATTTTGGAAAGGGGCACCGTGGCTTAGTGGTTAGCACGTTCGCCGCACACCGCCAGGGTCCGGGTTCGATTCCCGTCTCGGCCAAGCGTGAGCGTGTAGAGTTTGCATGTTCTCCCTGTGCCTCAGGGGTTTTTTCTTCGGGTTCTCCGGTTTCCTCCCCGGTCCAAAAACATGCACGGTAGGTTGATTGGCACCTTGGAAAATTGTCCCTAGTGTGTGAATGTGTGTGTGTGTGTGTGTGTGTCATGTGATGGGTTTGGCATTCCATCCAGGGTGTATCCTGCCTTAATGCCCACAGATGAATGAATGAATGAATGATATTTTGGATCATGATCTTATAGCCTCCCGAATCCCACAACCTTTAGGAATTGTGGGATATCCACAACATTCCAGCCCCATAGGTAATGGATGGGGAAATTTGATGATCCACCGTTTGGCCCATTACATCGCCCGACATGCAGATGTGACATATAAACTCGTAGGTGAGGTAGAGTAAGTCACGATCATATGACTCCTGAACCCCAGACCCACTCAGAATTCTGCCAATTTTTCGCCATTCTGGCCCATACAGATGAACAGTGAGCATTCTGACGCTCAGCTGTTCGGCCTTATCGACGTATCCACTCGTCCAGGGCGGGAAGGACATTGCACTGACATGACAGTTGGTCCGAAAAACCACAGGGAATTATGGGTAATCGGGTCAAATGCATTTTTTTGGTCCTGTGATGAATTTTTACCATAGAAAATGAATATCAACACTAAATATTAAACGGACCAGGTTCTAAGGGGTTGCACCCGGACCCACGGTTTGCATCAGCAAGCATCACTGACAATTTCTTCAGGAAATGTCCCATGTCTAGTTTGTTTTGATTTATATTGGATAAAAAGCATGGTTAGAAACTTTTTATATATATCATATATATATATATATATATATATATAAAAACTTTTTTTATATCACGTCTGGCCTCATTCTCAACCCAAAGAGAGATCGAGAAAAGACTGAGAAATGCATCAAATCACCATCAGCTCCAGATAGGGAGGTTTTACTTAACCTAAATCCATTTAAAACATCTTAATATCCATTGAATGCTAATTTTACAACCATTTATGTACAAGAGGGTCAAATCCGCACGATCCGTCGCCTTCCTCTCCGTCGAGTGTGTACTGACAGGAATATCAGAATTCCTCGCTCACGGCCACACACACTGCAGCAGTAGTCCTCAATGACTCAGTCGTGTAAACACGTGAAGTAACAAAATACGCTGCGCAATCAAGGCCGTGACAAGACCAGATACAAAAAAAACCGAGGGACTGTCATGCAGAACCTCCATCGGCTGTTTACGTGATCCCTTTCGAACCGCATCGACACAATTGCACGCTTGTGGCCATTATATCAAATGATTATATCCATATATATATATATATATATACCTATGATATATTATAATATATATATATATATATATATATATATATATATATATATATATATATATATATATATAAAATCCAGAATAAGGAACTAATGAGGATTAGAAGGAGAGTTTCGTCCAAGGATTATGGAGCCAAATAAATACAGAGCAGGTCTGAATGACTTCCTTCATTGGCCATTGTATGAAGAATAACTTTTGTCCATGTAACAGTGAACTGCGATATCCCTCTGTTACACCCACCAAGTCGGAGAAATATTTAGTATACAGGCCCGCCGTGTTTACCCAGGGCCAGGTTACTCTGTTTATTAAAGATAGCCAGAGAAGGGCTCTTTGGGGGAAAGAAAAAAAGCAAATGAAAAGAAATGATTCATGCCACTGATAACACATAAACTCGGACGTACCCCATCGCCCGGGCTCTCGCTATTACAGTTGGCTCCAAACACTCGAAAGTCAACCAGGCATCGAGCGACTCACCGAACACACTGCAGTGGGCCCGGGAATGATGTGGGTGGTCCTCATTTGTTATGATAACGAGCACTCAATCTGATTGATATTTGGTGATATTCCCTGGGTGATGTGTTGTATTTATTTGAAGAATTTAATTAAACACTGTCAGTCTGCGCTGTGGAACCGCAAATTTGGACCCGGCGTATCTCCCAGCGCTATAAACTCGACTCATATGAAGCTTGTTTGGATTTGGCGCGCACCCCCGAAACACGATCGTGTTTGTTTCCCTGAAATCCGCACCTTGTGCGAAGTGTGGAAAAATGGAAACTCGGGTGCGATCGGGGTCACTTTCATATCGTAAAAGCAGTACGAGAGCGCAGCGTTGCCCCGTCCAAAGTTTTAATTCGGGATTAACAGGTTTTTTTTTTTTTGTAACATTTTATATTGCTCTAACGGTCACCTTGGCTGCCTGTGAAAGTCTCTCTGTGCACTGTACGATGATGAAGAGAGAAAAAAAAAAAAACCCTCACTGGAAATTTGGCCGGTGACGCACAAGAAATGAGACACTTCCCAGCACTGAGCCACAACAGACACCAGGGGCACCTACGTATAAAAAAAAAAAAAAATAAATAAATAAATAAATAAATTGTAGTTTGTTTGCACAGAGAAATATATTCTCTGATATTTTTTGTGGCGGGATGCTAAAATATTTACGTGTGCTTGACATCGTGTGCCCACTGAAGCCTCCCGGGGTGTCGCTGTACCTGTTGTGGACATAGTTTCAGATAATCTGTGCTAAGGTATGCGTGGAAACAGTTAAGCCAAGGATATCAAAATCGGAGTCTACCACCAAAAAAAGTGAAATAGGGAAAAATAATTAACAGAATGAAATGATTTTTTGCAAAGCTTATAAACCCATATCGTGTTCCCATTAGAACATAGAAAGTGTGTAAACTGAGGAAAATGTTCCATTCAAAGGGGCAAAATGTACTGATGGCTGCAATACATCTCCAAAAAGCTGGTAACAAATTGTCGAAACTTTGAAATGAAACAGTTTAGATTCATTGACAACGGGTCAGGGAGATGATTGGGTCTAAATAGAGAGTCTCTCAGAACTACAAATGGGAGGAACTTCAGCAATCTGTTACAGACAAATTGGGAAACACATTCAGGACAATTTTCCTCCAGAGAACATGACAAAACATCGGAATAGCAAATCATTTACCATATATAATATCATTACAAGGGAACACGGTGGTTTAGTGGTTAGCATGTTCGCCTCACACCTCCAGGGTCCGGGTTCGATTCCCGTCTCGGCCATGTGTGTGTCGAGTTTGCTTGTTCTCCCCGTGCCTCAGAGGGTTTTTCTCCGGGTTCTACGGTTTCTTCCCCTGGTCAAAAAACATGCACGGTAGGTTGATTGGCACCTTGGAAAATTGTCCCTAGTGTATGAATGTGTGTGTGAGTGTGTGTGTGTGTGTGTGTGTGTGTGTGTCTTGCGATGGGTTGGCATTTACATCCAGGGTGTATCCTGCCTTAATGCCCATAGACGCCTGAGATAGGCACAGGCTCCCCGTGACCCGAGGGAAGATCGGATATAGTGGTAGAAGATGAATGAATGAATGATGAATGAATATATGATTATATATTATATATATATGTATATATATATATATATATATATATATATATATATATATATATATATATATATTTTTATATTTTAATTAATTGATTTATTTATTTTTTGTAGTAGTAGGTGTAAAATCGTAAAGTGTAAGATAGTCAAGGCTCTAGATTACTGATCAGATGGTTGTGGCTTCAAGACATGGTCACTCTTGGAGTCCTTGTAGAATGCCCACAGTGCTGCAGGGGCGATGTATCATGTCTGACTCTACACTCTGACCCCAGATTAACACTGCATAATCTGAGAAAGCTTTTCGTTATTGTATTGTACATGTGAAAAGTATGAAGCAGCTTTACTTTCTTATTGGACTAAAGGGAATACTGACGTATTTTTAACAATGTTGAAAAGTGTCTTGAGCTTATTCATATTGGATTATGAGGTCATATCTTTATTTGCTTGGCAAACTGCATCCAAAGTTCCACGACAAGTCAAGTTTATTTGTGTATCAATTACAACGAAGGCCATTATAACAGCCGTGCTTTACAGAATTGAAGATTATACCTGATGATTACATAAATAAGTGTTTATTCCTAATGAACAAGTCAGTGGTGACGGTGGCAGGATATAACTCCTTTATATGAGGGAACAAACCCGTCATTATAATTTAATCGTTGTGATAAACTGTCCACTGATTGACACTCGAGTGCAAACTGCTTGTAGTCCTAAGATATTACTGCAATCTGTTTATATTAATTGCTTTTCCAAGCCATCTCCATGAGTCCTAAGTGGAACCATCCACAGCATTCTGATGTATCTTTTGGCTGTGCATGTAGAATTAACCACATATGCAGAGAATGGTTTCCAATCGATGAGAACCCCATGCAGAAATAGGATGTCAGAGTGGATCAGGCAGGTCCAAATCACAAAAAGAGACAAAATACTTTCATCCCTTGTTCCACTCTTGCACCTTCATCATCACTCGTGTGAGAGTGAAACCTTCCTTAGTATCATATCGCATCAATACTGTACAATCATATAGTAATACAATTCCTGATCTTAGATTTCCCTTTAAATGCTAATTTATTATTGACAATCCAGACTGTGGAGATGTTGTTCTGGAAATGTGTTGCGAGAGTTTATAACCGAGGGTTTATAATCATTTTTTGCTTTTGCAAGCATAAAATTACTTTCATTTCTAACTCTTTGCTGGCTGCTTAGAGGGGCATAAAAGGGGCATAAAGCTTAAAGCATGGAAATGATCCTGTTGTTAATTATTATTCTTTTATTATTATTATTCCTGACAATACCACCTTTACTTTACCTTGTTTTTTAGCTTACTGTTGTTGTGATGTGATATGTTGTTTTTATTGTTTTTATGGTCTTTTCGCCATGCATTGCCATGCTGCCACTCTAGGGCATATATATATATATATATATATATATATATATATATATATATATATATATATATATATATATATATATATATATATATATATATATATATATATTATATATATATATGGAGGGTTTTTATATATATATATATATATATATATATATATATAATTATTATACAATAGCAAAAATTTATGATAACATATTTAAAACAATTATATCCTTGTGAATCTAAGAATAAGTCTATCTGACAGAAAATATATACCATTTTTTAGATGACAAAAAAAATTATCCCTGATTCCTGCATTTCAATTTTCCACTTAAATATTGAAAAAGTAATAATATTTGCGCCCTCCTTTGATTTATGACCATATCATGTGATAAAAGTATAGAAGTAGAACTGAGAACTGAGAAGTGGTTCATAGCACAATGAGATGATCATGCAAGATTAGTAATGACTGTGAATTCTTACTAAATAATGGTATGTTTGTTATATCAATATATATATATATATATATATATATATATATATATATATATATATATATATATATATATATATATATATAGAGGCAGGGTGGCTTAGTGGTTAGCACGTTCGCCTCACACTGCCAGGTCCAGGGTCCAGGTTTGATTCCCGTCTCGGCCATGTGTGTGTGTGGAGTTTGCATGTTCTCCCCGTGCCTCAGGGTTTTTTTTCTCCGGGTTCTCCGGTTTCCTCCCCGGTCTCAAAAACATGCACGGTAGGTTGATTGGCACCTTGGAAAATTGTCCCTAGTGTATGAATGTGTGTGTGTGTGTGTGTGTGTGTGAGTGTGTGTGTGCCCTGTGATGGGTTGGTATTCCATCCAGGGTATGTCCGTGAAGCGAGGGAAGCTCGAATATAGCGGTAGAAGATGATTTCCTTTTTTTTAAGATTTGTGTATCACAGTTATGGAGTGTAATAGAGTAGAAAGAAATCAGTCCTGTATATGTTATTATTATTTTCTTTCGTAAAACATGCTATACACTTTAATAAACATAATGATGCTTTTTTTGCGAAAGACAACCAAGATAGCCCTAGTTTTATTTACAATACATGAGCAAATTTCTTCACAAGAAACATAACAAACATTGCAGACAACTTAAATAACTTTATCGCATAACTACTTAAATAATGAAGTAAAACAAACCAAAAAAATGTTGTTTTTTAAAAAAAAAAAAAAAAGGAAAAAAAAAAAAAAGAAAAAAAGGGTTACTCTATTCACATGACACCTTCTCAGAATCTCCAATGCAACTTTCACATTAAGTGCTAATATTACAGAATAGACTTACAGCATGGATTTTTTTTGTTTATGGAAAGCAGTGGAGTTTGTTTCACATCGAAGACGACAAACCATCGTTAGTGTTACTTCTTCGAGAAAAAAAAAAAAGAAAAAAGAAAGTAAAAAAGCGCTCTCAGGAGCAGCAAGAGAAAAGAAAAAATAAAAATAATAATAATAATAATAATAATAATAATAATACGCAGTACTAAATAACACATATGATCCTGATTTAGAAAAACAAATTTGGGTCGGATGTTTCTCAGTGTAAATGGCGTAAGAGGAAGTTTCCATCTCTTCGGATGCTTCCGGAGTAATTTAGCCCAATTCTAGTGGTGCTCGGCATTAGCGTAGCGAATTCAAGTCTAGGATGTTTATGCCGAATTTACGAAGCAAGACGTTTGTGTATCGCATAAGTATAAAAATGTTGATTTTCCTGTATTATATAAGCGTCAAAAACGGTTTACATCATCAGCTTGCGATGGAGGGAAACCTCTAATCAGTCAGGATAATCACACAGTCTTTTGCAATGCGGAATGCTCCATTGGCAGGATCATTCGTTTTATTGATGACTCATGCGTCGAGTATATGATTACACATCCTCCTCTTTCAGCCTTTAGGCCTCTTTTTGTTTTCAACATTCTCAGTACACCGGGCCGTTATCGAGAAAAAAAAAGAAACAAAAAAATGTGCATTATGTTCAATCATTTAAAAAAAAAATTTTTTAAGAGATAAATGTCGTCTAATTATCATTAATTCATTCATTCATCTTCTACCACTATATCCGCTATCTTTCCTCGGGTCACGGGGAGTCTGTGCCTATATCAGGGGTCTATGGGCATTAAGGCAGGATACACCCTGGATGGAATGCCAACCCATCACAGGACACACACACTCACACACACACATTCATACACTAGGGACAATTTTCCAAGGTGCCAATCAACCTACCGTGCATGTTTTTGGACCGGGGAGGAAACCGGAGAACCCGGAGAAAAACCCCCTGAGGCACGGGGAGAACATGCAAACTCCACACACACATGGCCGAGACAGGAATCGAACCCGGACCCTGGAGGTGTGAGGCGAACGGGCTAACCACTAAACCACCGTGCCCCTCTCGTCTAATTATCTCGGGACGAAATCAAAATGCTATGCACAAAATATAAAAGAAAAACGAATGCGCTTACGATTTTTTCCCCCCTATGCTTACAAAATTTGGGATATTTTATTTATTTCGAGAAAAATACACAACGTGAATCCATAGGCTTAATGTAAAACTGTTCTCTAGTAATACTTCCTCCTGTCATATATTATTACGCTTAGAAAAATAAACCTCCCTCTATTGAAACAATAGTCTTACTATATTACTTTGCGAAAGCTAAGTAGTACTTATCCTTAGTACAGTACTATCAGAAATGTACAGCACTATGCTTGTTCCCTTTTGACACTGTTAACTGAAGACCATTCAGTGATTGAAAAAAAGTAAAAATAAAAATAAATAAAAAGACACACGGATCGTTGACGTATTAAAGGACAAGATCCCGATGAAATGATGGAAATCTATTCATTAATAATTACGATTTTTATAGTCATGGCAGTGGAACTAACTTGAAAAAAATACTGCTGTGAAAATGGTTTTCCATACAAGATTTATACAAAGCTAGCTTATTTGTTCAAACAAGAACAAAGAAGAAAAAAACAAGAAAAAAAACATACACAAACCTAATGAAATGTATGTAAATCTATGGTACATTATTTATATCGAAAGCAGCGTGCATGGTCATGAAGAATACCGGAATCGGAAAATAGCGGAAAGTGACTGTTGGGGAAAAAAATAAAAAATAAAATTGCAAATTGTTATCGTTACACTGATTGCAAATTGTATTGCTTTTTTTTTCCCCTATAAGAGTTGTTAACGGCCTCGGACAAACTGGCACCAAGTCCCAACTGAGTGTGACTATTACTGTAATTACACTAGCATTATGTATCATCACCAGTACTTTAATATTATTATTTGATCTTAATGATATTTGGGATAAACTGAGATTAATCAGAAGAGATACAACATTCTGTTTCGTTTATCATATGGGTTATTTGGCTAAGCCTTTGGTCTAAGGTTTATGAATCCGGGGCGGTCGTGACTGCCGAGTTTCAGTCGGGTGGACTGTCCATTTGATTTCCCAGCGCGAGCCTTGATTTTAGGTCTTGATTTTGAAGATCTTTTTCATTGGTGAAGGTTTTTCTACAGACTGTCCAAACTTAGATAGTGAGTCCAGCGATTTAAAGGCATGTGAAGGGTCCTTTTTACTTGCAAACCTTAGAAGGCCTGAATATACACTGCAAAGAAATAGCTAAAGCATTAGCGTGCAGGATTCTTAGCATCATGTTAGGGATTCGCTGGTATCACTATGTGTATACGAATGTGTAGCGCGACGCAAGACAGTGCTTACATATCCGAAATGTGGGAGCAAGATATGTTTATATATATATATATATATATATATATATATATATATATATATATATATATATATATATATATATAATTCCGAACCATGGTTATTCAGGTTATTCATACTGAATATTAGTGTGGGATCTTTGTCAATAATTTAATTAAAAAATAGTAATAATAATAATAATAACCTGCTAAATGTCAGGATGAGTCCACATGGTTTACCCAAACAAGAGGAATTTGAATGCATCGACCAATATTTTTGGGAGTAAATACCAGCATTTGTTGACCAATGGGCAGTCAGTGATGATGGTAATGGTTGTGAAGATGGGATGCAGTTGGAGGTTGGGGGTGTTGGTGTCCTGAAGGCAAACCCTCAACAAACGCCTCTTTATAGTTCTGCCTTCGGAGGAAAGCCGTCGCCATCTAGACGATGTAACTGGTGAGATCCAGGAGATATGATGTCATGTCGATGATGTGATCCAAAATGCCATCTTTGTCCCGTTCCTCTTGAATGCCTCGTTCTCCTTTCTCGCACTGCGCCCCGGAGTAGCCTTCCTTACAAAAGCACTTGTTGGGTTCGATGCAGACGCCACCGTTTCGGCAAGCAGGTTCGCACTTGGCTGTGAAGGATGAGCAATTGGGAGACATTAGGATTTCTCAGCAACATATCTATATATATCTATCTATATTATCTATCTATCTATCTATCTATCTATATATCTATCTATCTATCTATCTATCTATCTATCTATCTATCTATCTATCTCTCTCTCTCTCTCTCTCTCTCTCTCTCTTTCTCTCTTCTCTATATATAGATATAGATATAGATAGATCGATAGATAGATAGATATATAGATAGATAGATAGATAGATAGATAGATAGATAGATAGGTAGATAGATAGATAGGTAGATAGACATTTCACCTCTTAGGCAGGAAGGACCCTCCCAGCCACTGTTGCAGCAGCATTTTCCTGTTGGGGTGCAGTGACCATTTCGGCATTCCCGGGAACAGGGGCTGCTCAGCATCTCTGGTGTTTCTACCGGCCTCCTGCATTCCTTGGGTACCTGAGGCCTGGAGGAACATCACATACTGTTCATAAACCTGACTGCTCAGGAGGCCAGCAAAAGATGCACACAAAAGGCATTAATGTTAACACTTAATGTATCACCGCGCCTAATTCGCCACCTGTTGGAATGTCAGACAATTACAAGTGATAATAATGATATGATTTGATTAAAAGCACCAAGGTTTTTCCACCCCTGTAATCTCAGGAATCTTATTATTAACGCTAATAATCTAAAACCCAAACATGCTGCCACTAGTTATTATCAATACAGTGTCTGTGAGCAGAAGTATTGAAAGGAGTCTCCAGTGTCAGCCCAGTTAAAGCAGCAACTTGTCCGTTTTCCAACAATTTGGAAACACTTTGCGGTTTCTGGCAACAAGGATGGCCAATACTTTTGCCTTATTAACTTCAAGAAAGAGAGAAAAAAAGCAATGTTATAATGTGAGGAATAACAGGAACTAACCAACTTCAGGATGTGTTGATATTGGAAAATAATCAACTTCGGGGTGGTAAGAGTACAGTGATTTTTTTTTTTTTTTTTTTTACGGGCTGGTTCAACTTCTTTTCATATTTTCCTAGGACGACACTTTCGCCAAGCGCTTCATTTCCGACTTAAGCGGTGATAAATTTACACCCCCAAGGCGCATATCGATCAGGGCGGATCTGCATCCCGACTGTCTCGCGATGCGAAAACGTGCGAGCGTGGAAGAAATTATTATTGCAAGCAAAGGCGACTTTGTATGATGGATGACGGCGTGTTTCTTTCGGGCCTGGCAACATCTGGAAGTGAAAACAGTACCGTTTTGTGTGTAATGGGGCTCGAAGGCGAAACCTCGCCATCACGCTGAGTAGCTACTAATGAAACTGTGAGAGCTGCAGCTCTTCAAACAACCTAATGCCTCCACACATCGGCTAATGAGCCAGGCGAATCTCTTCAAGGCTGTCTATTACTGAGAGGACAGACCTGTTGACATACCCAACAGGCACACACACACACACACACACACATACGTACACACACACACACACACACACACACACACACACACACACTCGTGTACTGTAATTGGACTCCACTGAAGCAATGACTATGAGGAACAGACTGAAGAGCACTTAGTTAGTTCACATCCTGTGTGTTTCACTGGGAGTGGTGCCTGGGAAAGTGAGGTGGCCAGCATGTGAGGAAAGTGGAAAACTGAAAGCAAGCCATAATTTAGGCCTTTCCTCAATGCTTCAATGCCCCACGGGACAAAATGATGAACCCTTTATATGCAAAAAAACCCCCTACTGATATTGATTATATATACGAAGGAATAGCTCATTCTCTCATTTTGACTTAAGTATATAAGTGGGTGTGGGGTGATGGAGGTGGCGGTGGTGGCAGTGGTGCTGGAGGTGTTGGTGCTGGAACCAGCCTGACAGCCGTAGTGACTGATGGCAGGAGTAGGGTGGTAACAAGGGGCTTCTGGCAGGCTGTATTCGAAGGCTTGGGTTGAGGGTGGAGGGGGATCTGAAGGGGGTAGCAGGAGGTAGTTCCCATGCTTCCCACCACTGCTTTCACCACCCGCATCAGTTCTCCCCTTTCTCCTCTCCATGCATCCTTCCCACCCTCTTTTTTTTTTTCACTTTTTGACAGGCTGTTGTTCGTTTTTCAAAACAAAACATTAACAGAAAAAAGCGCACCAATAAGGGGAAAGCCACTTTTTTTCAGTTCAGTTCCCCAGTTTCCCCTGACCTCTCCGTCCGCACTACTTTTTTTTGTTAATTCTTTCACAAAATTTCAAAAGGTTTCAAAGTTTTTTTTTTTTTGTGACACAGAAAAAAGCTGTTGTGAAAGGCAGGAACGTTGTTAGAAAAACAAAACAAAACAAAACAGAAAAAAGCGCGAAAGAAATAAGGGGAAAGAAAACGGAGATGGAGGGTGGAAAAGAAAGAGCGAGAGAGGAAGAGAAAGGAGAGAAAGAGGTGGTTCCCCGGAGGATTGAGCTAACGCCGTTAATGACGCGGGGGTCAGCGTAGCTACTAAACAGTTTGCATTACTGGCAGGGTGGCCGTGAAAACAACACCTGCTGCTGCAGCCCTCGACAAAGGCAGCTGGGTCAACAGGCACTGTGGGAATGTATCAACTCTGGGAGGCCACTTGCATAAAACACAGACTGATAAATTAAAGGAGGGCCACGGCTTATTAGTTTAAGGCCTTCCTGGAGCCTGCCGTTCTTCCGTGCTGAATAGGAGGCTGAACACATCATCTGCTTTGTCCAGTACCTCGAGTATCCTGATTCTGGTATTCCTAGGAGTAAGGAAACTTACAGTAGTACAGGACGGGTTCGTTACGAATCTTTGGGAGGCGTCGAAATGAGCCACGAATGTTTATGTAAACATAATAGCATGTAGCATATAGCTTCCAGCAGCTTGGCTGGAAGCACTTCCTGACTTATTTATGCCCGCTCAGATCGATAGAAGCTCCAAGTCAGAATGTAAAACACTTCCAAACAATTTCAGTTACTTCATAAACACAAGCGAAATCATGTCTGAGAATACACATTTTGACTAAACATGCTAAGCTTCATTCCAGCTTTATAGCCCGGTTAGCAAAACAAGCTACTACTACTAGTTCGGCTAGAGATGGACGCTCACCGTTGAAACCAATTTTTCCTTTCGTTTGGACTTGAACGAAACATCTACTGTAATGGTAAATTGTTCATAGGGTACTAGTTCAGACTACACATTCGCTTGCCATCAGACTGATCCCCGGAATCACATGTTATTTATTTAAATAATACATTTATATTATTTATTGATTCTTGAATGTAAATGATTGTTGCTTTGTTAATGAAATCAGGATATATAGTAGATCGAAGGATATGTGGGAATGTCTTCCACATTCCACAGTGTATTTTTTCCCCCATTATTAATAGAATATATACTATGTGACGTCTAGGAATTTGTTAATGTGATATTTAGCACCGCGATCCTTCATGGAATGTTTTTTTTTCCCATTGTAAAATGAAATCAAATAAGTAAACACTTTTCTCAGAAAAACACTTTTTACTTCCTGGGATTTGCTTGGCGGATTTGACAATAAAAAGCGCGGAGTTATCCAAGCAGTGGGGTGTACTGTGGGAGTTACGTACATTGTCCAATGCCAGAATGAGCTCCGTCACGCTGCTTGCCGCAGTCCCTCTATCCTTTTTTTTTGTCATCTCTTGCTATTGTCCGCCAGCTTTTGTGAGTACATTGTGCACCGAAAAATTTACTGTGTATTGTAGCTGTAGGCCATTCAGTGACATAGGCAAGGGGGCTTTGTCAAAGCAAAGGACGTGGTGGAGAGTTTGCGAGATTTAGGGGACAAAGTCAAATAAAGGGGTCTTTGCCAAAGAAAGTGGGGGTTATAGGACCAGAAAATGTGACCACTTTTTTTCTTCTTCACCCCCCTCCCGACGTATTTGTATCCTACTTCTTCTTCTTTCACGCATCTCTGGCTTTCTTGCACACTTGTGCACACACACGTGCATACCTCCTAACCTTTAGAGAAAAGGCCCGAAGTGATTTGTGGCTTCCATAACGAAAGTACTTCATTAAAAGGCTTCTAAAGGGGGAAAAAAAAAGCCTGTTCCAAATGCAAGAGCTCACTGGTGAAATCCAATAAAGTGAAAGTGCACGATCTGCATGAAGCATATTCTTTATATAGTATATTAAACGTTACGGTACGCTCTAAAGGCTCCATTGTAAGGTTTAGGAACTAAAAACAGACCAGAGTTTAAGATTACTGCAATTAAAAAAAAAAAGTTATTCAATATCTTTGCTGCTTTGCATTATTTGTGCGAAATTGTGCCGCTTTGTAGATTAACGAATTTAAGAAAAATATTTCGACAGCGGGAAGGTGAGAAACTTTCCACTACGTTTGACCTAATACACTTTCTGCTGGGCTTAGAGTCACCTTACACTTCATGAACTGTCAGAACTGGAATTAATTAATTAATTTATTTATTTTGAATCCACAGAAAGGATGTAAAGCACATAGAAATACTGCTCAATAGTGCTTTCGTTCAGAAAAACTACTTGCCAGTCACTGCTGTAAGCTTATATGGCATTTTGCGATCACGTGGCAGGTCGGTTGACATAAGAAAATGTTTGTGCCTTTGGGCATTGTAAAAAAAAAAACAAAACAAGGAAAACATTCATTATCCATCAATTCATCCTGTTTGTAAGTAAGGCGGATCCTGGGCCTGACCTAGGAGACGCTGCCTCTATTTTATATTAGTCACTAATGCGGTGCTAAACAAAACACGAACGGATGCTATTCTGTCGTAACATGTTTATTGAAACAACGTGACATGATGTGATCCATTCCCACGTGCTGTCTGAACGGTTACGACTTACACGTTAATAATTTGAACTGTCGAAATGAATCTTTGAACGTTTGAACTGAATCACTGAATCACTGGAAGTGAATCGTTGAACTTTTTACTGTAGTCATCGAACTAAAATCGAAATGTTTATGTGAAAGTTGAAGACAATTCCTCTTATGATTAAAAAAAGGGTCAATTTCTCTCAATTAAGCTGTTTAAATATTATTTACAGAGGTAAATAAGGTCAGTTTCGTCAAGAGTTTATTTCTCTGTGCTGAATTGATTTTTGCAAGTATGTACAGATGTTTCTTTGTTTGTTTGTTTGTTTGGAAGTTGGAATACATTTTTTGTGTGTGTCAAGATAGTCGGATTATAATAATACCTCAATGCAAGTTAAACCGGGTTCATTTGATTTGTTATTGTCTGTAGCGCAAAAGGGTTCATAAGGTATAATTGTTTGGTTATGCGTGAGAGTCCTATGTACGACTGACTTTATTTCTTCATTTATTTTTTTCCTTTTCATTCTTTTTTATTTATAAATAATGTATAAGTTGGCACCCCAGAACCACTACAACATGTCCGGAGCATTACTCGGGCCGATTAAAAAAACGACATCAAAACATGATGTGTTTGTTGCGAGTGCTACAAAGCCGCAGGTACATCGAGGCGAAAGACCACCCGAAGTGACGCTTCGAGCGGGCTCACCATTGCAAAACCGCGCTCCGGGGTTCGGGAAGGAGATCCGGTGAAGTTGACAGGGGCGTGTAAATCAGCTCCCGTTCTCACAGACTAAACAACCCCAATCAATCATGGAAAGAATTGTTCCTCAGAAAAAAAAACACAAAAAAAATGCTGCATTGCCAGAAAACATAAATAAGAAAAGAAAGTGCGAGGGGCCTGGGCAAGGAGGAAACATCTGTTGCATAATTAATCGAGTTAAGACTTGGGTGGCGCTGTCATTGCATAGAACGATTTCGCAAAAAAAAAAAAAAAAAAAAAAAAAAAAAAAGAGAGATCTAATAATTAGGATGTTCCTAACATTTGCAAAAACGTAATGACGTCCGAACAGAAAGATCCTTGATTAGATTTGTAGAGGGATTCGGCTCTTCGAACACTCCCCTGACACATGAATGTTCTCTGCCGTTATAAGGAAAATATCCCTGCTCTTGATGACAGGTGTGCAAGTCTCGTCAAAGCTCGGAAAATATCCCAGCAGACCACACATGCTCCCCCAGTTAACCAGTGACGCCTGAACTGCCCTGACAGTGTTGGTGTTAGAAACACATTACACTAACATTTGGAAATGGTATGCTTACTCTCCAATTATGGCTGAGGTTTGTGTTGGCTGGGGCAGGCAGTTGTGTGATGATTTGTTTAAAGGGGCACAGTCCTTGTGTGTGTGTGTGTGTGTGTGTGTGTGTGTGTGTGTGTGTGTGTGTGTGCACATGCAAGAGAAAGAGAACGAAAAAGAAAAAGAGTACGATGTACTTAGAGCGAAAGAATGTCAAAAAGCTATGATAATCCCACGCTCTCATTCCGTTCTTCTCGGCGTAAGCTTACTACGCAGGCGAGCGCTGGAAACGAGCAGTGAACAGAAACCAGAGTCTTATTTCACAAGACAATAATTTGACATTACATCACAGGGGGATGGTGAAACGGTCCAGGCTCACATTAGTGGAATGAAGACAGAGTGCTGACTTACTGCTGGATAGTGCTGACTATGTTGCTTTAAAGCCGACTTCGTTTTTGTCTCCGAATATATATATATATATATATATATATATATATATATATATATATATATATATATATATATATATATATATACATACACGATAGAAGGCCATGTGCTCCCGTTTTTCTAATGCGAGGCACTTTTTCAAGAAGTGAACCTTAACATTGGGGCAAATATTCATTTATCTACAAGTGTGTCATGGTGGTACAATGGCAGTCAAACATCACGTCTGAACATTTACATCTACATTTACAGCATTTAGGGTTGAGGGTTAATTGAGGTTTAAGGGCCTCTAGTTAAGGGCCACTAGTGGTAGCGTGGTGGTGGTGGTGGTGGGGTTTGAACCCATGATCTTCCGGTCCATGTCCTTAACCACTGAGCTACTGCCTCCCACGTACCACGTACCACCTCCCTGTCCAGTTGGCCCATGGAACAACACCCATAGAATCTCCACACAATGTACCATAGCTTGTCTACTCCCTGCTTTGTCATGTATCTACACCGATCAGGCATAACATTATGACATTGTACCATTATGAGCGGCGAATAACACTGATTATCTCTTTATAATGGAACCTGTTGCACCTGTTCAATGGGTCAGTACGACACAGACCACTAGATAGACAAACTAGACAATAGATAATTTTATCTATTAAAAGTGGTCTAACTTTGGTGCACATTATGGTATTGGCAGCAACACAGTATAAGGCCCATAAAGGCATGCCTACTGTAAGTACAACATTTCTGAAGTGCTTGGTTATTTGTATTCATAAGTTTGGAAATATGTTCAACAGGTTAGTGAGTCTCAGGAGCAGTTCTACAAATTAGGTATATTATATTAAAACGGGGGGCACGGTGGCTTAGTGGTTAGCACGTTCGCATCACACCGCCAGGGTCCGGGTTCGATTCCTGTCTCGGCCATGTGTGTGTTGAGTTTGCATGTTCTCCCCGTGTTTCAGAGGGTTTTTCTCCGGGTTCTCCGGTTTCCTCCCCAGTCCAAAAACATGCACGGTAGGTTGATTGGCACCTTGTAAAAATTGTCCCTAGTGTATGAATGTGTGTGTGAATGTGTGTGTGCCCTGCGATGGGTTGGCATTCCATCCAGGGTGTATCCTGCCTTAATGCCCATAAACGCCTGAGATAGGCACAGGCTCCCCGTGACCCGAGGGAAGATTGGATAAAGAGGTAGAAGATGAATGAATGAATGATATTAAAACGTTTTTTGTACCTTTTAGGGTCCACCAGCTTGTAGAGCTTCCCACTGTGTGACTGCATGGCTAAGCTTTTGCTGGATGCCAAGATGTAGACCTCACCTGGCGACAAGGAAGATAAGTGATGTGAGCGCGTAGCACTATGCCTGCTTTCCCAAACCTTCCTCCTGGAATACCATCGCCCCCAACCCTCCCCCAAATAATGTCTTATTCCGTCCTACCATGATCCTGCTGATCTGTATATTTCGATTTTGGGTTTGGTGAGTTTTTGCAAGTAACCTGCATTTGTGTCTTTTGAAATCAAAAACACGTTGTATATGAGCTAAGATTCTTCTTGCCCTCCCTTGAAGACCTCAACAGCATGGATGGCAAATGGAGAATGCTTTCCTCTGCTCCTTTGGGGCATTTAGAACAAGAAGTTCTCGTTCCCTGGTGATGCGCGGTCAAAAGCAACGTGATGAAACACAGGCCGCCGTGAGTCACTCGGAGAGTTTGATATTCCAGAAAGGCCTGCAATCCAATCCCTATGCTCTGACACGAAGGAACTTCATCACTGAACTTGGCATATGGCTCCAGATAAACGACCTTGAGTGCGGAGAGGACTGTTATCGTTGGGCGTTGAGGTTAAACTTGCGGTTAGAGTTGGGGAAGGTAATTGTAAATGGAAACCCTAGTCACTGACAAATCATCCTGACCTTTGAATCTCGGTCGTATCTTCTGTCGGCAACGAGAGAGAAAGGAAGCCATGCGTCAGGAAGTTAAAGTACTCTGTCATAATGGAATGTGCCATAAAGGAAAGGTATTTTTATGTCGGATTTGACTTTTACGCCGTGACCCCGGCCAATCCCTGTTCTGTATCACCCTGATGTCTTTTGAAAATTGGCCTCAAATTCATCTGCATCCAGATTTAAAGTTTTGAAAGAAGGCTAATCTACACTATGAAAAACAAGCAACACTCATGTTTAAAAAAACAACAAAAAAACAGGTTGTCATTTAAGAGAGGAAATAAATACCCTTACCTATTTCATCTTCTCCGAAACCAAGGATGTGGCCGACTAGTGTGGAACCACAAGAACTGCTACTCCCAAGGCAGAATGGCTTCTCCTGCCATGGCCGGTCCTCAGCAGGTCTCTGGAGTATTCTTAGGTTTCTGAAATACCAACATGGTGCAAAAATTCATCCACTAGATAAGACAGACTAGACAGACCAAGAGACAATATTATCTATTAAAAGTGGCCCAACAGTGGTGAACCATTATGGTGGAAGAATACCATACAGTATGGTATTGGCAGCAACACAATATGAGGGGCGTGGCCATAAAGATATGCCTAAGTATTATTATATATATTCTTTTATATTATTATATATATTCTTTTATATATATTATAATTATATATTATATATATATAATTGTACTAAGGGGGCGGTGGTTTAGTGGTTAGCACGTTCGCCTCACACCGCCAGGATCCGGGTTCGATTCCCGTCTCGGGGTTTTCATGTTCTCCCGTGTATCACCCGGTCCAAAAAACATGTAGTTCTCCCCGTTGATTGGCCACCTTGGAAAATTTCCCTAGTGTATGAATGTGTGTGTGAATGTTTGTTTGCCCTGCGATGGGTTGGCATTCCATCCAGGGTGTATCCTGCCTTAATGCCCATAGATGCCTGAGATAGGCACAGGCTCCCCGTGACCCGAGGAAATCGGATCGGATATAGCGGTAGAAAATGAATGAATGAATAATTGTACTAATCATATAAGTATTATATGTAAGATAGTACTCAAAAGTTTGGAAATATGTTCAACAGCAGTCTATTTTACTAAATATTACTATTACCAAATATAACTATTACTATTTTACTAAATTGTTTGACAATTTAGGTAAATTCTATTAAAACGTTTTGTTTTTTTTAGGGATCCACCAGCACCTAACATGGTGCTAAAATTCACCCTCATTTTACTTGGTTATAAACCTTTATAAGCCTTGGGTCTTACTTCTGATGGAATTTTAAGAAATAAAAAACTGTTCCTTGAACAACTTGATCGCATGCAAACATTCACTATTAGTATTAACAATCTTACCCATTTTTGTCACCAAAAACATAACTTCCATAAAGTCTTCTTGACTGGCAGCCTCTGTATATGAATCCACCAACTGGGAGTGCGGCACCGGTAAACTCCAGGTCAAAAATCGATGGTTTATTTTCTATGTAAAGAATCATCACAAAGTATTTATAAAATAATCCTTGTAATAGACAAATAAAGAGCAGTGATTTCAAATTTTAATGTTGCTTAAATGTAAAAAAAAAAAATATATATAAAAAATAAATAAATAAAGAAAATACATATATATATATACCGTTTTATATATATGGCATTCTGAAAGAAAGAAAAAAAATACTTGAGATACGTTCCTATTTGTCATGCCTTTGTTCAAGATGGAGTGTGATGTATATATATATAAAGGGTCTCTATCTCTCTCTCATCTCTCTAGCTCTCATTCTATATATATATATAGAATATATATATATATATATATATATATATATATATATATATATATATATATATATATATATATATATATATATATATATATATATATATATATATATATATATATATATATATATATATATATATATATATATATATATATATATATATATATATATATATATATATATATAGTATATATATATGGAGAGAGAGAGAGAGAGATCCTAGAGATACCTTTATATATATGCTATACATCACACTCCATCTTGAACAAAGGCATGACAAATAGGAACGTATATCAAGTATTTTTTTTCTTTCTTTCAGAATGCCAATGGAGGAGAGTTTTAACGGACCCATGGAAACATTAAAGGCAGCTTGATTTTATGGGTAGCTGACTGCGCTCCTTTACACCAAATGGCGTCGTTAACGTCCGGCTTGTGCGAGGGAGGGATCGGGTCTCTAACAAGAGTTTGTGTGTGTTTGTGTGAGGCAGTGTGTATAGCAACGTAAGTTACGGCAGCTTTGGGATCGGCCGGTATTATAATGTTGCGCTCGGTGTGTTGTAAAACTATTCTGCGCTGGTTAATGAACCTACACTTTCGTAAAAACCATCTTTCGGACATGTGTTGGTGGGGTGTGTGTATATATATATGTATATATATATACCAGGGGTATATATATATATATATATATATATATATATATATATATATAGATATATATATATCTATATATATATATATATATATATATAGTATCTATATATACTAGCATGGGACCATGTGCTAGGATGAACAATGCCCATGAGGCGGGGCTTAGGCAATCTGAGACGGGAGTTTCTTGGATTCAAAAGGAAATATAATTTCTGAATAAGTAATATTGAATATGAATAAGGAATATTCATAAGCATACAGTAAGCATAATCTTTTCTCCGTCAACAGTTGAATAATGTAGTTTGAGAGGCATATTGTTTCCTATATAATGCCGAGGCTAACACTTAACACAAAAGCTAGTGACAAAAGCTAGATAATACCATAGACCTACCGTAATCTTTTCCTTTCCGGATCTGCAGGATCCTTCCTGTCGTCGTGTTTCTTCCAGCCGTATCAGTACACAGGATCAGCAGGCTCCCATTGGTGTCCATGCGAAGTTTATCCACTGCACATCTACAGTAAAAGGAATAAAACAGCATACAACCATTGGTATGCAGTAAGAGGACAAATAACTCTGTGCAAGATACCGTGTGTAGTAGAGTTTATATATAACATATAACAAATATAATCGATAAGCAATGTAGATTTTTTTAGACCTTGTTCCATGTTCAAAAATATTATTCTCTAAGAACATTCGCTATGAAAACGTTTCAAATTTAAATGTAAATCAGTAAATGGCATTATTTCACTTAATTAGTGGATTTATTAAGAATCTAATTATAAAATTACCCCAGAAAAAAAGGGTCTTGATGATAACATGAGTCTAGAAATGGGTAACCAATTTAGACAATAAGACAGATTCGGAATACATGGGTGAGGTGAAAAGGGCCCTTTTGAAAGACGTTCGCTCTATTTGTTGAGGGATGCGCCAAAATAAAAAATTCTAGACCGAAACCAAACATTCAAAAACATGTCCATTTTACTACTCGCCATTCAGACTCACATTTTTTATGCTCGTTTACATTTTAATACTCATCGAACCCTGAGGTACCTGGAACCCACCAAGATACAACTGTTTCATCATAGGATCAAGTTGATCAGAAGATCTTTGTATTGACGCATTCTCTCTTCAAGCTCAAGTGCAACAATGCCAGCTTAAGAACTGCCAACGAAACCTCACAGTTCGTTTTCTATTTCTTTATTATACTCGTTTTGCAGCTCACCTGCCAGGATCGTGCAGACCATGGGCGAAGATCTCCGGCGGTTGATTGGTGCTGTTGAAGTATGGGTTGTCCCGGGGAATGACATAAGGACTGGAGCACTGATCTGTGTCCACATCCACCCTCAGAACCGATCCGGTGAAGTCACTGCAATAGCCAATGTCTCTCTTAGCAGGTTGACAGAAGCATAGCTTAGGACAAGATCGGAACATATTACGCTATTATGCAAATGAATTCTGTGGGTTAGTTTTATATATATATATATATATATATATATATATATATATATATATATATATATATATATATGTTATACGGTGGCTTAGGGGTACGGTGGCTTAGTGGTTAGCATGTTCGCCTCACACCGCCAGGGCGGGTTCATTCCCGTCTCGGCCATTCCGTCTGTGTGTGTGTGGAGTTTGCATGTTCTTCCCGTGCCTCAGGGGGTTTTTCTCCGGGTTCTCCGGTTTCCTTCCCCGGTCCAAAAAAAAACATGCACGGTAGGTTGATTGGCACCTTGGAAAATTGTCCCTAGTGTATGAATGTGTGTGTGTGTGTGTGTGTGTGTGTGTGTGTGTGTGCCCTGCAATGGGTTGGCATTCCATCCAGGGTGTATCCTGCCTTAATGCCCATAGACGCCTGATATAGGCACAGGCTCCCCGTGACCCGAGGGAAGATCGATAGCGGATAAAGCGGTTAGAAGATGAATGACGAATGAATGAATGATATGATATATATATATATATATATAATATATATATATATATATATATATATATATATATATATATATATATATATATATATATATATTTGTTGTGATTTTCTTGTGTGTGTGACCGTCCAGATTCTGACTCTCCTTCAGGACATTGTATGTAGAATCACCTCAATCCATCCATCTCCTCCATGTCATCCAAAGTGATCATCCCATCCCCGAGGAAGATATGCAAAAGTCCGTTAGGTCCGAAGAGCAGCTGCCCACCCAAGTGCTTCCTGTGCAGCTCGGCCACTTCCATTAAGACCCGGAAGGTCCTAGTGTCCACCTGGTTGGGGTTTTTCCTTGAGAAATAGGACAATGGGAACAATTTAGAGTCTAGGTCAATTTGATATGATCGTTTTCTCAATCTATAATAAGAATTGCATTGTTTGACATCGGCATATGTCTATAGAACGTCCCCAGAAATCCCAATGAAAGCATGCAAAACTCGCACTCTTGATTGCTATGTGTACTGCAATCATTAAACCAAAGTGAGCTGCTATCGTCGCCGTGCCGTGTTTTTGCAACGCAGCAGAAACGAATTCCAGTCAATGAAATTATTTAATTATGCACCGCCATTAAATCTCTATAAAAACATCCATCACTGTCATAAAATATTTTACTGCATCCTTTGGCGGCCAAACCCCCCCCCCCCTGCTTTCGAAAACCACACGTATCCTGAAACATTTAATAACGACCATTAAACTCGTTTTATTTCCCACCTACCCCTCGGAAAATGGTCAGTATGAGATGTGTGAGCGGTGTGTAAGTGGCCGACTGTTACCTGGACACTGTATACTCGGCCACACGAAGAATGTGATCGTGAGGGCCGATGGCCCAGCGCTCCTGGTTCGTCGTGTAGGAGACGTAGAGCTTGCCATTTTTCTTATAATTGGGGTGGAATGCCAGGCTTAGCAAGCCCCTTTCATCTCCTCCCTGCAAGTCAGATGGGGAGTACAAAGAATCTAGAAGTTAATTATGTTCCCTTTTTAAAAGCCAGCGTAGGGCCAGGCCTAAAGCCAGGCCCCCCGTGTCCCTTTCTGTCCCTCTCTTTCTTATTCTCTCCTTTTCTATCGCGCTCTCTCCATATGGGAGCCAGTTACCCCCATGCCCTCTTGCTCCAGCTTTCTTTTCTTCTCGCCCCCCTTTCTCCCTCCTTGACTACTGCATTACAAACAATTATAAAACATTTGACTCCCAGCAACCCCCTTTCTTTCTGCTCCCCTCTTTTGCTTATGTGTGGCTCATTTTCGGGGTGAGGCCCCTTCGCGATGCTCGGGCCCTCCCTGCAGCCTCCGCCACACTAGTGATTTGTGTGTGTAATCTTTGGGGGGATATCCGCGAATGCAGTGGCGAGAGGCTGAAAGAATTTATTAGCTCACTGGCAGTTCATAGAGAGCACAAAAAGCCCAGGAGTCCTTCAGCCCAAGCTGAGGGCCTCCACCTCCTTATTCCAGCCCGACTCCCACCCTATTCCCCTCTTGTTATTTTAATTCCTCTAAGAGAGGGGAGAGGAAAAAAAAAAGAAAAAAGAATAAATATAAACAAGGAGAAAACCGCTAAAACCCCCCCCCCCCCCCCCACCCCCCGTCTTGGCAACATGTTTAGACGTTCAATGAAATCGCTTGTGTAATAAGGTAAACCTTTGTTTCACCCCCGGGGGCAGCTACATCACTTGTCACAACTCTGGTGGTCTTCTCATCATCGTCAGCTGTAATACGCAGCTGTATCATTTCAATCCCTGGCCAAAGCGATCGGGGTCGGCTTTCATCTCTCGTTCTCGCTTTGGTAGGGAAATGAAAAGAATGCACAGAATGCCAGGCGTTTGTGTCCAGGACGCGTGAAACAACCAAGCGAGCTTGTTTTTTCCGACGAGGAGCGCCCGAGATTTAGCGCTTCGGGATCGGACATAACATGGGAGGAGTGTGTTTTCGCCCCACAATGAGCCAATGCAGCGTGTCCAATAAACAAATACGGCATGCCGTCATGTCAGTTATGCGGCATTCCTTTCCAATAATTCACAGGAACTGAGTAAAGAGAGGTCTTCTGTGAACTCCTCGAGTTAACTCTGTGGTTTAGCCTCGCCGAATAAGCCAAAACACACAGACCATAAATTGGTCAGAGAAGCTCTGTTAGGCCGTGCTGAACTAATCCAAGTTGGACAGGCCAGTGGCACAAATGTGGACGTGAGTCCGCGCCATCTCCGGAATGCTCCCGAGGAGAGCGTAAAAAGGTCTTCAGAGACTTCGCACTCTGGAGCCTTTTGAATTTCGTACCACGAGAGCGAGGGGAAAGTTGTAAAAGCTGACAGATAAAGAATGACTTATGGTCTCATTAAGCTTGACAAGAACTGTTCGTTTTTTTTTTAATCATTGAACGCTAGTTTATCGGTGGAGTTTCCACATACACTGCAACTGAAAGACCAAAGTGTTGAACCACCTGATTTATACATACTGGAGAGGATTGACGGTATAACTCAAATACAAAAACGTCAATACTGGCATCGTATGATCTTTAGCTAGGGACCCCTGAGCATGCAAACCCCGATGATGAAACCGTGTGGCAAAAAAAAAAAAAAAAAGATCCGCTCCTCTGATCCAAATTAACAGCTGAAGTGTATTGAAACGAAGCCAGAATCACTCCATTGTGGTCCATTTATCATTAGAAGAGTAGGAATACCATCGGGGGCAAGTTGTTGGCACGCCCGGGCCGAGCGAACAGGTCTGCTTAATTGCAACACTGGCACAAGCATCCTCGACCGAAGCCAAGACACTCCAACCATGTATTCGCAACCTCCTCAGGAATTTACAAGCTGGACATATAAGATATCGCTCTTATATAACTGCAACCATAACAGATTACTCCAGTCAGTGGGAATTAGGCCGGCTATGATGGGTTCACTTTATAACTTTCAGGGAATTGTGGCCAACACCAAATTCTTTCAAATACCTCCTAAATAGAGGTTTAGCGTATCTATGCCGTATGTGTGTGGGGGTTTTACAATATCCAGATTCAAGGAAGCAAATAAGTGATAGGCATAAGAGCCTGCCTTTACAAACTGTCTGCCAGTAGTGGATCCAGAGCCATAAAGCAAACTACACAGTATAACCCTTACATTTTATGTAGCCATTGGCAGTCTTTAGCTTTTCAAGCTTTGCTTAGTTTGTGCAGTGTCTGGGAAATCCTGCATACACAGTATTAAAAAGCATCACCCAGTCACTGATTTGAGGTCACTCGGGCAGGACAACTGAACGTGCCTGAAAGTATTTTGGCCAGACTGGTCGTTCTTCAAGAGCAAAAACTGGAGATGAGGACAGTGCAGGGGGAAGTTAAGTCAAGTGAGATGACAGCAGTGGTCGTTTCCTGAAGTGATCTGTTAAAAAGGAAGGGGTTGGGGGGGCGGGGAGGGAGGAAAACGGCCATTTGTCAAAGCTGGGGTACTTATCTCAGACAGGTCTGAGAGCCCTTCTTGCTCATCGGGCCTGAAAAAAGCCAACAGCTGTGTGTGTAGTGTGACAGAGAGCATGACATGCCATGAACTATTTGCTTCGGCAAGAAATACTTTATTGCAGCTGGCTGCCCTCGCTCTGGCAATAGAGCCGTGCTCACGTTGCATACAGATGTCTTCATCTCCACCACCGTGCACTCGGGGTCCGGCAGACACAACAGTGCAGCGGTCCTGTGCGTTCCCTGCTAACAATTCAACGTGCAACGAATCAAGGCTTAAACTCTTAATCACCATCTCCCTCGCACAAATATTTTAAAAGATCAACACATGCTCCGGGGTCTTTTTACGTGTCACCGTGAGGACTGGAGTTCATTTCTGGCATCTGGAAAAGCTTGACTCGACGCAAAAAAAACAACCCAAAAAACCCAAAACAAGTTAATTGGTGAAGCACTGGTGCTTAAGCGCAGTCTTGCCTTGTCAAATCCAGGCTCGGCGTTAGCAGCTGGTTAACCTGGTAAACACCGAACAGCTGCGATGGCGTGAATGGATTAAACCGAGCGAGATCGGGATCCCACAATTCACAGCACAGCCAAACCATTGGCTTGTTTGTCAGCTGACAGGGTTGAATTGTTGAATTTAATAATAGTCGCAGAAGAACGTTGGCTATTGTCTCCCGAGTTTCAGAAGGGTCTGTATTATTCTGGGGTCATTCGGGAATTGGGATATCCATGTGTTTCCGGGCCCTTGGGACTGGAGAGACAGCAGATAGCATTTAATCTAAGAACACCCACGGAGCTTGAGGGACCTCCCCATAGCGGACGGAGCATTGTTTCTGCGTTGGTCTAATTGGCAGCGGGAGGATTGACGGTTCGAGGAAACATAGGACATTAGAATCAGGAGTTGTGATAAAAACACTATCTACTTTTCCGATGGAACCAGGGGACCTACCGCGCACACAAAGAGAGCAACATCCTGTTGCGGGTCCGCGTAAACACCATCCGTTCTGTGTAGCTCCGACGATAGCAGGCAAACCTCACAGAATAGGACTCTTGGGGCCTAGCAGGCCTTGAGACTCCCATAATTGTGCCATAATGAGTGTTGGATCCACAGCTAATTATGTTTCATTACGATAAGGTGCCACAGCGTCTTCCTAGCGAAACGCGTTCGCATGTCAAATTCACGGAAGCCCGTAATCGCTCTCTCTGGGGAAGTAAAAGAAGCATGCGACACATGTAAACTTCCTGTCAGAACATTGACCACTTCCTCCGACTTGGGACACTTTTGCAAATAAATGTCTTTTAAACAGAGTCTATTTGTAATGAGGGACAGATAAACATCCGTAGTGGCACACGGCAAAGCTCGCGCTGACGTATGGGAGGGATTTCCTATAATCATGTGGACCCATTCTCTTAAGTTAAACATATAGCATCGCCGCGAATAGCGAGTATATGCTAATCTATACATACGCAGTATATATAGAGCCATATATTCAGTTTGTTTGTCACACTGTGTGAAATGGCCATAAAAGTCTGTCAAATTCTTTAATAGACTTGGTCTCCATTTCAGGTACACAACTTAAATGAAGAAACCTGCTAACTTTATCATTTAGCAAACAAAGTGGGACCCCTTTAAATTACAAAATCTTGGGGTAATATGGCAAATTTTTTACAAACATTTTAAACATCTGTCCACATCATACCTTGCTTGAGCTTTTTTTTTTAAGGTTCTACAGTCAAAGACTGAGGTAAAAGATATAATGTCCTGCGGCAGGTTTCCGTACAAACGTGATTGATATCTTTTCACTTCAACATGTGCGAATGTCCAGCAAAATGAATTTGCCGTATGGCTTCCCGCATCCCGAACATCCGACTCCTCTTATTGTGGAAAGCCAGGATAGATGGAACTCTAGTACTACAGTAGGTGCAAATTGTTCTTCAATACAGACATTTCCACATCCTCCTGTTGTCACAAAACATGTGTCTTTATGGTTGCTTCACTATATATATATATATATATATATATATATATATATATATATATATATATATATATATATATATATATATATATATGCAGTAGTCTAAAGCACTGATTTTACATGAAATTTTCAGATGTAAGCCCTATTTGTAATCTTTAACATTTTCATAAGTAGCTATAATTTAATTACACACATTTTACCCGCAGTAACTGTAAATTACGAAACAATGTTACATGCAACATATACATATTTATATACAAACCATGGAAAAAAAAAAAAAAAAAAAAAAAATATATATATATATATATACGTTTCTTTGTGTGTGTATATATATAATATATGTATATTATATATATATATATATATATATATATATATATATATATATATATATATATATATATATATAATATATATTATTCATATTATTCATCATATTAAAGTATTAGAGACATGTTAAACTTTTCATTATATTATTCTGTCTGTGCTTCATGGTTTTTCCTCAAAGTGTCAAAGTAAGTATGTAATTACATTATATTATAATTACATAATTAGTAGAAGAACTCAAATTGTCTCTGAAACCAAATGTTTCCTCATATTTCCAGCTATTTAACTTATATAATGGTGACCAGATTTTCCCCTGGTATAAACCTAGCTGAAGAAATAGTGCTCAGCCAAAAAAACACAAGACAAAGCATGCTTTACACTGTTCCACCCTCTAGCATTTAGAGCATCCATAATGTCTCTTACCTTGATGCCAGTTTGCACAAGCTTGTGGATGTCCAGGTACGGCTCTTTCAGAAGCTCCATGTCATGAGTGAGGATGCGGACAAACCCATCCTTCTCCACGATGAAGAGGCGCTGCGAGCCATCCCCACAATGCACCACGGCCACGGGCTGATGTAGCCCGCTCAATATCTCCTGAGCACAGTAGCAGTTGTGCTTATGCTTCCTGCTGAGGCAGATTATATGAAACGGACTTTTAGTCTTTACGTTTAACGATTCGGTATGAAAGGTCTGTCAAAGGTCTGAAAGCACCTAATCATTTATGGTTTCTGAGACAAGCATGTTCATTTTGTTTACCCGCAACAAACTCGGCGAAAGTCCAAAATACACTTGAATGGACGAGTGAACGATGGGGGAACTTCTGCACACATTTTTGGAATCAGGGTGGAAGATGTTAGCAGACTGTCACAACCTCACAGTGAGTCATGGAGGTGCACGTTTAATGGTTCAGGGTTGTTATGGAGCAATCGAAAGTGGCGGATTTATTCTGGGTGAAAGCAACCAACATGGCAACCGTTTCATAGTTCAGCACCATGCAGTTCCATCTGGACTGCAGCTAATTGGAACCCGACTTCACCCTACAACAAGACAACGACCCAAAGCATATGTTTGAGCTCTGTAAGTGTTATTTCGAGAGCAAACATTTTGGGCGGGGTGTTATCTATCGTTCCCAGTCACTGAAATCCTATAAAACTGCTTTGAGATGAACTGGTTTGCAGATTGGGCCAGATAGAAATCTTCCAACTAGCAAAGAGCATTTTTTTGGCAATTTTTCCAAAGAGGCATGGCAAAATATTTCAGCTTGAATGTTTGGAGAAACGAACTGTCCGGATGCCAAGAGTGTGTGAAGCTGTTATTCATGCACAGGGAGGATTTTTTATATACTTTTTTTCGACCAGTATGTTTGAACATTTAGACATTTATATATTTGTTTGGTTCACATAAACAAAAGGAACATGTGAAGCACGCATGCTCAAAAACCACGGTGCTGTTTGTAGTGTTATACAGTATGAGAGGATTTTTTTCCCAACACATTTCACTGTTGTGAAAGATGTGTTCGATTAACCAGAAATGGGTTCTACAACATCAGCCAACATCAACTCTAGTAGTATATAATATATATATAGATATATATATATATATATATATATATATATATATATATATATATATATATATATATATATATATATATATATATATATATATATATATATATATTCACCTTCTACCGTACCGCTATATCCGATCTTCACTCGGGTCAGGGGGGGGAGTCTGTGCCTAACTCAGGTTGTCTATGGGC
>JACRUU010000002.1:28993473-28998473 GCA_030449085.1 Kryptopterus vitreolus
TTATATGTACTTGGAAACAAAAAAAAACAACAATAAAAAAAAAAAAAACCTGTTCTAATCTGGGCCATTTATGGTGAACAACTTGCCTAAACATATGGCAAACATTACTATGTGGCCACACACTGTCTGAGCGTCCACACAGTACGGCCCAGTTTTATTGTACTCCGCTCTGAGAGCGAGACTTTGTCCACATCGCCACTTCTATAGTTATACTTCCATCTGGTTATCTTCCAGAGCAACCTGGGTGGCCACCCAAAGTACTTGACATCTTGATGCACTTCAGCAGTTTTACATATACACAAACTTTGTAGAAAAATAAATGTGTCATTCGTCACCACATATGCTGATTTTGAAAGAGAACAAGACGGGAGGAGGGAGGAAGACATCAGGGTTGGGGGTTGGTGGGGGGGGGGGGGACGGGCTTAAGTTTTGTGGACTTCTGGTCTTTAGTCTGTGACACTTTCAGACCCGGTCTTTTACTGCGACTTTTGTTGTTGTTGTTGTTGTTTTTTTTTTTGCGCCGATCATTTCGAGGACGCTTGACCAAATGACGTGTTCGGGGTGACTGATTTGTTTGTGAATAAGCCTGCATGTGTGTGGCCTGTCTGCGTATCCCCCCCCCACCCCCTTGTCTAATCTACATACCATCCCATCTGATGGAATGTGCCAAGCAGTGACAGTTGTGGCCCTGCGTGGTGACACACCCAGGCAAACACAGGAAGTTTGTTCCTAATGCCATTCATGCTATGGGGAAAATCGCATAAACCCTGCGGCTGCTGTTTATTGGTGTTTTAAACGGTACGTTTTTCTTGATGCCAAACCCTCGACTTTCGTGAACGCACCGGCGGGTAAAGCGCGCTTTAAAAAACAATGCCATGTCGCGTGCAAGGTGTCCGGGTCAACCTCGTCTAGACCTTACTCGTGCACATGCACATACGTAGCAGAAATGCAAAAAAAAAAGGAGTTTTCTATGTGTGTGTTTGTGTGTGTGTGTGTGTGTGTGTGTGTGTGTGTGTGTGTGTGTTCACTCATAATAGACACAATAACTCTGTGTCTGACAGCTGCGACATGACGGCTTGTGTGAACGCCACTTGTGAAGTGACTTCACGACCGAAGGTTGCGAAACGCTAACGACTGATGCTAGCTAGATTTCTGCACAACCATTCGGAATCGGATTTACCCTCCGTGAGACGCATGGAAATAACAGCAAAATGGGATTTCAGGCAGCACTCAATAATTAATTAAATAAATAAATATTTCGGCATAATCCCGTCGGCGAAAGGACAGAAGAAGCAGCGCTCGAGCGGGCTTAGAGAACATCGCGTGGGATGGCATTGTGCAGAAGAAGAAGAAGGGGGAAGAAAACGAGACCAGCGGTATGCCCTGAACGCTAGGACTAATCAGTCGGTTTATTAGGGTTTGGCAGAAGCTTCCAGCAACCATATTTATGACCGATAAACAGTGGCCGCTGCTGTTGGATAAGGCGATACCTTTTTGTCGTTTGCGTAGCATCTGGGGAATGATAATCCTTGTATTCTAACCTTTGCTGGGATTGTATTCAAACATTTGGAAAAGGGTTTGGCTCTGACGTCTGGTCCTTTGGCTGGAGGCGAAGCGTGCGTGCTGTAAACGGCCGTGCGCTCGCCGAGGATCGGAGCTTAGAGAGCTGTATTATACAGTGAAAAGACCTTCGGAAATAAACACGCTATTGGAGGACGGCTGAAACGCTGTTGAGCGTACAATGTAAGCTAAGCCGTCTCGGTTACGACACCGGGTGCATTTTTGTTTGGGAACAAATTAGAGCGCGGCGCAATCCCACACTGCCATTTAAGGTTTTGCGAGCGTAGAAACAGTTCTGAGGCATCAAATATGGGTTTCTGGTTGAAATATTGTTCGTTTGTTTGCTTTTCGTGTCGCTTTGCGTTACCTGGTAGGTGTCCCCTGCAGGTGTAGTAGAACTCATGGCAGTAGTCCAGGCAAAGGCGTGGCAGATCCGGTTCGTGGTGTCGCGCCGACTCTTGCTCGGTCAAGTGGAAGAGCATCTGGGCGTTCGGTGAGCAGCGGGCGCACTTGATCTCCTCCAGCAGTCTGGAACACTCCGTGTTGTTGGAGGAAAAGATCTGAGGAGAAGATATCAGGTCAATGGTATTACAGCATGGACATTTTGGAATTCCCAAAACATCGTTGCTAGAGAACGCGTGTGGATGGAATGATAAAGGGCGAGTCTATAAAGGCTTGCGGGGTGAGGGTGACTGACTTTGAAGTGAAGTCCATCTGGCTTTAGGGTGAGTCTAAGTTGTTGTAAGTGGGTCTTGTTGACATTGTTTACTCATTAGTGTCTGAGCGGCATTGGGATAACGTTCTGGCTTCTGGGGTGAGTCTTATTGGCGGAAGTCAAAAACAGAGGTTTCCGGATCGGATTTCTGGTCTGAATGTTCTGAATAATAGTCTGAAACTAGGAAAGGTCCAGTAAGAGTATGACTGGAAGTCCAATGGGCTTTACTATTTCATTGGGATTGGGGTGAGTGTAGATGATATTGGGATTGGGATTTCCTCTGGCTTGGAGTGGATGTTCTCTTGGATGCTTCTAAATCTTTTGCCTTCGAAATCTACTCCTTTTTTATGCATTTGATTGGCCAAGAGGTTCACAGCAGAATTACACGTATATTTGACGGAAGCATTATTTCTATCCAGAAGAGACTGACAGAGCTAAATCAAAAAGAGTCTGAGGAAACGAATGAAATCAGTTCTGTCTAAACGTCCACATGTTAATGCTAAAAAATAAAAAAAATTAAAAATGGAAAAAAAAAGCCTGAATGCATTCGAGAGCGTCCTTTTAAGTCAAGCAAAACAAATGCAAACAAATAGATTGGAGCCCGAGAAAATTAGCGGGCTTATTTACGTAACAAATTAGCTGTAATAAAACAACATTGTAATGGGCCTCCCCTCCACAGGCGTGTGCCTTGTGGCCCAGCAGCAGCCGCCTGGTACCACTCGGCTTCTCTGTGTGAGGTCCGTGTGTAAACACCAATTTAGAGATAGACAGGCACATCATTCCACCGCTGGGATCAACAAATTAGCAGTCTGTCCAAGTCAATTAAAGCTGCGGCCTGCCCCCGGCTTTTTAAACAGGAACATAGAGCCGCAAGAGTTGGGTTTTTTTTCTCTTAGCTTTAGAATTAAGTCTATAATTAAGCTGAAATGAGCACCGAAAGACGCGGTCGCTGGTTAGACGGGTAAGAAAACCCAACGGTGAAAAAACCCTCCCGAAAGTACAATTCTAGGGCGAAGACGACATGGCGGGGGAACGAACCCGTTCCGACTCTCCGAGCACCTCGCGCTCCTCTCCCCGTCTCCTTTACAAGCTTTCCCTTGCTTTCTCCGGCACATCAAGGAGCGCTTCTTCTGCTCTAAATTGCCTATTGATTTAGTGAGCCATGGACTGGCACATGGTCCTTGGAGAGGAGCATTTGTGCGCTCTCAAGCATGCCCAGTGCCCATATGCTGTTGGGATAGGCTCCAGTAATGCCATCACCCGTACCACAAACAAGAGCACCTTTGTTTGTTGGGGTAGGGGGAAAAAAAAAGAAAAAAAAAAAAAAAAAAAAAAAAAAAAAAAAAAAAAAAAAGAAAACACCTTCATGTGCTGTAAAATTTGAAAGCATTTCCTCAAAGCGGGTTGAAAAAGCATTAGTGAAAGTCATGCCGATTTCAGCCTTTTTAAGTCCGACGTCATTCCCCCGACAAGTTCCTTCATGAATACATTGCTTCCATTACTTAACAAGGACGACGGCCAAGTCATACAACAAGGTAAACATGTAACAAATGACCCATTAAAACAAACACTGAACATGGAATAATCTTGTCGCAAAAGACTTCCCCGGTCGCACATGAAAAACTTTGCTGCTTTGTATTATCAATGCCATCGTATGGTGTTTTTTTTTCTTCTTCTCCTTCTCTTTTCCATTCATCATCCATTGCAGCTGCTGAGGTTACTTATTAAGATCTTCACAATTCCCTTTGTCAGTGAGATTACCAGAACAAACATATAAACACACAAAGACACACTTGAAAACAATTGCCTGTCATTCACCCTTACACAATAGAGGCCGCCGAAGTCCCACAAGGCCACACGGTAAGAGGCAACCGGGAGGCCATAGAGTCACATTACGTCATGACAGTGTGTAAATTTAAGGGTTTTTTAATTTCTTTGCTAAACCAGCAGCAGACATGATGCGCAGATCTGATCAGAGTCTGTCGGTGGGACATCACATGAACCTGGCGAGATTTTTTTTCCCCGACAATCTGGTTCTGTGAAGGAGCGAGAGAAGCTCTGGTGGGTGTTTAAAGGCTTAAGCCAAACACTTTTGGTCCCTCGGGGAGAATAGGTGTAAGTTTGTGAGGGGTGGGGTTGGGAGGGGGGGTGGGGGTAGCAGGGCAAAACGCTCTCCCCACGGCATTAACACTTGGCCAGGGCCGAGGACTCGAGAGAGTGATGTTCTCCAGCTCCAGCCATTAGTGAAACCAACAAACACAATGGTGTTGTTGTTATTCTTTTGCCATAGGCTCAAAAGACTCCGTGTGTGGGCAGTGTAGCGGGGAGGAGGAGATGTCCACTCCCTGTTTTTGTTCCATTCAGAACCACTCTTATTTGCATGACTTGAGCCTATGAAATGATGCAATATGGCGTTTTTTTTTTTTTTTTATACTAAAGTGTAATGCCACCCAGCCACATGGGCTGCTTGATCCGCTTTTACATGAGAAAAGGGGCACCTTTTTTTTTTTGCTATGAATTCACAATAGAATCACAAATCTTGTTTTTCATTTGTTTCCGTGGTTGAATTTAAGCATGGAGCGAATGCAGCAGACCTTGCAATTATATAAGAAACATGCATATAAATAATGAAAATACAGTAATAATTTGTGTGCTGAAAAACCCTTTGCGATGGGATTTGTTCAGGTGATGGTTGGAAAATGATGGTTGACACGAGGATGAATGA
>JACRUU010000002.1:29005973-29043473 GCA_030449085.1 Kryptopterus vitreolus
CCTGTGATGGGTTGGCATTCCATCCAGGGTGTATCCTGCCTTAATGCCCATAGACGCCTGAGATAGGCACAGACTCCCCGTGACCCGAGGGAAGATCGGATAAAGCGGTAGAAGATGAATGAATGAATGAATAATACCATTGTGTAACGTGATGCCAATTAAGCACAATTAAATCTAATTCTAGTATTATATTTCCAGTATTAGTACTTCTTAAAAAACAAATGAAAAAAGGGCTTAACATGGACATTAGGCATATCTTGAACACACACACACACACACAAACACAAATCCTAGTACAAACTAATTCAAATTATTCTAATACCATTGTGTAGCGTGATGCCAATTACGCTCAATTCTTGTCATATATCTTCCTATATGAACAACCCTGATATTTAAATAATTAAATACTAATGCGTGGCACGGTGCACGGTGGGGCGCGGTGGTTTAGTGGTTAGCACGTTCGCCTCACACCGCCAGGATCCGGGTTCAATTCCCGTCTCGGCCATGTGTGTGTGGAGTTTGTGCATGTTCTCCCCGTGCCTCAGGGGGTTTTTCTCCGGGTTCTCCGGTTTCGTCCCGGTCCAAAAAAACATGCACGGTAGGTTGATTGGCACCTTGGAAAATTGTCCCTAGTGTATGAATGTGTGTGTGTGTGTGTGTGTATGTGCCCAACGATGGGTTGGCATTCCATCCAGGGTGTATCCTGCCTTAATGCCCATAGACGCCTGAGATAGATACCTGACACAGACTCCCCGTGACCCGAGGGAAGATCGGATATAGCGGTAGAAGATGAATGAATGAATGAAATACTAGTGCTATTAGACTGATACGTCATATCCTGTTAAATGAGCTGGAAATGTGAGGATCTTTCGGATTTGTAGTACAATAAAGTTAACTGTTAAAGTTAATTTTTACCCCCTTATAATTGATTCCATTTCCAAAATAGTATTTATATACTACAGTAATACTGCGGTAATACTATAGGGGGCACAGTGGCTTAGTGGTTAGCACGTTCGCCTCACACCTCCAGGGTTGGGGGTTCGATTCCCGCCTCCGCCATGTGTGTGTGGAGTTTGCATGTTCTCCCCGTGCCTCAGGAGGGTTTTCCTCCGGGTTCCCAAAAACATGGTCCAAAAACATGCACAGACACCTTGGAAAAAATATTGCCTCTAGTTTTGTGTGTGTGTGTGTGTGTGGCACCCCATACACAATGAATCCAACCTTGATGCCCCAAGATGCTTGAGATATACACAAGCTCCCCGTGACCTGAGGGAAGATCGGATAAAGCGGTAGAAGATGAATGAATGAATGAATGAATGAGTAATACTAATATAAGTATAGTAATTCAATGTACATCAAACCGAAAAAAAAATGGTATAGTATTAGAGCAATTCAGCTTTGATGCATAGTGTGTACTACGTCCAGATGTGCGCTCTTTATAGCCCTGTGTGCTTCGGATTAACTCCGTTACAGTATAAACCTCTAATATGTACCTCATAATGACTCGCACCGCTGTATGTGTAATAGTTCTGAGCAGCGACAAGGTTTTTTATGGGGTGGCAGGGATTTGTGGCAAGACGGTGCGCTGGATTCGTGCCTGCAGCTGTATGTATTTGCAAAAAATGTCAGGGTATTAACTGTATATGAATGTCTGATCCCTGTTAGGTCCGTGTGAGTGTGTGTGTGTGTGTGTGTGTGTGTGCGCGTGTGTGCAGCGTATTATTCGTACCACCACCAAACATTAATGCTTGTAAAAACCTTTGGAAGGACGAATAGTCATACAATGTAACACGCTTTCCCTTCTTTGTTTCTTTCTTTTTTTTTTTAAATAAATGTAGTATTTTAGTGTTTATTTTATTGGGTTGTAAAAGAAATTAAACACTTCGGGACATGTTTGTGCATTTAATTCTTTTCCTATGAATGCATGCAATTTTGTTTTTAATCCAATCCAATTTGATCCATTAGTGCTCTGGTGTCCCAAAGCTCTGCACGTCAAATGTCATCGAAAGGTTCCTTTTTTTTCCCTTGACGTGTTACATGTGCATTACAAAACGTGCTTTCTTCACATATCCCGGTGATGTTTATGATGCAGCACCATGCAGGAGAACAGGGTTAAGAGCCACTGTGCTACCACTTTAACATGAGATACCTGCCAGTTTCCTCCGGAAATAAATGATCCGAATCCATGAAAAAAGTGATTTTTGAGTGGCAGTTGTTGTTTTGTTTATGGTTTGTTTCATTCATTTATTATGGATTATTATTATTATTATTTTATAGAAAATCCATGAAGCAGGTCTTTTAAAATCGTAATACATCAATGACTCTTAAAGGCTACGAGTCAAGTGGGAGCCATACTGCTTTGGTGATCTATAACACACACACACACACACATAGACACCACACACACACACACACACACACACACACACACACACACCACACACACACACACACACACACACACACACACACACACACACACACACACACACACACAGCTAGAACCCATGCCAGAGCAGTCATGGCTGAAGTCACAATTGAACAATTGACTTTTTTAATACCTAAAACAAGGTACTAAAAGGTAACGTTGTACAGACACTTCATTCATCTTATTCATCTTCTACCGCTTTATCCAATTTCTCACTCGGGGAAGGGGGGGGGGGACCTGTGCCTATCTCAGGCGTATTCGGGCATCAAGGCAAGGCAGGATAGACCCTGTACGGGGTGCCAACCCATCACAGAGCACACACACTCACATTCACATTCTAGAGACAATTTTCCAAGGTGCCAATCAACCTACCGTGCATGTTTTTGGACCGGGAAGAAACCGGATAACCCGGAGAAAAACCCCCCTGAGACATGGGGAAAACAATATTATTTCTTTGGGAGATTGGATTATATATTTAAAAATCATTCAGGGTTGATATTTAGGCATTTCCGTTACAGCGCTGTTGAGTTCTGGATTGGGAATGACAGGGATAACTGTACTTAAGTACCTGTATCTGTACTTTAAAGTATTTTATGGAGACTTCCATACATTTACTTTTGACTCAACTACATAATCAGCCGTCCCTTTTCTGTTCATGAGGGGATACAAACGGGCCAAAGCATCTATCAACTTTGTTTTGATTGTCACATCGACATTGCACGAACATCCAGTTCACCGTCAGTTCAACAGCAAGGCCGAACGTTGCGTGAGGAATACGGGATGGAAGAAACATCCTGACTCGTCACAACATCCCTGTGATTATTTATTCTTTTTAATTAATCGAAAAAGATTTGGGGGAACGGTGGTTTAGTGGTTAGCACGTTCTCCTCACACCTCCAGGATCCGGGTTCGATTCCTGTCTAGGCCACGTGTGTGTGGAGTTTGTGCATGTTCTCCCCGTGCCTCAGGGGGTTTTTCTCCAGGTTCTCTGGTTTCCTCCCCGGTCCAAAAACATGCACGGTAGGTTGATTGGCACCTTGGAAAATTGTCCCTAGTGTATGAATGTGTGTGTGTGTCCTGTGATTGGTTGGCATTCCATCCAGGGTGTATCCTGCCTTAATGCCCATAGACATGCCTGAGATAGGCACGGACTCCCCGTGACCCGAGGGAAGATCGGATAAAAGCGGTAGAAGATGAATGAATGAATGAATGAAAAAGATTTCTGGACATTTTGGTCTGTAATCGATTCGAATCAGTTTTTCATGAATTAACATCATTCTGTTGATATATAGAGACGCTTTTTATATTGACTCAGATGAGCAAGAGTCTTAATAATAATACGAAAATCCTAATAAACACTTTTAATACTTAATACTTTGTTGATATTTGTTGCTAATAAGTATTTTGCTGGTTGATTATACAAACATATCCACATGGTTTTGTTTTTGGATATTTTAGTGATTAAAAAAGAGAAATCTATAATCTATAGAGAAACCTATGACATCATAGATCCTAAAACAAAGCTCAACGCTTTACAAAATGTGAAACATAATTTATCACAAGTTAATTGCAATTTAAATAATAAATAATCCTACCTTGTTTTTAAAAAGACATCCACTAGATTTATGGATCAAGAAATGTTTTCGTTGCCTGAGGGCAACACTGTGCAAAAGAGGGTTAAGTACGTTCGGAGGCTTGTCTCTTTTGTACTCAAGTGGAAGATTAAGGGGAGTGTTTTTATTTAACTGTAGTAATATTTTACCTAGTACATCTTGAATTTAAGTACATGGCTAATCCACCACTGCTAATTAGCCAATGATGCACCATCTTTCTTTGGGATTGCAAATATCCCAAGAATATAGTGTTCAAAATAGTAAAAGGAGCCGGGGAAGGGGGATGGGGAGGGGGAATGGGGGGGGGGTGTGTGAAGATATCCGGGAGAGGACATTTTTCCACCCAGTGTGAATTCCTCCAAACCGCGTAAACGGTTTATTTAGTAAACGTACCGTTATGAAATGTCATGAAAACAAGACCGTCAAGTTGTTGTTTGCTTGCGTGACCTCCAGTTACATGACACAGGAAGCACATGCTTTAGCAGTTAATGGCCCAGTGTTCTTCACTCTGACACTAATGGTAACGGACGCTTCATCCGCACAGCTCTCGCATTCCCGACAGCATGGAAAATGGTCGCGGTGTTCTCCACAGTTATGACATATCTAATGAGGTCCTGTCATGTGTTTATGAATGCCTTCATAAAACGAAGAAGAGATCCAGGAGTCCTTTTCGAGCGAAGTCTCCGCGAACGATTTCCACTTTCGATAAACACATAAGTGCGGTGGCGTACGTGAAGCGAGGGAGCGGACGTGTCGGCACTGCGCTATCGGGACTGCTGCCTGGGGATCAACAACCTCTAAATCAGTGCCTCGAGCTCTTGGACCACACTGAATTTCCCCTCTGTCCTGTTCCCTGCCTCATGCTGTCGTCTATTTGTCCTCTTTTCTGCCTTATCCATTCTTTTGAAGTGCTTTATCCACTTTCTCGCTCTTTTCCTGTCAGTTTCTTTTTCTTTCTATCTTCCTCTGTGTGCTTTCTCCCCGATTTTCCCCCAAAAAAGTCAGCAGAATATACCTATTAGAGAACTCACACATGCATCGCCCCACCGCATTCTTGATTAGTTTACTGTCGCAGGTTTTAATTCTGTCGTTTCCTTCTTTTTTCCCCTTTTTGTATAAAAAGGCGGTCAACACATACCCCTCCTCTCGCTTGGAAAGCCCAAGCCACCCAGAAACCCTTCTCACTCCTCCACCACCATACCGGTCGGAGGCGAACGACTCGCCTCGGGTTATGCGAGCGAGTCGGAAAAGATCCCTTTAACAGTTAATGGCGACATTTGACTCCTTCAACCAGCCCACACTCCCGTATTTTCATTTCAGCTCCGCATTGTCAAAGTGTCACTACAGAGGCAGAGGGGCCGATGATGGCCCTGGACTTCACCCTCGGGCTAGAACCGGAGTAGCGTGTTGGTGAACTATAGGGCTCTTTCACAGGAAGTACAGGCTTCATCGGCATGTCCAAACCACATATCTCAGGAGACACCAGCCAACCGTGTCTCTGCAGGCCATAACGGGTATTCGAGGGTATTCATCATTGAGTACCCCCCCCCCATACACACACACACACACCCTTAGACACCTTTCATCATCTCTTTCTCTGTAGGCCACAGAGAACCTGCAGCTGTCCAATTGCTCTAGAAGATCGACTAATGCTGAAAAAACCGCATCGTTTATGGCCATTTCATGCCCCGGCCTAGAAAACCTCATTCCGATCACATGATGCTCGGCTTTGCATCCTAGCCCACAGATGGGATGTCCCCCCTTTACCTCCTTCCCCTCCTACACTATAATTATTTGTAAATGGTTCCAGTAGGGTCCAACAAACTGACCCCGAGCAGACCCTTCGACATACAGCCCATATGTGAGTCAAAATTGCAGCGAGCCGTCATTAGACTTCTGGATCATACGCTACTAATGAGTAGGCGGAGAAGAGAAGGGCCGTGTGAGCGGTGTGCTGTGGGCACCAGTGGCGTTGATGGTGGTCCTTCTCCATGATCTGAGCAGTTCCCTGTGTTCGATCCATCTGTTCCCACTCGGGCATGCTTGGCTGCCTTTCAGCAATTGAGGGCTTCTACAGCCTTCTGGTGTCCAAAACAGTGGGACGTTTTACTAGAGCTGGCCCAAACACACTGCCGAAAGTGCTCACGGCGAATATATATATATATATATCATATATATCATATATATCATATATATATATATATATATATATATATATATCAGTGGCAGGACGCAGCCCTTGGCTATTTTCTTGGTGCAAGCGAGGCAGTCTGAGCGCCAATGATCAATGCTTGGACCACAGGGTCCATTAACTTAACGATTGATTGATGAGAATGTCTGTGGCTAAGAATTATTGCCCGAAAGAAGCTGCCTAATGCTAAATCTCAGAGTAGATAGTCCTTTTAGCAACGGGAAACGGGAATTGATCCCTGGAACACGTCTTGCTTTCATATATTTTTTGACGTGGTACTGATCTTCTACTCAAATGTGTACCTGTAACATATCTCGAGGATTAAAAGCTCATTAGAAACATTCGTTTCTAGCACTTTACTGATCACTTCTTCTATTTATGAGGACTCAGTGTGAGTTGCATTCAACTTATTCATATAACCCAGCAAGTAGAAGGTTAAGAGACTCACGATGATGGTTTGATGCAGTTGGGATTTGACCTCATTACCTCCTGATCCAAAGTCCAATGCTTTAACAACGAACGTCACGGTTCGGTCTCTCCCCTTCCTCCCAATTACCCCAGCGTTCACTCACCTCCGAATTTCAAATCACCTGCACCTGACTCTAATCACTCCCTCCTGATTTTCTCCCATTTAAAGGACCGCTTGACTCACCACTCTCTGGGGCCGCCACTGCTTTAGGGGCCGCTCTAAAGCATTCAGTGGAAAAGTACTAATGCTCTGATCGTTTCTCCTTTCAGTTATCTCAGAAAAATTCCAATGACTCCTCGGCAACTTGCGCTCCTGAGCCGATATAGCAACCCGGAAGTGCCAAGCAGGGAGAAAAGAGGAAGGCCAAAGTTGGAGGTTTATGGAAATGGTGGCGGTTTTTAAGAGGCAGAATAGAATAGACTTTTTTTTGTCACATATACATTACAGCACAGTGACATTCTTTCTTTGCATAAGGGCCTTGCTCAAGGACCTAACGGTGGCAGCTTGGCGATAACGCCCGAACCTTCCGATCAGTATCCCAGTGCCTTTGAAGTAGAGGACAGAGTGATATGGACATGGGAGACCCACAACGGGAGCATGCAAAAGCACAAGATGCTACAAAATGTATGCTAATTCAGGTTGGCCATGCTAAATCAGTAGCAGGTTTAATATACAGAATGGTAATAGGTTCCAAAGGCCAATGCCTTAAGCATTAATGTACCGCCTCAGGACAAGTATCAGTGACATCACTGTAGATTATAAATCACGTCATTAAACAGGGATTATATTTGGCTCATTGTACAAACCGGGTCATTCCTAGCTATAACCCATCAGATAAAGGATGTGGGTGGAGTGGTGTAGCTCAGCAGTGCTGGGTTACTGATCGGAAGATCAGGGTTCGAGCCCCGGTATCACCAAGCTGCCACCCTTGGATCCTTGACCAAGGCCCTTAACCCTCTGTGCTCCAGGGGGCGCTGTATCATGGCTGAGCCCATATTCCAAACAAGCTGGGATATGCGAAGAAATACTTTCACTGTGCTGTAATGTATATGTGGTAAATAAAAGCTATTCTATACAAAGGTCAACATCAGTGAGATGTTGCGAAAAGGATGTCGCATAAAGTACCCAAAGGTTCCAAAACCACCCTGTCTGACATCTAATTTAGGTTTGAAATGTGCATATGTCACGTTCAATGTTTTGAGGAGTACAAGGTGCCGGAACGCTAGTCGGATATATTTGGAATTGGTAACAAACAGGTAGTGGTGATGGGAGGGGGATGAACTAGGCATCACAATGAAACGTGGTGGTGGTGGTGCAGTGGTTAAAACCTTTGCCTCTGGATCTGAAGATCACTGGTTCATTCCCCTCGACCATCACTCTCTAAGCTGCCACTAGAGGGCTCTTGAGCAATGCCCATTAACCCTCAATTGCTCAGTTGTAAGTCGCTCTGGATAAGTCATTCATTCATTCATTCATCTTCTACCGCTATATCCGATCTTTCCTCGGGTCACGGGGCGTCTCAGGCGTCTATGGGCCTTAAGGCAGGATACATCCTGGATGGAATGCCAACCCATCGGAGGGCACACTCACACACACATTCATACACTAGGGACAATTTTCCAAGGTGCCAATTAACCTACCGTGCATGTTTTTGGACTGGGGGGAAACCGGAGAATCCGGAGGAAAACCCCCTGAGGCACGGGGAGAACATGCAAACTCCACACACACACATGGCCGAGACGGGAATCGAACCCGGGCCCTGGAGGTGTGAGGCGAACGTGCTAACCACTAAGCCACCGTGCCCCGCTGATAAGGATTATATTGTAATTAAATTACATAACGCCATTCTATGTACTGCATCTCACCCCCATCGTGCTGTCACACCTGGGGCCTCAGAGAAAGGCCTCTTCATTCGCTACTCAGTTGTATGAATGAAACTAATGTAAGTCTTTCAGGATAGGGCATAAAAATGGCGTGTTCAAATGGCGTAAATGGACACGAATGATAAATATCGCTATATTTTAATAATTTATGCAAAGTGTTCATTTAAAGGAAATATCCAGTAAATGGATGCAGTTCATTGCCTGTACTAGCGATTTAACGTGGACAGTCAGAGATGGCTACAAATCAATGTGCGTAAAAAAATACAACTCGTCCGGGAGGAAGTGGCACATGTACAGTAATTGTGGTGCACTTCTTCTTCTTCTCTTCCCCACATCCCCACATATGCGAGGTTACAGCTTTGCAAGCACTTCAAGTTTTATTGTCCTGGAAAAAAACAACAACGTCTTGTTCTGTAACAAGCTATTTGCTTTACATCGTTTTCTTTCGCTCTATTTTTTTTTATGTGCACAATCAAAAGTGAAAGCTTCCTTCTGGCTTTGATCTGATTAAGTAGGATGACTCACGTCTAACCGACCCGACGTCCCATGCCAGAATGTTTTTACAGTTGCAGGGTATTATTTTTTTCCTCGCCTCTCTTTGTGTAGTGGTGGATGTGTGTAGAGATGTATGTTTGTAGAGGTGGATGTATGTAGTGGTGGATGTGGATGTATGTAGTGGTGGATATGTGTAGTGGTGGATATGTGTAGTGGTGGATGTGTGTAGTGGTGGATGTGTGTAGTGGTGGATATGTGTAGTGGTGGATATGTGTAGTGGTGGATATGTGTAGTGGTGGATGTGTGTAGTGGTGGATATGTGTAGTGGTGGAGTGGTGGATGTGTAGTGGTGGTGGATATGTGTGTAGTGGTGGATTTGTATGGGTGTGTGTGTAGTGGTGGATATGTGTAGTGGTGGATGTGTGTAGTGGTGGATATGTGTAGTGGTGGATGTATGTAGTGGTGGATGTGTGTAGTGGATGTGTGTAGTGGTGGATGTAGATGTGTGTAGTGGTGGATGTATGTAGTGTGTGGATGTGTGTAGTGGTGGATGTATGTAGTGGTGGATGTGTGTAGTGGTGGATGTATGTAGTGGTGGATGTGTGTAGTGGTGGATGTATGTAGTGGTGGATGTGTGTATTGGTGGATGTATGTAGTGGTATGTGTGTATTTGTGGATGTGTGTGTGTGGATGTGTGTATATGTGATGATGTAGTGTAGTGGTATTTGTGGATGTGTGTATGTGTGGTGGATGTAGTGTAGTGGTAGATGTGTGTGTGGTAGTGGTGGATGTATGTAGTGGTGGATGTGTGTAGGTGGATGTGTGTAGGTGTGGATGTGTGTATGTAGTGGATGTGGATGTGTAGTGTGTGGATATGGTGGAGTGGTGTGTGGATGTGGTGTGTGTATGTGGTGTGTATATGTGGTGAGGTGGAGTGGAGTAGGTGAGTGTGGATGTGTGTGTAGTGGTGGTGTATGTAGTGGTGGATGTGTGTGTGTGTAGTGGTGGATGTGTGTAGTGGTGGTATGTGTGGTGGTGTGTGTAGTGTGTGGATGTGTGTAGTGGTGGATGTGTGTAGTGGTGGATGTGTAGTGGTGGATGTGTGTAGTGGTGGATGTGTGTGTATGTGTATTGTGGATGTATGTAGTGGTGGATGTGTGTATTTGTGGATGTGTGTAGTGGTGGATGTGTGTATATGTGGATGTATGTAGTGGTGGATGTGTGTATTTGTGGATGTGTGTAGTGGTGGATGTGTGTATATGTGTAGTGTATGTATGTAGTGGTGGATGTATGTAGTGGTGGATGTGATGTAGTAGTGGTGGATGTGTGTAGTGGTGGATGTATGTGTGTAGTGGTGGATGTGTGTATGTGTGTAGTGGTGGATGTGTGTAGTGATGGATATGTGTATTGGTGGATGTGTGTATGTGTGTAGTGGTGGATGTGTGTAGTGGTGGATGTGTGTAGTGTATATGTATGTGTGATGTGTGTAGTGGTGGATGTATGTGTAGTGGTAGATGTGTGTAGTGGTGGATGTATGTGTAGTGGTGGAGTGTGTGAGTGGATGTGTGTAGTGGTGGATGTTTGTAGTGTATGTGGTATGTGTTGTGGATGTGTGTAGTGGTGGATATGTAGTGTAGTGGTGGATATGTGTATTGGTGGATGTATGTAGTGGTGGATGTGTGTATGTGTGTAGTGTGGATGTGTGTAGTGGTGGATGTGTGTATGTGTGTAGTGGTGGATGTGTGTAGTGGTGGATGTATGTAGTGGTAGATGTGTGTAGTGGTGGATGTATGTAGTGGTGGATGTGTGTAGTGGTGGATATGTGTATTGGTGATGTATGTATGTATGGTCTTGGTGTGTGGTGTGTGTGGTATGTGTGTAGTGTGGATGTGTGTAGTAGTGGTGGATGTGTGTGTAGTGGTGGATGTGTGTATAGTGGTGGATGTATGTAGTGGTGGATGTGTGTAGTGGTATGTGGATGTAGTGTGTAGTGTGTGGAGTGGTGTGTGTAGTGGTGAATGTGTGTAGATGTGTGTGTGTGTAGTGGTGGACGTGTGTAGATGTGGGTGGTGTGTAGATGTGTGGTGGATGTGTGTAGTGGTGGATGTGTGTGTAGTGAGTGGTGGATATGTGTGGTATGTGTGTAGTGGTGGATGTGGATGTAGTGTGTAGTGGTGGATGTGTGTATATGTGGATGTGTGTAGTGGTGGATGTGTGTATATGTGGATGTATGTAGTGGTGGATGTGTGTATTATGTGGATGTGTGTAGTGGTGGATGTGTGTATATGTGGATATGGTGTAGTGGTGGATGTGTAGTGGTGGATATGTGTAGTGGTGGATATGTGTGTGTGTAGTGATGTGTGTAGTGTGGATGTGTGTAGTGGTGAATGTGTGTAGATGTGTGGTGTGTGTAGTGGTGGACGTGTGTAGTGGTGGATGTGTGTATATGTGGATGTGTGTAGTGGTGTAGATGTGTGTATGTGGAGTGTGTAGATGTGTGTGTGTGTAGTGGTGGTGTGTGTAGTGGTGGTGTGTAGTGGTGGATGTGTGTGGATGTATGTAGTGGTGGATGTGTGTGTATGTGTGTAGTGGTGGATGTGTGTATATGTGGATGTGTGTAGTGGTGGATGTGTGTATTGTGTGGATGTGTGTGGATGTAGTGGTGGATGTGTGTATATGTGGATGTATGTAGTGGTGGATGTGTGTATATGTGGATGTGTGTATGTATGTGTGTATATGTAGATGTGTGTATGTGTGTAGTGGTGTATGTATGTGGTAGTGTGGTGTGTAGTGTGGTGTATGTAGTGGTGGATGTGTGTAGTGTGTAGTGGTGGATGTATGTAGTGGTGGATGTGTGTAGTGGTGGATGTGGATGTGGTGTGTGTGGTATGTGTGTATATGTGGATGTGTGTAGTGGTGAATGTGTGTAGATGTGTGTGTGTGTAGTGGTGGACGTGTGTAGTGTGGATGTGTGTAGTGGTGGATGTGTGTAGATGTGGGTGTGTGTAGATGTGGGTGTGTGTAGAGGTGGATGTGTGTAGTGGTGGATGTGTGTGTAGATGGTGGATGTGTGTAGTGGTGGATGTGTGTATAGTGTGTGGATGTAGATGTGTGTAGTGGTGGATGTGTGTAGTGGTGGATATGTGTAGTGTGGATGTATGTAGTGGTGGATGTGTGTAGTAGTGGATGTGTGTAGTGGTGGATGTGTGTGTATGTGTGATGTGTGTGGATGTGTGTGGTGGATGTGTGTGTAGATGTGTGTAGTGGTGGATGTGTGTGTGTGTAGTGTGTGTGTATATGTGGATGTATGTAGTGGTGGATGTGTGTATATGTGGATGTGTGTAGTGGTGGATGTGTGTAGTGGTGGATGTGTGTATATGTGGATGTATGTAGTGGTGGATGTGTGTAGTGGTGGATGTGTGTAGTGTGGATGTGTGTAGTGGTGGATGTGTGTATATGTGGATGTATGTAGTGGTGGATGTGTGTAGTGGTGGATATGTGTAGTGGTGGATATGTGTAGTGGTGGTGTGTAGTGGTGGTATGTGTAGTGGTGGATATGTGTAGTGGTGGATATGTGTAGTGGTGGATATGTGTGTAGTGGTGGATATGTGTAGTGGTGGATGTATGTAGTGGTGGATGTGTGTATATGTGGATGTATGTAGTGGTGGATGTGTGTAGTGGTGGATATGTGTAGTAGTGGATGTATGTAGTGGTGGATGTGTGTATATGTGGATGTGTGTAGTGGTGAATGTACAGGGCAGGTAACAGGTAAAGGTACAGGACATCTTTAAGAAACTATAATACAGAGGGTATCAACCGCGACCTCCACCACGCCAACTCCACCTCACCTTGCAACCCCCCTCGTCCCACTGCACGAAATGTATCCTGCGGGTCACGCCGTGTTCGCTGATCCTTTGAAGGGTGTTTCGTTTTTTTTTTTCGTTTTATTTTGATGACACAAAGATAGTCCTATGATAATAGTGGCCTAAAAGCAAATGCCTGTATACATGTTTGTATGTTCATGTCCTCTGGCTCAACTCGCCTCCACTTTTAGTTGCGGATCCCTGCACTTCCAAAGGGCCGTGGTGCATTTGTTTTTCCCTCGTATTCCTTTACCAGCATCTACCAGTTAGTCATATACATATGGGTGTTAGTCAACGCAGGCGTCTGAGGAATGCAGGTTTCAAAAGCTGAGCTCACATATATACCAATACCCTCCGATAATGCAAAGGGTTGCCAAATCTGAGCGATATCCCTCCTTCCAAAAACACCTCATTTCACCAGGTGCACTGAGGTACAAGATGTTTTAGAGCCGGGAAAACGTGGCGTACAGGAGGAAATCCAGGACCAGGGAGATTGATAAATAAATAAATAAACAAGCATGCACATGCACATGCACAGGCTCTAGTTCCTGGTTCTTATTTGGAGACCAACCCAAATCATACCACCTTAGCCTTTTGAAGCCCGAGCAACCATGCCTCGTTTTGGGCAAGAGAATTAAAAGTAGCGCCCGTTACCGTAAACACGCTTGGCTGCTTTTGTGTGTGTGTGTTGGGGGGGGCATTTTCGAAAATATTCCAAAGTATAAATCACCAGAGTGCAAAAACCCAAGTTTATCTTCGACTAATTGCAGCGATGCAGGCGCAGAGATGTGTGTTGATTGCGGTCCTCTTGGCGTTTGCATTCCAGATGCTGATAGCGTAGAGAGAGAGAGAAAGAGAGAGACAGAGAGAGAGAGAGAGAGAGAGAGAGAGAGAGAGAGAGAGAGAGAGAGAGAGAGAGAGGACCACCAAAGACTCGAAGCCGCACTTTATTGACTTAAGCTGAATAAAGAGTCTGATAAAGAGCTTCCCTCTCTTGGCCATACATCAACTGGGGCGGATGGAGACGACTGCTGTGTGTGTGTGTGTGTGTGTGTGTGTGTGTGTGTGTGTGTGTGTGCATAGTGTGAGACAGTTACTGCCTTCAGGACCCGGTCTGCTTAGAGAGCAATGACGACTCACTAAACACTGACTCACGGACGGCGTACTAACTCCGTCTACACTGATTCACTCGACATAAATGTCCTAGATATGCATTAAACTAGAAACAGGAAATGATGGCGTATGGTGAAACCCGACAAAACTCAAACCCTCGCGCCTCGTTTCCACGGGCCAATTTTGTGTTTAAACCAAGTCTACCAATGGCGGTCGGGGAGCAGCAAGGGCGCACAGCACTCGCGTTTTGCCGAGCAGCAAACATCATAATGTTTACGCGCAGATGTAAAGGGGGAAATCTTGGTTGGCTCTTTGTTTCTTTCCGTTGTTTTTGTTTGCTGTGATCTATTTACCCACATGATGTACACGATGTACCACCCATACACAAGATTTCAAACAGATTCAAACAAATACAACATATTCGCTGCTTGGCCGGGTTACTTTAGGGCTCATGCAATGCACACAAATACACTGCACATGCATGGCTGTGCCAGTGCTCACCGATGAAAACGGAGGCAGTTAATAATAAGAATAATAAAAAATACTATATTACTATACGGTTGGGCATGGTGGCTTAGCACGTTCGCCTTACACCGCCATGGTCCGGGTTCGATTCCTGTCTCAGCGATGTGTGAGTGGACTTTGCATGTTCTCCCCGTGCCTCAGGGGTCTTTTCTCCGGGTTCTCCGGTTTCCTCCCCGGTCCAAAAACATGCACGGTAGGTTGATTGGCACCTTGGAAAATTGTCCCTAGTGTATGAATGTGTGTGTGTGTGTGAATGTGTGTGAATGTGTGTGTGTGCCCTGCGATGGGTTGGCATTCCATCCAGGGTGTATCCTGCCTTAATGCCCATAGACGCCTGAGATAGGCACAGACTCCCCGTGACCCGAGGGAAGATCGGATAAAGCGGTAGAAGATGAACGAATGAATGAATATTACTATACTATATAAAATCAATTCATTTTTTTTATTTAGCGATGGAAAAATGAAAAAGATTGTTCTGTATAATATGAACCCAAGGACCCAAGGGTGATACCCTGTCTTGAACCCTGACTTTCCGATCAGGAGCCCTGCACCGTAAACCACTGAGCTCCACCCCTTCTAATGACTTCCTGTACAGTTAATCTGATTTCTTGCATTCTGTATGTACAGTACATTGCCCCACGTTCATGGACACCTGGTTCCTAACTATGGTATGCACTTTTCAAGCCTTGCATTCTACATTTAGTCCCATTTCGCTCTTTGTCCCATTAGATTATATAGTGTTGCTTGTGGAGATTTGTGGTCATTCAAACACATTCAAACAAGTCAGGTACTGATGTAGGTGAGTTGAAGAGGCCTGTGGTGTTCAGTAAGGTTGAGGTCAGAGCTCTATAGCAGGAGATCCTCCATTCTATGGTAATCTTTATGGTGTTTGCACAGGGTTATTTATTTATTTTTTTTTCATGCTACTTACACCATATAAAATGTGTGTGCCTTCAGTTTGAATTGATACCAAGGCTGACCGTGCATTCTGACCCCAGCTTCCAAACAAAACAAATTCAGAAAAAAGAATTTCCCTCACGGATCGGGAAAAATAAATAAATAAATAAATAAATAAATTCATCCATTCATTCATCTTCTACCGCCTGTGCCTATATCAGGCATCTATGGGCATTAAGGCAGGATACACCCTGGATGGAATGCCATAAAGGGCACACACACACACACACACTCATATTCACACACTCACTATCATACACTAGGGACAATTTTCCAAGGTGCCAATCAACATACCGTGCATATTTTTTGGACCGGGAGGAAACCGGAGAACGCAGAGAAAAACCTCATTGAGGCACGGGGAGAACATGCAAACTCCACACACACATGGCCGAGACGGTAATCGAACCCGGACCCTGGCGGTGTGATGCGAACGTGCTAACCACTAAGCCACCGTGCCCCATAATAATAATAATAATAATAATAATAATAATAATAATTATAATATCTTGCTACATATGAATATATTATAATATCTTGATACAATTGAAACTCAGCTTATTTAATCACGAGATTTGCTCGCTATCTTATTAAATCTCTGAGTATCACATTTATGGATTTACACTTTTTTATACCCCTAGACAAAAATACATCAATATGTGAGCTAAGCTTTTGCATTTGGAGCCAGATTGAAACAAAAGCTTACATCCAGGCTGGGAAAGTGAAAAAAAAACAAAAAAAAACGACCTGGCCTAACAACCAATTGTCATAAATCACTGGTGAATATGGGACAACTCTCAAAGGCATTTTCGCACTTGTTTTTCCTTTGGGACTGCTCCTTTTTTTTCTGTCGCTCTTAACCTGTGGTTTCCATGCCTCCTTTGAGGCTGAGCTGACTGCCAAATATGAGCACTTTACTGACTCCAAATATTTGCATGGTCAATTGGGCAGTGTACTGTTGCGGTCGCGGCCTCACGAGTCACATCTAAACACCCTTGAGGCTTTGCTGGTTTCACTCTTATGCTTTTTGCTCAACCATGCTGCCTTCACCATCTAGTGTTGTCTTTCTCCTACAAACCGCTCTATAATGCCCGGGTTCTTCTAAACAGTGCGCTCAAAAGCAAATTTCACACTGACTTTAAAGCATCATTGTTTGTCTGGAAATAAATGGAGCCTGTTTTCCAGCAAGCCTTTTGACAATAGCTACAATAACTGCTTTGATTTGTGGACAAAAGTCCTTCCTTCTCTAATATTCTTTTATAGATTACATACGTAGAAATTAAGAGTTTGTAGACAATTTTTATCACCTTCGTTCGTAATGTATAATTTTACCTTTGGTTTATTTTCATTTCAACTTTTTTTTATCACAAGTGTGAAATACAGACCTGTCTTTCAATTGTTGATGGTCGTGCGTCATTGCTCCACAGGTGGAGGCTCCGTGGTTAAAGCGCTGGGCTCTGATCAGAAACTAGGGGGGGTTTGTGACTTGGTATTGACCACTCTTGGGCCCATGAGCGAGGTCCTTAACCGTCCGTGGCACTGTATCATGCCAATTTCGCTGTGCTGTAATATATATGTAACAGATATACTCTATTCTGTGGGGCACAGTGGCTTACTGGTTAACACGTTCGCCTCACACCGCCAGGGTCCGGGTTCGATTCCCGTCTCGGCCATGTGTGTGTGAAGTTTGCATGTTCTCCCCGTGCCTCAGGGGGTTTTTCTTCCCCCTCCGGGTTCTTCGGGTTCTCCGGTTTCCTCCCGGTCCGTCTAAAAACAAAAACATGCACGGTAGGTTGATTGGCACCTTGGAAAATTGTCCCTAGTGTATGAATGTGTGTGTGTGTGAGAGTGTGTGTGTGTCCTGTGATGGGTTGGCATTCCATCCAGGGTGTATCCTGCCTTAATGCCCATAGACGCCTGAGATAGGCCACAGACTCCCCGTGACCCGAGGGAAGATCGGATATAGCGGTATAAGATGAATGAATGAAAGAATAAAGTCTATTCTCTTCTATTTCTGTTGAACGAGGTATTTGCTTTTATTTTTAGCAAATATACAAAGATTTAAAAAAACAAAACAAAAACAGCTCAAAAACCAGAATTCCAACTCGACACAAAGAAGCATGAAGCAGAAAAGTGCATGCTAATGAAGGTGAAACGCAGAACAGGTGACCACAATTGAGAAATCGAGCCAAAACAGGACAGGGGTGGAGACGGGAGCAGAAGAAGTAAAACATGGTCGGACATAAATAAAAGCACATGGAGTTAAACCCTGACGTGAACTCAGAATGGCATGAGAGCGGTATTGTTTTACCACACACCGAGTGGGAAATGTTCTTTAGCTGAAATCAGTAAGATTCCATGGTCACACACACACACACACACACACACACACACACACACACACACACACACACATAACAAATGAATAAATCCATGCATGCCTAAATTATTTATACGTATATCCGGCTTCTTGAAAAAATTTTTCACTTGAATTTGAACTTTTTACTGCATTTTTGAACACGTGTTTGTGTTTGTGAACAATATGGTCGGCCATTCAATACAATTAGTGTGATATTTTTTAAACCTATTAAACTGGTATAAGAAGCAACAAAAAAATCTCACAATCTCACCACTGGCTCACTTAATAGAGATTGTTCAAATTGTACTGAATAATTCATTCATTCATCTTCTACCACATTATCGCTAACGATCTTCCTCTCGGGTCATCTTCGGGTCATGGGGAGACGGTGCCTATCTCAGGCGTCTATGGGAATTAAGGCAGGATACTTAATCCAGCACTGCTCGTCTGGTTCCACCGTCTCTCAGGGTAAAAGGTAAGACCAGCTCAAGGCTCTTCTCTGTTCTGGCACCGATGTGGTGGAACGAACTTCCACTGGATGTCCGAACAACGGAGACACTGTCTACCATTCAAACGTCGATTGAAGACGAACTACCTCTTCCAACAACACCTATCCTAACATTCCTTTTATTCTCTTTTATCTCCCTCTGTCCAGAAATCCATAAAAAAAAAGGCAACTGTCTATCCTCGTGTACTTAAGTTTGTATTTCCCTTTCTTGACTAAATCTTATCCTTAGAGCGAGACCTAAAGCACTTTATGTACGTTGCTCTGGATAAGGTCGTCCGCTAAATACTGCAAATGTAAATGTAAATAACGGCATTTTAATTTTAACCCGGAATATTATTCACAAGTGGAAAAACATCCCAGGAATTAATGTCTCTTGTAGCTTTGTTTTTTTTTTTTTCATGTGTTTATGCAGGAAACCAACAGATTTTCTACTCTGAATTGGAAACGTGACCCAAAAACTGCAAAGAGTTATTTGTTATTTCATACAAAAAAAAAAAAAAACGATATATATATATAATATATATATATATATATATATAAATATATATTGGTGCATAAAGTATTCATTTATAACGTGTGGTGATAATATTGTTCTCTGCATAAAAATCAACATTTACATCTTTAATGTGTGACTTATGGCTTCGACTGTCCGTATTCATATTTCGTTATGTTTTATGCCAAGATGATCCAAGAACAAGAGTGCAAAAACACACTCGTCTTACACATTTACATTTGCGGTATTTAGCAGACGCCCTTATCCAGGGCGACGTACAGGAAGTGCTTTAGGTCTCGATCTAAGGATAAGATTTATTCAAGAAAGGTTAATACAAACTCAAGTACACAAGAATAGACAGTTGCCTTTTTTTTTTTTTTTTTTTTAATTTAACAATGGATTTCTGGACAGAGGGAGGGAGATAAAAGAGAATAAAGGAATGTTAGGATAGGTGTTGTTGGAAGAGGTAGGTCTTCAGTCGGACGTTTGAATTGTAGACAGTGTCTCCGTTGTTCGGAACCTCCAGTGGAAGTTCGTTCCACCACATCGGTGCCAGAACAGAGAAGAGCCTTGAGCTGGCCTTACCTTTTACCCTGAGAGACGGTGGAACCAGGCGAGCAGTGCTGGACGCTCTCAGGCAGCGAGGTGCAGTACGGGAGGTGATGAGGTTTGCGGAGGTAAGATGGTGCAGATCCACACTTGGTGCAGATTACACTTACCTTTACTGTGTCCACAGGCATTAACAAGCATAGGCAATTTACAGATCGTCAGAAAGTGTGACCTCCTCTGTCAAAGTAACTGTTCATTACTTTGGGAAGGGTTATAAGGCCATATTCAAATGAATTAAAACTCTCCGTCCTAGAGTAAGTAAGGAAGATATTCAAATGAAAATATTCAGCAATCTGTGGATGTAACTCGGGGTCCGTGGGTCCTAGAGTAAGTAAGGAAGATTATTCATAAGGTTAAAATATTCAGCAATCTGTGGATGTAACGGTCGGGGTGCGCTGCACAGACACACGGAGATCCGGAATACAAAACAAAACAAAGGATTTATCAAACAACTGAGGAGACGCCGCTCAAAAGAAGCGGCCAGACAGGCTAGGGAGCCTTGCGCGCTGCGCGCCGTGGTACCAGCAGTACCGGAGAGCTGAAGCGGACTTGGAAGTCCGGGGAATCTAGAGCAGGAGCGGGTGCGGACTTGGAAGTCCGGGGAATAGAGCAGGAGCTGGAGCAGACTGGAATCGGGAACTGGAACAGACAAAAGGTTAGGAAGCATATAGTTATATATAGCGGGTCCGCGACACTGCGTAAATAAGTGGAATGCAATTAATACGAGCCCGGACGCCGAATTCGGGAAGGACCGGGCAATCTGGGGGAAAAGCGAGGGAGTGGACGTGGGGCCGTGTGTGTGTGTGGGGAAAGAGCAGGGAGGAGCAATTGGTGTGGGTTTGTGTGTGTGTGTGTGTGTGTGTGTGTGTGGTGTGTGGGGAAAGAGAGAGAGCGAGGGAGAGAGAGAGACCGTGACAGTGGACGTCCTTCATTGGTATTTTTTTTTACCAAGATATCAGCAAAGAAAAACCTATACGTCATAAGGTTCTTAAATGTATTCCTTTATTTAAAAAACAGATATTATTGCTGCCTGATTATCCATTCATACTCGAAAAAACAACCATTATTAACGATTATTAAGCCAAAAATGCAGTTTTTTTTAACAAATATTATTATTACATTATTATTATTATTAGAATGGAGAAATTGTTTATAAAAAGCTACAGTAAGTATACAGTGGAGAGCTGATTGGTTCAGGTGACCAAAAATGGGACTGGCTTTATTTGGCCATTAATGCATTTCCACAATTTACTTGACACTTTTCTGAGTTTAGGCCTATAGACACATGGACACACACTCACACTCACCTGTACTGTTTTCAAAGGAATTAAGACGCTAAGTAGTAGCGAGGTGCTTTTAGCAAAATGTAATCTTTAATATTTTCAAAAGTAACTAATTGAATTATAATTTTTTTCTCACTAATCTGTAACAAATTACTGTTACTTTTATTTCATTCATTCATCTTCTATCGCTTTATTTGGAATGGAATAATGGGATGGAATGCCAACCCATCGCAGGGCACACACACACACACACACACATTGCAACACACACACACACTCACATTCATTCACACTAGCGACAATTTTCCAAGGTGCCAATCAACCTACCGTGCATGTTTTTGGACCGGGAGGGAAACCGGAGAACCCGGAGAAAAAACCCCCTGAGGCACGGGGAGAACATGCAAACGTCCACACACACATGGCCGAGACGGGAATCGAACCCGGACCCTGGCGGTGTGAGGCGAACGTGCTAACCACTAAACCACCGTACCCCTTGTACTGAATAATAATAATAAATAATATTACAAATCACATATTCAGTTAATCTATCAAAAGTTATTTAACTAGTTTCTGTTGATTTGAATAGATTTAAAACATGCTATAAAAACCGGAAGGTATGTTATGATATACCCACAGTATATTACTAATTATATATATATATATATATATATATATATATATATATATATATATATATATATATATATATATATATATATATAATCAATATTTGTTGTGAGTGACGTTTAGAAAAGAAGGAAGAAGTAGAAGTAGTGGAAGTGATGTTACGCCCCCCCCACAGAGTCCTGATCTCAACATCATGGAGTGTGTGTGGGATTTACATGAAGAGACAGAAGGATGTGAGAACGTCGACATCCACAGAAGATCTGTGTTTACTTCTCCAAGATGGAACAAACAACCAGCCGAGTTCCTTCATAAACACTGTGTGTAAGTGTACCTAGAAGTGTTACTGCTGTTTTGAAGGTAAAGTGTGTTCACAACAAATATTGATTTGATTTCCATTTCTCTTTTCTTCATTCACTGCATTTCATTCATTGATGAAAGTAAATAATTAACACTTCCATTTTTGAAAGCATTCTTTGTTTACAGCATTGTTTCACATCTGCCTAAAATTTTTTGTGTATTTTTTTTATATAATATATATATATATATATATATATATATATTTCTGCTTTACACGATATTATTGTACAAGTCGACTGTATGGAAATGCCTGTTTGGAAATGATAGCATGTTATCAGTATCACCGACAGCATCGATGTCCTGGCTGCAGCCCGGCTTCGGCGTGTGAGGTCTGGAGTGTCCTGGCCGGTATGTCTCTGTTTGAGTCATCTTGAGTTCTGCACAGAATGTCTGGATCTGGTGCAGTTTCACTTGAGGAATCTGACTTAAAAAAAAAAAAAAAAAACCAAAAAGCGAAAACACAGCTTTGTGTGTGTAATATTTGTGCCTCTGCTTCATAAGCAGTGCAGTTATTAGTGAAATTATTCTTTTATTGCGCCAGCCATGCTGGTCCTTTACCTTGGCTCGAAATGCTGCGAACGATTTGCTTAGGCAGTTTAGAAATGTGCATGAAAGAAATGTGACATGAATGTGAAAAAAAATGAAAATAGAAAAATAAATAAATACATAAATAAATAAAAGGATGAAATCAATCCGGTGGGCGTTCTTGGCTTTCGGGAAAGAATTCTAAACAATAGCTGAATAACTAGTAATGTTTTACTGTTTGTTATTAAATAAGGAAGACTGGGTGTGCCGCAGAGTCAGATAATGGTCTTTTTAAAAAATCTTTTACCATTGTTTTCTTACAACACGGCTGGTGAGTGTGTTATCCACTCTGCTGAGAAAGCGATTGGCTGAATTCTGTGCATCTCAACGACCCCAAACTATTATTCTGGCTGATCCCTTTTTAAATCGCTTCCCTGTGGCAGGAGGCTGTGGACCATCAGGACTAAAACGTCATGCCACAAAAACAGCTTATAGCAATAATACCCAAAGTCCACCATCATCTCTGACCTGGTTAACTCATTTACTCACACATTTTTATCTATTCTGAATACGACACGCATAAACATGCTTTATGAACTTGTATGATTGGGTAGCTCAGTGGTTAAGGTGGTGGGCTACTGATCAGAAAGTCTGGGGGTCTGCTGTTCTTGACTCCTTGAGCAAGGCTCTTAACCTTTTGTGCTCCAGGGGGCGCTGTATCATGGCTGGTCCTGCCCTCTGACCCCAGTTCACTGTGCTGTAATTTATATGTGACAAATAAAGGCTATTCGTATGAACGTTTGAAAATAATGATGGTGTTTTAAATGACAAAAATCAGCAGGACACCAAAATTTTGACTTTTTGATCTATCTATCTATCTATCTATCTATCTATCTATCTATCTATTCTATCTATCTATCTATCTATCTATCTATCTATCTATCTATCTATCTATCTATCTATCTATCTATCTATCTATCTATCTATCTATCTATCTATCTATCTATCTATCTATCTATCTATCTATCTGAATCTATCTATCTATCTATCTATCTATCTATCTGATCTATCTATCTATCTATCTATCTATCTATCTATCTATCTATCTATCTATCTATCTATCTATATCTATCTATCTGTCTATCTATCTATCTATCTATCTATCTATCTATCTATCTATCTGCCTATCTATCTATCTATCTATCTATCTATCTATCTATCTATCTATCTATCTATCTATCTATCTATCTATCTATCTATCTACTTTGTCTATCTATCTATCTATCTATCTATCTATCTATCTATCTATATCTATCTATCTATCTATCTATCTATCTATCTATCTATCTATCTATCTATCTATCTATCTATCTATCTATCTATCTATCTATCTATCTATCTATCTATCTATCTATCATATCTTCTATCTGTCTATCTATCTATCTATCTATCTCTGTCTGATCTATCTACTGCTATCTATCTATCTATCTATCTATCTATCTATCTATCTATCTATCTATCTATCTATCTATCTATCTATCTATCTATCTATCTATCTATCTATCTATCTATCTATCTATCTATCTATCTATCTATCTATCTATCATCTATCTATCTATCTATCTATCTATCTATCTATCTATCTATCTATCTATCTATCTATCTAGCTATCTATATCTATATATCTATCTATCTATCTATCTATCTGTCTGTCTGTCTATCTATCTGTATATCTATCTATCTATCTATCTATCTATCTATCTATCTATCTATCTATCTATCTATCGAATCTACCCTATCTATCTATCTATCTATCTATCTATCTGTCTATCTGTATCTATCTATCTATCTATCTATCTATATATCTCTATCTATCTATCTATCTATCTATCTATCTGATCTATCTATCTATATCTGATCTATCTATCTATCTATCTATCTATCTATCTATCTATCTATCTATTAGTCTATCACACTATCACTGTCTGTCTGTCTGTCTGTCTGTCTGTCTGTCTGATCTATCTATCTATCTATCTATCTAGTCTATCTATCTATCTATCTATCGTTGCCTCTTTTTATTTTTAATTATAACTGTAACTGATGTTGACACTTTAAATATAAAATGTGCCGGCTATATATATATATATATATATATATATATATATATATATATATATATATATATATATATATATATATATATATATATATATATATATATTTATTTATTTATTTTATTTCTTCTTTTTGTAAACCTTATATTTTCCCATTTTATCTATACGTTTATTTATATTTTATATTCATGTGTTAATGTCCATTAATTTTATTCATTGAGAAATATTTCTTTTATTGCATTGTTGGTGTATTACCTGGAATGCTGCAAGCGATTTGCTTAGGCATTTTAGAAACCAGCATGAAAGAAATGTGACATGAATATTATTTTATACTATATTACGACCTCCTGCTCCTTGGACTTAATCGGGGAGAAATGATCAATGCTCTGTCTAACTTGAGGTATTATTTGCACAGCCTCCCCATACCTCCATACCCTCCAAACACTGTATAGTTAATGGCTTTATCATTATTTATTGCTTTAAAATAAAATTATAAAAAAAAAAAAATAATAAAATTACTCATTGTTTCATTTAATATAGAATTTAACTAAACACTACATCGAACCAGTGGTGGACGAAGTATACAAACCATACCATGACCATTAAAGTACAGACCAAACCATTACCATCGAGATACGCTCACTATAAACTGTCACCTGAGAAAAAGTACAAAAGCATTTTCCTTCCCATATACTTACATATATAAAGTACTATCATTTATTATTCTGTTAATATTCCTATTCTTATTTCTGTTACAAGACTTTAATTATGTAATTAGACTCTAATGATCTGAATTTATTTCTGAGAATTTATTTTTATTAATGAGGTAAACACTGGTCTAAATGATCTCCTTAATGTACGTTCGTCATAATAAAATAACCCACGGAACCAATGCGAAAGGTCAAAGGGAAAACAAAGGGAATGAATTTGCAAAATGTAGTTTAGTAAAAAGAAAGATAGTTGACTTTCTCTCCCCAAAATGGAAATACTTCAGAAAAGTACACATTTGTGAAAAAGCTACTTAAGCACTATACAGGATGACATGTGCTTCACATGTACAACACTTGATCCTCAGCAAGGATTGCAAACACACTTTTGCGCGGCCGCTCGCATTGTCGTCAAGGTTTACACGTCAAGCCTGATTCTCTATTTGGACCTGATTATATTCCCCCTCAAGTGGCTTGCTCGGGGCTAGCTGTGAAGTCTAAGGATCCAAAGAGTTCTGGAAGTCTGGGAGATCTTTTTTTTTTTTCCGCTGCTGGCTACAAATAGGCGGAACAGTATACAGATAATTGTTTAGCGAGTTGTTTGGACTACCATTGTGTCACGTCGCTTTGGAAGTAAATATTTATCGGCGCAGAGAAGGACTTGTGGGAATGGTTCGAGTCTGAAAGTCTGCTCGCGCCACGGGCCCAGCGCCGGAGCTGCCGTTGACCCTGTTTACCATTAAGGGGCCTACAAGACTGATAGGAGTGTTATTGACCCAGGGGCCAATGCATGGCATGTTTGGGATCTGCTGAGCATATCCTGGGGTTAATCTATACAACGGAGCCAATTATAGCCACCGAAGGTCAAACAATATCATCCATCACGGCAGGGATGACGGCACGCATAGATAAACAGGGATGGAACAACTTCTGGACCGGGTGTAATCCAGCCAAACCTGGGCATGCCAAGGGTCAGCGCCAGTGTTTAATTGTCTCGCTGGAGGTGGTGTTTTTTTTTTTTTTTTTTTTTTTGCACAGACCAAGTCAATGAGAGATTGTTTGTTCTTTCCCCTACACACACACACACTTCTGTTTATTTGAACATGGATCATATGCCTGACTGATTTTATCTCCGCTGTCTGTGGTTCGCACTGCAAGCTGGTGTCTCAGACGACGCATCGGTACTTGTGTCTCAATAGAGTCGAAAGAAAGGGTAGAAGAAAGGAAAATGGAAGAAAGGATTCGCCTAATATCCAGCTACAACAATTATTTGCTGTAATTCTTGCATTTCGTTGCTCTTGTGTCAGGAAAGACGTCATTTATTTCTTATTATTTCACAATTTCTTTTGGTCTGTATTTAAAGGAAAACTACGGCTCATTACGGAATGACCAGGTCATAATGCAAATGATCACATGAGAAATGCCAGTATTCCATATCATTACATGTAACTAATGAAGAAGGAATAACATTCATTATCATATCCAATCTTCTCTCGGGTCACGAGGAGTCTGTGCCTCTCTCAGGCGTCTATGGGCATTAAGGCAGGATACACCCTGGATGGAATGCCAACCCATCACAGGACACACACACTCACAAAACACTCACACACATTCATACACTAGGAACAATTTTCCAAGGTGCCAATCAACCTAACGTGCATGTTTTTGGACCGGGGAGGAAACCGGAGAACCCGGAGAAAAACCCCCTGAGGCACGGGGAGAACATGCACAAACTCCACACACACATGGCAGAGACGGGAATCGAACCCGAACTTTGGCGGTGCGAGGCGAACGTGCTAACTGCACACTCCATGATCAGAAATATTCACCACATTCTCTCTGTGGGAGTTTTTACGTTCGGATCACGATACAAACAATAAAAAAAATATCATCATAATGAGAACTTGTTGTAGTTATATAAATCAAACAATTAGGGGCACTGTGGCTTAGTGGTTAGCACGTTCGCCTCACACCGCCAGGATCTGGGTTCGATTCCCATCTCGGCCATGTGTGTGTGGAGTTTGCATGTTCTCCCCGTGCCTCAGTGTTTTTTTCTCGGGGTTCTCCGGTTTCCTCCCTGGTCCAAAAACATGCACGTGTTTGTGTGAATGTGTGTGTGTGTGTCCTGCGATCCTGTGGATGGGTTGGCATTCCATCCAGGGTGTATCCTGCCTTAATGCCCATAGACGCCTGAGATATGCACAGGCTCCCCGTGAACCCTAGGGCAGTTCGGATAAAGCGGTAGAAGATGAATGAATGAATGAATATAAAGCAGAGACATAGGACAAATTGATGTAGTACAGTAGATAAATAAACAAACAAATAAATAAATAGCTATCAAACAATCAAATGTGTGCAGTGGAATTTGATTGTTTGACAGATATTTATTTATGTCTTTATTTATTTAATAATAAATATCTATTAACAGTGTACATTATGGTGCCTGATTCACTGGGAGCAACATTGAATGTAAAGTCAGACAGAAGCAGGGAAAAAAAAACAATTAGAATTAGAATGGCATGTGAATTGCATGCTCAGGTATAATATATGTGTGATTAGATTTTTTTTCGTAAGGAATGGAAATGTTGTGAGTGGAATAGAAGAGTGGAGAGAATGACAGCGAGGATGAGTGTGAGGGTGTTGAGGGTGCTGAGCGTTACCAGCAGGCCGTAACACAGCGGCTCTGAGAGTTCAGAACCTCCATGGACCACCGTGCTAGGGTTCTTTCCCCTCATCCTCCCTTGCTCATCTATTAGACTCCATCACACACACACACACACACACACACACACACACACACACACACACACACACACACTCTGGAATTATCACACCCGTTATAGCCTTCATGGCCTACAGTTTCAAACCACAGAAAATAAACTCTATAGCAAGCATAAACCCGAGACTCGGCTCTTTTTTAAGTGTGGACCGTGAATCGAGTGGATTCTCAAATGTCTTATTGTCCAGGCTTAGAGTTTTAATAATACGTTATAAACCTTATTTTTCCTTTTTTTTTCCCCCTATATTTCGTTACCAGTTGTTCGTTTGTTCACATTCTACAGAGCACAAGCACATTATTCTGGAGTACTATACATTCATATAAAGGTTGGGTTTGATCAGAAGAAGTGGGTTCTGAACTTTCAACAGAAACAATGACTAGTAAACTCTTTTTATATAACATTTAAATATGCAATTTGACTGTAGTGTTCTTCTTGGATTTTGTTGATGCACTTTTATTGTGTTCCAGCAATTAAAACAAAAACAACTAGTTTGAAATGTATATCACTTTTCCCGGAAAAACTAGACCCCCCACCCCCTTAAATTAGGCAAATTCCGTTTATGATGCCTTTATTAGTTATTTACTTATCTTTAAACAATTTACACGCCTTACTATACTATTGATGGCCTTATTAACTAGTAATACAAAAAAACCCTAGTAACTTACATAAACACTTGCAAAACACTTTATAATTTCTCTGCTCACTGTGTGAATGTGTAGCTTATGTAGTAAATATGAAATCAATATAAAAACACATGTGCATAGTTGTCCAAATTGACCTAAAGGAGCACTTTCACTTTGAATGAATGTTATAGAATAGAACAGAATTCTTTATTGTCATTTTTTAAATATTTGTAACATTTAAAAAAAAAAAGTGGGGGCACGGTGGCTTAGTGGTTAGCACGTTCGCCTCACACCGCCAGGGCCCCGGTTCGATTCCCGTCTCGGCCATGTGTGTGTGGAGTTTGCATGTTCTCCCCTCCCCGTGCCTCAGGGGGGTTTTTCTTTTCTCCTGGTTCTCCGGTTTCCTCCCGGTCCAAAAAAATGCACGGTAGTTCGATTGGCTCCTTGGAAAATTGTCCCTAGTGTATGAATGTGTGTGTGTGTCCTGCGATGGGTTGGCATTCCATCCAGGGTGTATTCTGCCTTAATGCCCATAGACGTCTGAGATAGGCACAGGCTTCCCGTGACCCGAGAGAAGATCGGATAAAGCGATAGAAGATGAATGAATGAATGAATGTCTCTTTTCTAATTGCATTTACAGCAAGAGCATTTTACTTTAGAAGAGGAATCATGCTTGCTATTTATTTCATAATTATTTAGAATTATTCTCATGTATTCCCAAGTATGTATACTGATTCATACTTTATCTCATAAGGTCATTGTCAGGACAGAAATGGGTGTAAAGGGGACAAAAACAAGAGAATGATCAGTAAACAGCTTATGAATAGTTTGTAATGGCATATAAATAAAGTGTTCCCAAAAATTCCATTGATGTAACTTTTACTCGAATAGAATCTTTTTATTACTCTTTTATTACAAAACATGTAATTAAATTAATTGGGAGGTGGTGTAACCCAGTGGATAAGGTGTTGGACTCTGGACCAGAAGATCATGGGTTCAAACCCCACCACCATCACCACCAAGCTGCCACTAGTGGGCCCTTGAGCAAGGCCCTTAACCCTCAATTGCTCAGTTGTAAGTCGCTCTGGATAAGGGCGTCTGCCAAATGCCGTAAATGTAAATGTAAATTACGGTTAGTTTACCCAAACACCCCTGCCCATCAACCCTTTTTCAGAGGGTTTCTTTCCCTTCGCATGTTAATTTCATTAAGTGCCACCTAGTGGACAAATTAAAGTAATCAAATGTTATCAGTTACTTTTATAAAGTAATTGAAAAGTTACACTAATTATTACATGTTGAATAGCGCCATTTATAATCTGTAATATATTACATTTCCAAAGTAACCTTCCCAACACTGTGTATAGTATACTAGACTGTGGCTATAAATGGTTAATTCCTTCATTAAATAATAATAAATAAATAAATAAATAAATAAATAAATAAATAATAAATAAATAAATAAATAAATGTGGTAGAAGAAGAACATATTTCAATACGTATTAATTGTAATGGGAAAAGAATGACTTTTGCTGCGTTCATAGCGATCATGAAGGATGGGTTATTCATTACCATACAAGGATCTCGAATCAACAACAAACAGGCACATACTGAACATCTCCGTATCGCTGCTATTGCCGGTGCCATGGTAAAACTCAGTCATGGCAGGAGCGAAAACCCCCCCCCCAAACCAACCCCCACCCCACCCCCACCCCTCCGCCCCCTTTCTTCACTTTTTCAGTTGTCTGAAACACTCTACTTCAGTTCAAGGTCTTGTTGCCCACCCAAAGAGGTTATAGGCCTTTCCTTTCCCAACTGCATCCTCTCTCTCCTAAGTCCTAAGTGGGTGGTCCAACAGGGTACAGCTTAGGCACAGGTGGAGCATTGTAGGGGTGCTCACAAATATAACCCCCCCCCACCCCCCCAACCACCAACAACCACTATTCCCTACACACTGATACACACATACACACAGACAGAAACACTGTGCATTTCCATGTATAAAGGTGGACCAGAAATCTCCATCAGACCGTTAAAGCACGGAAGGAGCACACTGGAACGATGTGGAAACAACTCCAACACGGACAACAGAAAAAGTACAACAATAACTCACAAAAATACACTTCTTTAGCTGTTGTTATAGTCATAGCCATCTCACCGGTCATTCTGTTACAATACGTTTGTCGTCGACTGTATCAACAACACACAGGACAATCAACAAAAGCCCAAAGGAAAAAAAAAAACTGGAAAAGCGGAATTCCAATGCCCCCGGCCTCTGTAAATAATTACAGTTCTGCTGAATACGTTGTCCAAAGTTTACAGGGCAGGTTCACTGCACCCTATCTGTTGTTTGGAAGTCATGGAACCACCAGCAAGATGTTGACATATGGTGGATCTGGTGCAGTGCACAAGGCATGGCCAAGCCCTGAGCATAATAAACAGAAGCATAAAGAGAGATCTGTGCAACACAGAAAGAACCCCCCCCCCAACCCCCCCCCCCCCACACACACACAACATACACACACATACACACATACTCACAACCTTTCCCACCAGTCTTGTCTCTACACAGATAGTAGACCACCATGGTTTCGAAATGTCTTTTTGATTGGATTGTCTTTTCGATTGACTTAGCTGTGTAAACAGCCGCGACGTCTTGTTTGGTACCGCTGTATGGTACTCATTTTCCGCGGAAATAGTCGGAAAAAATGTCAACGCATCTCATTAGCTATGAATGATAGCGAGGCGGAACGACGGGGCTGCACTATCTTGCCGAACGTCCTTCAGGCTCGGTTCATGCATCACTAATTGTGGTGTAAACCTGTTCTGTTCGCTATGTACCGACCAAAGTGGCCACCTTGGTGCGCTGTATCCGAGCCAGCTTTTGTACGCCGCTCAAGATAAAGCCCGTCCTTGTTCTGATGAAGTGGGATTTTTTTCGAGGGGGAGGGAAAATTTGAAGGTAGAATCACATGTATCCGGTAATCCAGTGTTTCATGAGCTTTATCTCTCACCACGGTTGCCAAGTCTGGGTATTAATACGGAAATCCATTACAATTGTTTCCTTAAAACCCACACAAAAAGAAATGTGACTAGTCGACAAAGGTGACGATATTTTTGTCCCATAATGTCCTTTTGATATTTCCTTCCTTCATTCATTCAGTCATGGGGAGCCTGTGTCTATCTCAGGTGTCTATGGGCATTAAGGCAGGATACACCCTGGATGGAATGCCAACCCATCGCAGTGCACACACACACACATTCACACACACACACACACATTCATACACTAGGGACAATTTTCCAAGGTGCCAATCAAACTACCGTGCATGTTTTTGGACCGGGAGGAAACCTGAGAACCCGGAGAAGAACCCATTCCCAAGGCAAGGCAAGGTATATCATCTGACCTGGAAATGCAAAAAAAAAGAAAAAAGAAAAAAAAAGAAACTGTCTCATGCGAGAGTAAAACTTTTTTGCATACATGTGTGTTTTTGCCATTTTGTTTCCTTCCTTCTTTCTTTCCTTCCTTCCTTCCTTCCATCTTTCTTTCCTTCTGTCTTTCCTTCCTTCCTTCATTCCTTCCTTCTTTCTTTCTTTCTGTCTTTCTTTATATCTTTCCTTCCTTCCTTCCATCTTTCTTTACTTCTTTCTTTCTTCCCTTTCTTCTTTCTTTCCCTCATTCCTTCTTTTTTTTTGCTTCTTTCCTTCCTTCAATCTTTACTTCTTTCCTTTCTTCCGTTTTCCTTCCTTCCTTTTTTCGTTACTCTTCATTTCCTTTCTTCTTTCCTTCCTTCTTTCTTTACTTCTGTCTTTCCTTCCTTCTTTCCTTCTTTTCTCTTCTTTCTTTCTTTCTTTCTTTCTTTGCTTCCTTCCTTCCTTCCTTCTTTCTTTCTTTCCTTCCTTCCTTCCATCTTCTTTCTTTCCTTCCTTCCATTTTTCTTATTTCCTTCCTTCTTTCTTTCTTTCTTCTTTCTTCTTTCTTTCCTTCTTTCTTTTCTTCTCTCTTCTTTCTTTCTTTCTTTCCTTCATTTCCTTCCTTTTCCATCTTTCTTTTTTTTCGTTACTCTTTCTTTCATTTCTCTTCTTCTTTCTTTCCTTCATTCCTTCCATCTTTCTTTCCCACTTTCTCTTTCTTTCTTTCTTTCCTTCCTTTCGATCTTTCCTTCTTTTTCCTTCCTTTTTTTCTTTACTTCTTTCTTTCTTTACTTCCTCCTTTCTTTCCTTCCTTCCTTTCTTCCTTCCTTCCTTCTTTCATTACTTCTTTCTTTCACCGTTTAATGGAGACAAATAAGAGCTTCTTCTTCGATATACTGTCATCACATCCAGGACGGTTTCCCAACTCAGACCTGTCAAAGTCTCCAGACAGCCAATCCCTGCCCCTCTCGCCAATCCCTCGCCACGATAAAGCACTTAATGAAGATGAAGGAATGGTTTGTGCCCTCATGACAGCTCCTCTAAAATCTATAAAGATAAAGTACAGACAGTCTGAATTTTGGGTCGTCACTGTCACATTCCCAAGATTACAGGGTCGTGCACTTGCTAATCCACTTTCACGACCAGAGCCCAAAAAACACCAGCCTACATCAATACGCACAGCCCAGAAAGCATTCAGGCCAGGGTTTACCACACCTCTCACCTACAAAACCTTTGAAACTCTAATGTGAACAAAACAAGGGGCTTTCGCTTTTTTTTTTTTTTTTGCTTCTTCTTAACCCCGTCCTGGGCCACCTGTGGGGTTTCGCTGACGGGTTTCGCACTTGACACCGATACCATCTCTAAATAATGGCCCTCTCTTGCTTCAATCAAAGCCAAAGGCTCAGTGAGCACGAGAGAGGGCTGGGGGGGCAGGCACCTAACACCGGCCTTGGAGTGAAGAAGGTCAAAGGTCAGTGTAAAAAGTTTAGCCCCTTGGGTCAAGAGGCTCTGTGGCCTCCTCTAATGGTGAGGATAGGATTACTTCTATTCTCCCACTCTTCCACAACTAACCTCTGGCTATTTCTTGCATCTTTCTTGTAGGTGTGTGTGTGTGTGTGTGTGTGTGTGTGTGTGCGTGTACATCAGGTAAGTAGGGAGTAAAGATAATGGTTTGCATCCAGTTGCAGGCTGCAGCTCTCCATTACACAGGGACTCATATGTAATAATTAAATGTGGGTACAAGGCAATGAATAACCAGCAGTGCATATTACGGTGCAATGATTAGTATATATAACAGTATATAACAATAAATACTATTTGCATATGTACAGTGTGAAGAAATATATGGTAACAGTAAAGTAAGGGGAGAGGTAATACTGTGAAAGTGATAATTAGTGATAAGTATATGCGATATGCAGAATATATGTTAATGTCCATATCTAAACAATGTATTAGTATGTTAGGCGAGGTAATAGTGATTAATGAGCAGAGATAAGTATATACACATATATATATATATAGTATATATCCATATATTAAATGATAATATATAGATATATATATATATATATATATATATATATATCAAAACTTTTCTAATCTTGATATAACAAAAAAAAACAAGTTGCATATTGGTTTGTATTGTCTTTAAAAAGACGTGATGATGGAATGACCTGCTAGGGAACAATTCCACACGTCCACGTCTAGCTATTAAAGGATAAAAATGCATAAACAAATAAGCAATGAAAATTCACCTAAACAAGGAAAACAAACAAAAACAAACACAATTTAGCACTACAGGACATTCTACAATGGTGAAAATGATCATTTTTGGGTTGATCATAGTAATTTTACCCTTCATTATTTTATAAAAACAGCGATAAACAGTGTATTAGGTTTTATTCATCACATAATAAAAAGATCACACGTAATCTTTTTTTTTATTATTAATAAAAAATGCACTTTATTCGTTATATAACGTTTATTCCAAATGGTAAGAGCTTCCTATAATGTACAATGCAGGTGTTTAACACTTTAAAGAACCGTACGACACACTGCAAACAAACTTTTTCCCCCATCATTCATCTCTCGACTCGGAAAACAGGCGTCTTCTTTTCCGCGAGTTAGCCAGTTAGCTTGTTTTACAGTCTGTGTGTTGCTAGCATTGTTTACCATAACCGGATTTATAGTGCATTCGAATATTACATTCTTTGCTCACTTGCTGGGAAGCAAAATAAACAAATGGGTTTGTGGTTTATTTCCCAGAAGTAATATGCCTTTGTGCATTCCTGCTAAATCGCTCAGCGTTCAGAAACCACTATGCGTTTCTTATACAAAGGCAGTTTATTCACGTTCGTTGCAAAAGGCTAGCTCGTAGTCTGACGCGCATGTCAACGAAAAAGTCCTTTGCTCCTGTAGAACACAGTGGGTATGGGTTCTGAGGGTGTCTCAGGAGGCAGACTCAATTCAAGAGCTCTTTCCTTCGGTGTTGATTAGCAGTGATAAGACACAGGTACGAATCATCACGAAGTACCTTCATCACGCAGTACGGTGGACCAATGAAATCCCGTTATTAGTTTTGTGTATTCGGCAGGCCATAAATGTTTCAGAAACGCACCTGCTGTTAGCTCAAGTGGACGCTTCATATTATTCTTCCAAAAGTCTTTAATGACGGTAACTCGATCACTCCCAGGCCAAGCATAAACCTGACTTTTCATTCATGTCGTTTGGCAGACGCATTTACATTTACGGCATTTTGGCAGACGCCCTTATACAGAGCGACTTACAGTTCAGCAGGTGAAGACTTGCTCAACAGCCCACTATGGGCAGCTTAGCCGTGCTGGGAATTGAACATGTGAGCTATTGGTACACCTCACTTTTCTTCCTTCCTTCCTTCCTTCCTTCTTTCCTTCCTTCCTATGACTTTAGTGGGAATGGGACAACATCCAATTTTCCCCGAAATGAGCTTTATCTAGAGCAGATCTGGGCATTTTACGGCCCGCGGGCTACATCTGGTCCGTTGACGCTTCCTGAGCCCGGCCCGGCGTTTGGTCCCTTCCAAATAAGAAATGTAAATGAAAAAATAACAGTGATGCCTTCCAAATGCCACCATGCGCCCTGTGCTGCTTTCATTTCTAAAGTATTATTTATATTCATTATTAGTATACAAATAGTATATTTATTATTATTATTATTTAGTATAATAATAGTATATTTATTATTTAATTTCATTTATTTTATTTAATCAGATATTTTATTATTTTCTGAGTGTGTGTTAAAAAATAAAATGACCTTTTATTTATTGTTTTCCTGTTATTACTTGCATTTTTGACTCGTCCATAATTTATTGTAACAGAATCTCCTTATTGGTTTTTTCTCCGGGTTTCTCCGTTTTCCTCCCTGTCCAAAAACATGCACGGTAGGTTGATTGGCACCTTGGAAAATTGTCCCTATAATGTGTGTGTGAGTGTGTGTGTGCCCTGTGATGGGTTGGCATTCCATCCAGGGTGTATCCTGCCTTAATCCCATAGACGCCTGAGATAGACACAGACTCCCCGTGACCCGAGGGAAGATCGGATAAAGCGGTAGAAGATGAATGAATGAATGAATGAATCTCCTTATTCTTTAGATTAGCGGTAGCATAATGAAAATGATATCATTTAGCGCTCTTTACAGGTGGAGAAAATTTAATATCGAACATAGTTAAACCTCATCTCAGGTTATTGTTGGTTCGGCCCTCGAACACAGCTCAGGCCTCTCATGTGGCCCTTTTAGAGTGACTTACAGTATATTTATCCCAGTCATAAAAATAGCACATATGGGGAAAAAGGACGATCACATGACTAAACATTGCAATCATCATTTTTGAAAGCCTCTCTTAATAATATATATATATATATATATATATATATATCTATATTTATTTATTTTTTTTTTTTTTTTTTTTTTTTTTTTTACAGAGTTACTTATTAATCTTTATATAAGATCAATTTATTTCTTTCCTTTAATCCTTCAATCTTTATTTTCTCCTTACTTCATACTTTCTTTCATTCACTCCTTCCTTCCTTCTTTCTTTACTTCTTTCTTTCCTTCCTTCTTGCTTTCTTCCTTCCTTCTTTCTTTCCTCCTTATCTCTTCTTCCTTCTTCCATCCTTCCTTCCTTCCTTCTTTCCGTCGATCTTTCTTTACTTCTTTCCTTTCTACTTTTCTCCTTACTTCTTTCATTCATTCCTTCCTCCCTTCTTTCCCTCCTTCTTTCTTTCTTTCTTTACTTCCCCCATAGTGATAACTGGAGATCCAGTGTTATAATGCATAATGTCATAATGCTTCTGCAGAATGCTTATGAAGGTGGGCGCATAGTGATTATGGCATTGGCCTCTAGGGTATGACTGGAATATCTCAGGTTCAAACCCCACCACCACTTAGCTACTCCTAGTGGGGCCCTTGAGCAAGGCGCTTAACCCTCAATTGCTCAGTTTTAAGTCTTTCTGGATAAGGGTGTCTGCCAAATACTGTAAATGTAATGTAAATGCTTAGAAACTGTCTGATAATGGTGACTATTGTGATTTAATTGAAATCTAATTAAGCCACGCCGACTTTGAGATTAAATACTAATTGAAAGATTTTTTTTTTTTTTTACCAACTTCATTATAGAAAATGTAATGACGTTTACAGTAGGGCATTTGGCAGACACCCTTATCCAGAAAGTGCATTTAAGGGCCTTGCTCAAGGGCCAAGCAGTCTGGGGGTGCTGGGATTTGAACCTGCATCCATCCGGTCCGGAGCCCAATGTGTTTACCACTGAGCTACTACCTCCATTGCACACTACCTAGCAAGTCACATTTTCATTCCCGGGCTTATTCTTCCAGGCAGAAGCAAATCGTCTTCCTGCGACGTCTTCAATAACACACGTACTCTTAATTAAACCAGACCCTTTCGGCACCACACAAGCTATATTTCCCCGGACGACAAGTTCGACACGCGCTCTTAATCGCGCCCATACAAGTCAACACGCACTTTTGATTACACCTAGACAAACAGACTTATCCGTGTGATTAAATGCACATTCG
>JACRUU010000002.1:29048473-29088473 GCA_030449085.1 Kryptopterus vitreolus
ATATATATATATACAGACGTGGACAAAATTGTTGGTACCCTTTGGTCAATGAAAGAAAAAGTCACAATGGTCACAGAAATAACTTTAATCTGACAAAAGTAATAATAAATAAAAATTCTATAAATGTTAACCAATGAAAGTCAGACATTGTTTTTCAACCATGCTTCAACAGAATTATGTAAAAAAATAAACTCATGAAACAGGCATGGACAAAAATGATGGTACCCCTAACTTAATATTTTGTTGCGCAACCTTTTGAGGCAATCACTGCAATCAAACGCTTCCTGTAACTGTCAATGAGACATCTGCACCTCTCAGCAGGTATTTTGGCCCACTCCTCATGAGCAAACTGCTCCAGTTGTGTCCGGTTTGAAGGGTGCCTTTTCCAGACTGCATGTTTCAGCTCCTTCCAAAGATGCTCAATAGGATTGAGGTCAGGGCTCATAGACGGCCACTTTAGAATAGTCCAATTTTTTCCTCTTAGCCATTCTTGGGTGTTTTTAGCTGTGTGTTTTGGGTCATTGTCCTGTTGCAAGACCCATGACCTGCGACTGAGACCAAGCTTTCTGACACTGGCTAGTACATTTCTCTCTAGAATTCCTTGATAGTCTTGAGATTTCATTGTACCCTGCACAGATTCAAGACACCCTGTGCCAGACGCAGCAAAGCAGCCCCAGAACATAACAGAGCCTCCTCCATGTTTCACAGTAGGGACAGTGTTCTTTTCTTGATATGCTTCATTTTTTCGTCTGTGAACATACAGCTGATGTGCCTTGGCAAAAACTTCGATTTTTGTCTCATCTGTCCACAGGACATTCTCCCAGAAGCTTTGTGGCTTGTCAACATGTAGTTTGGCATATTCCAGTCTTGCTTTTTTATGATTCGTTTTCAACAATGGTGTCCTCCTTGGTCGTCTCCCATGTAGTCCACTTTGGCTCAAACAACGACGGATGGTGCGATCTGACACTGATGTTCCTTGAGCATGAAGTTCACCTTGAATCTCTTTAGAAGTCTTTCTAGGCTCTTTTGTTACCATTCGGATTATCCGTCTCTTAGATTTGTCATCAATTTTCCTCCTGCGGCCACGTCCAGGGAGGTTGGCTACAGTCCCATGGATCTTAAACTTCTGAATAATATGTGCAACTGTACTCACAGGAACATCTAGTTGCTTGGAGATGGTCTTATAGCCTTTACCTTTAACATGCTTGTCTATAATTTTCTTTCTGATCTCTTGAGACAGCTCTTTCCTTTGCTTCCTCTGGTCCATGTCGAGTGTGGTACACACCATATCACCAAACAACACAGTGATTACCTGGAGCCATATATATAGGCCCAATGGCTGATTACAAGGTTGTAGACACCTGTGATGCTAATTAGTGGACACACCTTCAATTAACATGTCCCTTTGGTCACATTATTTTCTGTGTTTTCTAGGGGTACCATCATTTTTGTCCATGCCTGTTTCATGAGTTTATTTTTTTACATAATTCTGTTGAAGCATGGTTGAAAAACAATGTCTGACTTTCATTGGTTAACATTTATAGAATTTTTATTTATTATTACTTTTGTCAGATTAAAGTTATTTCTGTGACCATTGTGACTTTTTCTTTCATTGACCAAAGGGTACCAACAATTTTGTCCACGTCTGTATATATATATAAAACATTCTCAGTGAAGAGAGTATTATGATTCTTATGGAAGGAGTCTCCAGTTCCAGTGGTTCCTTACAGTCAGAGGTGAAGCTAAAGGTGTCATATGACTTTCTCTTCCATCTATATATTTCCTATACTGACACAAGAACGTGTATGACAGACACGCAGTACAATCTGAGACGAATAACAGCTTTATTATGCACATGTTTAAACAGAAGGTGATAATAGTGCTGATAATAAAGACACATGTAGGTATAATTTGACGACTTTTTCCCTCAAACAATGACAATTACATTCACAAATTCTCTCCGGACAAGAACAAAACACGGCCTGTGATATTCTAGGCCTCTCCAAAATCCTGTTTTACCACAAACAGGAAAAGCTTATTTGTCTCATGTCGTCGATGGCGGGTCTGGAGGCGGCTGATGTTGGTGTGATACGGCCGCGCTGCCCAGGCACGAATTATAACCCCTTTTCATTTTCGTAATGAGCAGCTTTTTCAGCCCACATGCTTTATAATTCACAACACGGTACAGGACTCACGGCCGGTAAGTACACCACACGATTGCTCGTAGGCACACTCTGACCATAGTGTACAAATCTGTAATCATTATATTGGTCGAATAATGATAGAAGCCACATGGTGAGTTATAAAAGGAAGGGAAAAAAAAAGAACTGAAAATGAAGGCTTCCACACACAGAAGTAATTACAAGGGTTTGTCTAGTTTGCTGAGTCTCTGTTTCCATGGTCATGCTTCTGAACGCAGGGGCCGGTGGCAGACAATCAGGCTTTTTCCTATTACATAAAGCAGTTTGAATTACATAGTGTGAAAGAGGTGATAGAGCTTTCGACACAGCTGTCAGAAGTGCTTCCTTGTGTTATACGAGCTACGTTATTCTGCTATCTTCTCTATCCTCTTTACAAATATAGGAATAAACCCATGCATTTTCTATAAGGCAAAAGAGGATTATAGGGAAACCCGGATCCTTTCACTGGGCACGTGGGACATTGAATGGGAGGTTCCGTGGAAGTGGAGTCAACCCTTTATAGGGCATCGTGGCACTTTATGCAACTAGCTACAAGCAGTTTGAAAAAGACAATTAGACTTACAGTATCACAAAGTGCGTTTCCATTACCCCTAGCAAATAGCGAAATAGCGAATTGAAAGTACGCGTAATGGAAAGGCGTTAAAGCTTTTACGCTCGCATGAGGTGTTTTTTTTAGACGATCCGAAAAAGGAATAAATTGCAAAACTGTAATAGAAAGTTTGTTTTTTTTTCCCGCATTTCCAGGTCACATGATCTACCTTGTGCTACAAGAGGCCGATATCTGTTTCCATTTTTGGGAGAGGTGTAGCTCAGTGGTCTAAGGCGCTGGGCTGCTGATCGGAAGATCCGATTCAAGCCCCGGTATGGCCAAGCTGCCGCCCTTGGGTCCTTGTGCAAGACCCTTAACCCTCTGTGCTCCAGGGGTGCCGTTTCATGGCTGACCCTGCGCTCTGACCCCCAGCTACCGACAACAAGCTGGGATATGCGAAGAAAAGAATTTCACTGTGCTGTAATGTATATGTGACAAATAAAGGCTATTATTATTATTATTTTTCTGAATGACTTATCACGAGAGGACGAGTTTTACCTGCACGATATGGTAAATGGAAACACGCCGTCATGTAGCAACAGTTATTTATCGACATTTAGAAAATGTCTAAATGTCACATTTGTAACGGAAACGCGTCTACGGAAGCCCTCGGCAGCGCCTTCTATAACAGTTGGGAATGATTGGAGGACCCAAAAGCAGGAAGAGCAAAGAAAGGTAAAGGACAAGGCAGAAACACACTTTTTAAACAGTCCAGGGTAAGGCAACTGCTAACGTTTCTTAATTCATTCTTAAACAATCGGAAAATCAGGCAAGGCAAACGGGGCTAACGAAGGCTGAGCAAAAACATATCGCGGAAAAAAACAGAGATCAAGCAGGTAATCCAAAATAAATCCGAGACCGCAATACAGGGCACAGGAATCACGGAGCAGGATGGATAGGGTTATCCCAGAGCAGCAAAACCGGTAAAATAATCTGGCATGTGGGAAAAGCGGCGAGATTGCCGCCTACCCGGAAAGTGCGCATCATGAAACGGGAAGTGCGTGCAACATATCCGTAAGTGAGCGTCGCGAACCCGGGAGATCCTGACATGCAGTGCTTGTTTCGTGACGGGGAGGACACTGGAATTCCCAGTGGAAACCACCAAATCATTCAGAGAATTCCATCCCAACAAGACAAAAAGCAGGATTCAAACCCAAGGCAACACCACAATTGAACAGTCGAGAGTTAAGGGCCTTGCCAAAGGGCCCATGAGATTTGAACTCATGATCAAAAGTTCAACTGTTATTTGTATTATAATTTTGTGCTAAAATGTCACACTGTATGTTGTTAGTTTTGTGTAGTTTTGTTCATTTGTATTGTCTTGTGTGTAGCAGAGTACATGCATTGTATATGGTTGAACTGACAATAAAAGCCTACTCGAGATATCCTTTCTATTTAAAATATGCATTGTTAAAAGCATTGCTTTGTAATGTCCAGTAGCGTCACGGTACAGATCAAGGAAAGCGTCTATGGTAGGGGAACAGTCTATTTCTTGCACTGCTTTTACTTATGTTTATATAAAAAAAAAGCACGCACTAGGGTAAAAAAGGAAAATTAGACTGTACTGCTTTAAAGCAACATCTCTATGGCCGTAATATGTGGCCATTGAGGTCTAGACCTCCATATATTCAGAAGCTTTTGTTTTGTTTACCTCCCACATAGCGCCTCATGGTTGTCACATGTAATATGGAAACAGCAATGTCTTGATAATGAAGTAGCAAAGGGGAGTCTTGTATGGAGGAGAAAAAAAAATACATCTCTCCAAGGCTAGCGAATCACATGAGAGTATCTCAGGAGGTGTGTCATTTTAAAGCGTGTAAATAGACTCAGATGGCCATTATATCATGAGAGGGTTTAAACACTACCACATCTGCATCAGTACGTCCGGCGTATCTATTGTTCATATTGTGTTTGTATAAGGCAGTTTGAGAAAACACAGCCCACTCTGGTCAAATCAGCCATAAAAAAAAAAAGGATATATAGTCCTTATCAGGTCTTAGAATTTAGAATTTCTGTACATACAAGCTCAGCAGTGGACGAATAGCGTTCTAAGGGAGACCTGCCAGCAGAGAGTTACAGGGCGACGATTATTAAATAAACCAACTTAAAGATTGGAGAGCGCAAGATTTATTTACTACATGCTAATTATTTCGAAAATGAGCCAAACCAAAGCTGAGCTACACAATGAAATGATCAGTTTTAGTATCTAACCAGAAGTGAAAATAGTAGCAGAGGCATTGGGCCCTTGAGCAAGACCCTTAACCATCAACTGCTAAGGTGTGAATTGTTCTGGATAAGGGTGTTTGCCAAATGTGTTGCTATGTCTTAGGTTGACTAAACAAATAATATGTATTCACTGAAATCAATGTAGGGGCACGATGGCTTAGTGGTTAGCATCTTCGCCTCACACCACCAGGTGGAGTTTGCATGTTCTCCCCGTGCATCAGGGGGTTTTTCTCCGGGTTCTCCGGTTTCCTCCCGGTCCAAAAACATGCACGGTAGGTTGATTGGCACCTTTGAAAATGTTCTCCCTGTGCCTCATTCCCCCGGTCCAAAAAACATGTATTGGCCTTGGAAAATTGTATGAATGTGTGTGTGAGTGTGTGATTGTGTGTGTCCTGCGATGGGTTGGCATTCCATCCAGGGTGTATCCTGCCTTAATGCCCATAGACGCCTGAGATAGGCACAGACTCCCCGTGACCCGAGGGAAGATCGGATAAAGCGGTAGAAGATGAAAATGAATGAATGAATGAAATCAATGTATAATATATATATATATATATATATATATATATATATATATATATATATATATATATATATATATATATATATATATATATATATATATATATTATATTATTTACTATAAGTATATAACATTCTCAGTAAAGAGAGTATTATGGTTATTACAGAAGCAAACCAAAGCCGAGCTACAGTATGAAACCATCTCCACATGTTTTTTTTTTTTGCTTCTCCGACACATTCTGATCTGTCGATCTGTCACACATCTGTCAGTTCAGCTTGTTTCGTTCCTCTTATCGGTGTGTGTGAACACCTGCACCCTGCTCAGTACTAATCTTTAATTAAATCGTTCAGGATTTTTTTCCTTCTCTTTCTCCCGGTTGGTGCGATGGTTGACGGCGCTACTCAGCACCACTCGTTCCATCGTGTTCATTCCAGCGTCTGTCAGCGTCCGCTTCTAGAGTTCGTGCACATCGGCCTGTATGTCTATATGTAGTGGAATGAGCTAATCATGCTGAATCATGTATCTGGAACAAATTTGTCGATTTGTTTACGACCCCAGCCAATTTATGTAAATTTGTTTGCAGATGTCTTGTCGTCTAAAAGGTAAACGCACAGCGTTCCTATTTACTACTTTACAGAGTCGCCAGCTGCCGAAACCAAATTCCTCGTGTTTGTCAACGCATTCGGCCATTAAACTGGGTTCAAATTCTCATTCCGAAGATCAGGAAAGTGCCCAGGGAAACAGCATGTTAATGATGTACATTTCCATCCATGTTTTCATTGACATTCATTCATTCATTCATTCATCTTCTATTGCTTTATCTGATCTTCCCTCGGGTCACGGGGAGCCTGTGCCTCAATTTTTCAAGGTGCCAATCAACCTACCGTGCATGTTTTTGGACCGGGAGGAAACCGGAGAACCTGGAGAAAAAAAACCCTGAGGCACGGGGAGAACATGCAAACTCCACACACCCACACACACATGGCCGAGATGGGAATCGAACCCGGACCCTGGCGGTGTGAGGTGAACTTTCTAACCACTACACCCTAATTAACAATTAATAAAAAAATAAATAAAAGTGTGTATGTGTGTAGTGGTGCATGGGTGGTTTGGTCTGTGTGGGCGTATGAGTGGGTGTATGTATACGTGGGGGTAGAGAGAGAGATGATGTACCAACCCCTAACCCCACCCCCCCCACCCCCCCCACCCCCCCAACCCCCCCATCACTACCGGCGTGCAGGTTAATCCTTGACTTTCTCCGGCTTCCAATTCAAAATGCTTTGTGATGGAAGGAAGTGAAAGGGAACAAAGGCCGTCTCCTGCGAAATGAAGATGAATGGAAGAAGCCAATACCTTTTTACCTCCGGAGGCCCTTACTCTAAGCAGCTGCGCTTCCAAGAAACTCGTGATCTGCTACATTTAGTAATCACAGCCGGGGTCCCCTCCTCACCACCCCCCCCCCCCCCCCCACCCCACACACACACACACACACTTTTTTTTTTTCTTTCCTAACCCCCATGATGTAGTGCACATCAGCAGGAGGCCTTCTCATTTCTGGCCTGGATCATACTTGTTTAGGAACACTGATGGAATATGACAAGCTTTATTATTTCTTCCTGCACTGTCTCTAATAAAAAAAGATGCTTTGCGAGCGTATCGGATTACCCTGATTAAAGCTTATATCATCCGTGGCAGAGACTTTCCTTTAACTGTCATTTGATACAAGATTGATCAAACCTTTTTGTGTATTTTTCTATTGTGTATTTTTATGTGTATTTAATCATCTTTGAAAAACAAATTTCTTTTTTCTGTATCAAGCCATTATAGATACAGACCAAGCTCCGCAATATGGATCCATGGTGAGGTTTCCAGCACAGAAGAGCCTTCTAGATCATTTACACAACATGAAACTTCACATGAACGTTCACTCCCTCACTCACTCACTCATTTATTCTTATTAACTCTGTCACTCACACACTCATTTACTCAGTAACTTGGACACTTATTTACTCAGTCACTCACTCAACCATTCACTTAGTAACTTGGTCACTCATTCACTCAGTAACTTGGTCACTCACTCATTTACTCAACAACTTGGGCACGTATTCACTCAGTCACTCACTCAACCATTCACTTAGTAACTTGGTCACTCATTCCCTCTGTAACTTGTATGGAGACGCACTCATTTACTCACTCATTTACTCAGTAAGTTGGGCACTCAGTCACTCACTCACCCGTTCACTTAGTAACTTGGCCAAGAATCCATTGTTCACTCAGTAACTGGGTCACTCACTCATTTACTCATTTACTTACTCATTTACTCAGCAACTTGGGCACTCATTCACTCACTCACCCATTCACTTACTAACTTGGTCACTCATTCGCTCAGTTACTTGTACAGACACTCAATCATTTACTCACTCATTCACTTAGTAACTTGGTCACTCACTCACTCATTCACTCACTCACCCGTTCACTTAGTAACTTGGAGACTCACTCACTTATTCACTCAGTCACTCACTCACCCATTCACTTAGTGACTTTGTCACTCACTCACTTATTCGCTCAGTAACTGGGTCACTCACTCACTCATTTACTAAACAACTTCGGGCACTTATTCACTCAGTCACTCACTCACCTATTCACTTAGTGTGACGTGGTTATCCCCTCACTCATTTACTCAGTAACGTGGTCATCCCTTCACTCATTTACTCAGTAACGTGGTCATCCCTTCACTCATTACTCAGTAACGCAGTTATCCCCTCACCCATTTACTTAGTAATGTGGTTATCCCTTCACTCATTTACTCAGTAACGCAGTTATATTCACTCATTTTATCCAGTTATCCCCTCACTCATTTACTCAGTAACGAAGTTATCCCCTCACTCATTTACTCAGTAACGCAGTTATCAGTAACGAAGTTATCCCCTCACTCATTTACTCAGTAACGCAGTTATCCCCTCACTCATTTACTCAGTAACGCAGTTATCCCCTCACTCATTTACTCAGTAACGTGGTCATACCCACACTCATTTGCTCAATAACGTGGTCATCCCCTCACTCATTTACTCAGTAACGTGGTCATACCCACACTCATTTGCTCAATAACGTGGTCATCCCCTCACCCATTTACTCAGTACCGTGGTTATCCCCTCACCCATTTACTCAGTAACGAAGTTATCCCCTCACTCATTTACTCAGTAACGCAGTTATCCCCTCACTCATTTACTCAGTAACGAAGTTATCCCCTCACTCATTTACTCAGTAACGAAGTTATCCCCTCACTCATTTACTCAGTAACGCAGTTATCCCCATTTCTCAGTAATGTGGTTATCCCCTTCATTTACTCAGTATTTCCCCCACACTCAGCTCACATAACGTGGTCATCCCCTCACCCATTTACTCAGTAACGAAGTTATCCCCGAAGTTATCCCCTCACTCATTTACTCAGTAACGAAGTTATCCCCTCACTCATTTACTCAGTAACGTAGTTATCCCCTCACTCATTTACTCAGTAACGTGGTTATCCCCTCACCCATTTACTCAGTAACGAAGTTATCCCCTCACTCATTTACTCAGTAACGCAGTTATCCCCTCACTCATTTACTCAGTAACGCTCAATAACGTGGTTATCCCCTCACCTCATTTACTCAGTAACGAAGTTATCCCCTCACTCATTTACTCAGTAACGAAGTTATCCCCTCACTCATTTACTCAGTAACGTAGTTATCCCCTCACTCATTTGCTCAATAACGTGGTCATCCCCTCACCCATTTACTCAGTAACGTGGTTATCCCCTCACCCATTTACTCAGTAACGTGGTCATCCCCACACTCATTTATCAGTAACGTGTCATACCCTCACCCATTTACTCAGTAACGAAGTTGTCCCCTCACTCATTTACTCAGTAACGCAGTTATCCCCTCACTCATTTGCTCAATAACGTGGTCATCCCCTCACCCATTTACTCAGTACCGTGGTTATCCCCTCACCCATTTACTCTGTAAAATAGTAACTTGCCCACTCACTCACTCACTCACTCATTAAGGTATTTTACTCACCAATCACACAATCAATATCTTCACTTCACTTACATTCACTTACTCACTCATTTGTTTATTCATTTACTTAATATTTACACTCACACATACTCACTCATTCACTTAATATTACTCACTCGACTCACAACGAACTTTATTAAAGTCTGAGCCACAGTAGATCCAGAAGAACGCCAGAGTGTTCGACAGTCCTTCATCCTGCATCCACATGGACTCTTTGAATTGTCAGGTGGTATTTTTCTACTGGATGTAGTTGTAGATACTAAACCAGCACAGAAGGTGTAAAAATAAAAGACAGGCGGAGGTCAGGTGTAGGCGAGGGGCATGGAGTGTTGAGTTTCTTCATATTTTAGGAGACTGTTTGCCTGATAGGCTGAGATTTACAGGTAGGTCATGGTGGACCACCTGGGCTGCTTATTTCCCCAGGGAAGGTACGCAACACACCCCCCCCCCCCCCCCCCGCCCCCCAATCCCATTTACACACACACACACACACACACACACACAATAACACACACACATTCTGCTATATTGTGCTATAAAGGAAGTAGCTTAGTGGTAAAGGCTTCAATGGAATTGGGTAGTGGGGGGGGATTCAATGTTTAGACAATATTCATAATCTTCTTCATAGTCTTTCTTTCTGTAGAATGAAAACCCGGTGAATGAATGCAAATATAAATACACATATAATATATTTCCAGTGCTGTATGAGGGGTCCTTGATCTAGAAAAATGCATACAATTTACAGTAAATCAATTTAATTAGTCTATTTATGCACATTTTATAAGTGTACATTACCCATGCATCTAATTTATGTACATTTTATAATATTTTGCAAAAAAAGATTACAAAGAAGATTTATTTGTTGACATGCGCACCGCATCCATTGTTCCCGAATTTTTCCCATCAGTTTGAAGTTTTCTGAATATAAAAATTGGCCTTTCAGGCATTAACCTACACCCCTACCCCCCATCCCTCTTCCTTAAACTTTTCACTTTATCATACACTCATCTGTTGGGCTTGACCCCATAACGATCACCTGGACCTAACACACTAATGCGTGTGTGTGTGTGTGTGTGTGTTCTGGACGAGCATCTGTACGGGGTGGAGGAGGTGTGTTATGGCCGCCAGGCTGCTTGACCTGTGCTATCTGCTATCTGCACTCACAGATCACCAGCCTGCAGGCTTCATTCCCTGCATGTCTCCTCACGACGGCACTCCTAAAATACATACCCCCCCCGCCCACCACCACCACCCCCTCCATCTCCTGCACGCTCCTGTCCACTGGGTGGTCAGCACGTAATCACATGTCTGTTACCGTTAAAAGCTAACCGGAGTCTGTAATTTTGTAAAAAAAACCCACACTTAATTGAGTTCAATTTCCTTGCCTATTGATTGTCGGAGATTGTCGAAACCATAATGATCAGATTTTTTTCATGAACATTAAAGGGAAGACAATTAGCTGCAGAGTGTATTTTCGTCGTAATCTTTAATGGCCGCTGGGTAAAGCAGGGAACACCCAGTTCCTTACTCTTGATCAGCCAAGGTTTAAGATTGTGTAATATGTAGAACATGAGGAAGGATTCTAATTGCGTTTCTTATTTTAATTTAATTAATTTATTATATTAATAAAAAAGGTTTCAAAGAAACGTCGATTACATAATGACAAAACCAATAAACCAAAATGACATCAATTTCCTGATTCTTGATCACTTGCTGCTTAAGATTCCCCAATACAGAATATGAGGAGGGATTTCATATTTATTTAGTTTTTTATCTTTTCTTTTATCACATTGATACAATGTGATAAAACTGGAGACTCCTTCCATAACTTTATGTGTTGCATATAACATTTTGTGCCACCAGGATTTTTATTTTTTATTTTTTTTTTCATTTTCATTTCACATATTTTATTGATCACGTGAGGGAAAACTTTCTTTTTCTTTTTCTTCGCATATCCCAGCCATATCCCTTGGAAGCTAGGGTCAGACTGCAGGGTCAGCTATGGTATGACGCCCCTGGAGCACAGTGGGTAAAGGGCCTTGCTCAAGACCACAAAGGCTGTAGCTTGCCGATACCGGGGCTCTGTGTTTTCGGGAACCCCGGATGAGAATGGGGTCCCTTTTGAATCTGGTTCCTCTCAAAGTTTCTTTTGCAAGGTATCTCAGGGAGTTTTTAATGTGATTAAAAGAGTATATATATATATATATATATATATATATATATATATATATATAATATATATATAGATATATATATATATATATATATATATATATATATATATATATATATATATATATATACTCAATGTTCAGAATTTAGTTTTTTTATTGAGGTGTAAATATCAAATAGGATTGCTTTGGCATTTCACCAGTTGATAGTTTGATGATAATTTGGTCATTTAGATAATTAAGACATTATCATTGATGATTTACTTGTTCAGAATTAAATAAACTATGGATTTGCACACAATTGACACTTTAACACTGCCATATCTGCCACACATACCATCATTATATATCTTTTAATTCTAATCTTTATTTTACCTCATTCTTATTTCTTTTGCACATCCTATTCATTCATTCATTCATTCATTTATTCATCTTATCATGACATTGGCATTGGAATGCCAATCCATCGCAGGACACACACACACACACACACACACACATTCACACACATTCATACACTAGGGACAATTTTTCCAAGGTGCCAATCAACCTACCGTGCATGTTTTTGGACCGGGAGGAAACCGGAGAACCCGGAGAAAAAAAAACCCCTGAGGCACGGGGAGAACATGCACAAACTCCACACACACATGGCCGAGGCGGGAATCGAACGCGGACCCTGGAGGTGTGAGGCGAACGTGCTAACCACTAAGCCTATGTAGTGTAATATATGTCGGACTATGTAATGTAATGTATGTCAGACTATGTAATGTAATGTATGTCGGACTATGTAATGTAATGTATATCGGACTTTGTATGTAATGTATGACAGACTATGTAAGGTAATGTATTTCGGCCTATGTAATGCAATGTATGTCAGACTATGTATGTAATGTATGTCAGACTATGTAATGTAATGTATATCAGACTATTTCATGTAATGTATGTCAGACTATGTAATGTAATGTATGTCAGACTATGTAATGTAATGTATGTCAGACTATGTAATGTAATGTATGTCAGACTATGTAATGTAATGTATGTCATGTATGTATCAGACATGTAATGTAATGTATGTCTATGTAATGTAATGTATGTCAGACTATGTAATGTATGTAATGTAATGTAATGTATGTCATGTAATGTATGTCAGACTATGTAATGTAATGTATGTCAGACTATGTAATGTAATGTATGTCGGACCATGTAATGTAATGTATGTCGGACTATGTAATGTAATGTATATCGGAGAATGTAATGTAATGTATGTCGGACTATGTATGTAATGTGTGTGTAATAAATAAAATTTAGAATTTTGACACGTATTAAAAATAAATACGTTTGTTCATTCTCCTCATGGTATATTTAACTTTGCGGTTTGTTCTAGAAACTGTCAAGCCTCGCTGGTACGTTTTTGTCTCCCAAAATAATTTCCTTTCATAATATTCGTTCCCATTTCCATGGGAAGCAATGCAAAAGTAATGCGATCGAGATAAAAATAGGCGGCAAAGTCTTTTCGCCAGCGTTTTCCCCATGCCTCGCAGGTCATTTGGGAGCTGTTTTGGTTGCAAAACACGCTTCAAAGGCTTAGCAATGTGCTTCGGGTTACCACAGTGGAATAAATATGGTTTTCTGATCAGTTAACTACCATCTCAGAGTAAACACAGGCTGGCAGCGATCATGCAAGAGCCAGCTGGAAGACCTCCTCAGAACCGCCCGAAATCTTTCCTCGTGAACGTTATCATGCCGTCCCGGGTGGAAGCTCTGACAGCACGAGGTTCGGATTACATGCAGCAGTGATTATACTTCCGCGCTCGATTTCGCTACGAATATTCATGCGTTAATAAATCATGTTAAATAGTGTTAATGGTTAGTCCACGTCGTTTCAGAACATAGCACCGATATGGAAGTGGATCGTTTAGGGTACATGTTGCAATATATGCAATGTTTTCATCGTTCACGGAATGAGAGACAGATGACAGGTGAGCGAAGTTCAGGTAAAAAAGTTCAGCGACAAAATAAAAGTCCAAGTTCATGCTCCATTCCTTTTAGAATTAGCAGTAAAAATATATTAGAAGTAAAAATGTCGGATGAAAAAATAATTACTTCTGTAAAGTATAGATACAGCACGTTCGCCTCACACCGCCAGGGTCGGGGATCGATTCCCGTCTCGGCCATGTGTGTGTGGAGTTTGCATGTTCTTCCCGTGCCTCAGAGGGTTTTTCTCTATGGGTTCTCCGGTTTCCTCCCGGTCCAAAAACATGCACGGTAGGTTGATTGGCACCTTGGATAATTGTCCCTAGTGTGTGAATGTGTGTGTGTGTGTGTGTGTACGCCCTGTGATGGGTTGGCGTTCCATACAGGGTGTGTCCTTAATGCCCGAAGACGCCTGAGGTTCCCCTTGCGGGAAGAGAAGAGAGAATTCGGATAAAGTGGTAGAAGATGAATGATTGAAATAATATTTTTTGAGTAACTCAACACTGGTTATGTCCTTGCTGGAGTGTGACGTGATTTGTGTCGTGTGCAGGTGCGATGGCTCGTGCACAAACCAATAGTGTCGGAATGAAACAGGCGGAAATGAAATAGGAGTAACGAGGGCTATTTTTTAAAATATAAGGAGTAGAAAGTGCAGATAATTGTGCGGAAATATAGAAGTAGAAGTAAAAACGTCGGCTGAAAAAATAATTACTTATTAAAGTATAGATACCAAAAAAAGTAACTTGCTAAAAGTATTTTAAAAGTACTTTGTTGTTTAGCACCTCTAAAGCAGAATGACGTTATCTGCAGGGCGGAGACGTTTTAAAGTCATGGAATTTATGTAAATACGCCTAAACTTCTACATGTCAATCAAAATATTGCTGAATATAAACGCTACATAGAAACAGCTTAACAATGATATCCGATGATAATTCTCCCCCCTTTCCCCAAATAGCTTTCTTATTCATTATGAAAAACACCAATTTACATTTACAGCATTTGGCAGACGCCCTTATCCAGAGCATCTTACAACTGAGCAATTGAGGGTTAAGGGCCTTGCTCAATGGCCCACTAGTGGCAGCATGGTGGTGATAGGGATTGAACCCGTGATCGTCCATTCCAGAGGCCAACACCTTATCCACTGGGCTACCACGTCCCGATTGCTGCCATATTCATCACTGCACATTTTTTAAAATGGTAAAAAAAAAGGTTGCCAGGAAGAGGACACATGAGCATGCAAAATGTCTAAGAATAAATGGGAGGAACGGGCCAAACAATCCCGCCGACCTGTTACACAGAATTTGATCACCAGTTACTGGAATTGTTTGGCTGAACTTCTTGTTGCTCAGGGGGAACATTCCAGTTACTGAAAAGTTTGTTCATGATTGTAAAAAGTATACTTGTTTTTAAATTGCGTCTATGCTTATTAAGGTGTACCGGCATGAATTTATCCTTAGATGGAGGCCTAAAGCACTATTTGTACGTCGCCCTGGATACGGGCGTCTGCTAAATACTGTAAATGTAAATTGCTGTTCAAAGACTGGTATCAAAAAGTCTTCCACACGTTACTTATTCCGGGATTTCACCACGGGACAGTGAGAACAAAGAAAGAATGAATGAATAAATGAATGAATTCTGCATGTTAAATACTGGGCAAAACTGTGACAGGGACTTTTGAAATGACATATGTTTGATTTATAGCAGGGTTGTCCAATCTTTTCCACAAAGGGCCAGTGTGGGTGCAGGTTTTCATTCCAACCGAACCAAGTCCACCCTAAAATTGACCTGCTTCAATCTAATGATTTTCATTTTCAATGCCTGTCAGGTGTGACCCTTAATTGATTGGATTGAAAATCTGCACCCCCACTGGCCCTTCGAGGAAATGATTGGACACTCCTGTATTAGTATTACTTAAGTCTTAAGTCTTAATCCAATCAATTAAGGGTCACACCTGATAGGCATTGAAAATGAAAAACATTAGATTGAAGCAGGACAATTTTAGGGTGGACTTGGTTTGGTTGGAATGAAAACCTGCACCCACACTGGCCCTTTGTGGAAAAGATTGGACAACCCTGATTTATAGTAAGTAGATTTAGGATCGTGGCCCCTACTCGAGATGGCCCCTCTTGAAGGACATCCCTGGGTACATGATGAGAGATCAGGGAGGCTGCTAACGAGCTCAAGTCGGAGACAGTTCGGAGAACAATCCACATGATCTCGCTTCTCCACCCGCCCTATTCACCAGACTTCCCCGTCTTCACGAATATGACCTCAAAGAGGACACCATTGCGAAGGTCCATCGAACAAAAATACAGAACTAGCAGGAATGCTGGGAGCACGGTATTTCTCTTTTACACGGAGAACAATATTTATATATAGACGGAGACTTTATGCACTAATAATACCTGTTATTTTGTCGTTGTTGTTGTTTTTAAGAAAGAAAGAAAACCCATTGCTTTTTCTTTGCAGTTTTGGGTCACGTTTCAAGTCGGAAATCGGTTTGCAGGAGTTTTGGTTTCCTAAATAAACACACGGGGAAAAAAAAACAAAGCTACAAGAGACATCCGTATCCTGGGATGTTTTTCTACTTGTGAATAATTTTACGTACTTTAGAACGATGGGCTTTAAATTGATGATTTGATGATAATTTGATGATAATTTAGATAATTAAGACGTTCATTGGGGATTTGCTTGTGCATAATGAACTATGATTTTGCGCACACTTGACAATTTAACACTGCCACACATACCATCCATTCTTTTTTTTCCATTCCTTATTTTACATCATTCCTTTTACACACACTATATTTCTATAAACGCTACTATGTTTGATTAGATTTTTTCCATTTATTTTTTTATATTTTCTTTTTCTTTGTTATGTTCACATGTTGGACGGCCATAAAAGATCCATTTCACTGCACGTCATACTAAGTATGTATGTAATGTGTATGTGACGAATAAAATTTGGATTTCGAATTTCTACACCTATTAAAAATACAATTCCCAGACCCAGAGTTTGTTTATTCTCCTCATAGTGTATTTAAGTGTGTAAATAAATGTTGTTTGTTTGCACGGGGATGATTTTGTAGGTGATGAGGTCGTAATCTTGTAAAACAGACGTGACTCCACCTCATAGAATTGTACTGATTGGTTCTCTCGACTGGGGAGTCATAGCGAATCAGATACCTGTCTACATCATGCATTGGCATTCGGAAGACGCCATTATCTAGAGCTGACCTGGCCAACCCGTGTCTCCTGAGCCTCATGCGGCTCTTTAGTTTCAAGCGGCTCTTTAGGAGCTTTCACATAACATGCGTCAATGGGAATGGGATGATGTTCATGTGTACCCATGTGTATGATGTGGTTCTTTGCAGTAACACAGAAAAAAAGTGGCTCTTAGCCTCCTACTAGTTGGCCTCCCCTGATCTAGAGCGATCTTGATCTGAGCAGATGAGGGTCGTCCTCAAGAGCACTTAATTCCAGGGCCGGGTTAAGGGCCTTGCTCAAGGGCAGCATACGTGTTCTGGGTTTGATTCCTGTCTCGGCCCATCTGTGAGTGGAGTTTGCATGTTCTCCCTATGCCTCAGGGTTTTTTTCTCCGGGTTCTCCGGTTCCCCCCCAAATAGGTAGCTCGGTGGGGCTAGGGATTTGAACCAGCAACCTTCTGGTCCAGAGATCCCAATGCGTTAACCACTCAGCTACCAATTCCCTCCTTCTTCATCCATGTAACTAACCTAAGCTAACCTAAACCTAAACTAATACAATAGAGGATTTTGACAGTGGCTCGGTTTTTGGGATTGCCCCGTATGTTATGGCTGCCTCATGAACGTGGAGTCACAAATCATTCTGCGGTGTCTTCAGCTTGCCTCAGCCTTCCTCCCATCCACTCCTGCTACCCACAGTGGCTCACAATTGCACCCTTTGAGCTGCCTGCCAAGCCTCAAATAGAGTTGCTCTTGACCCGGGTCCAGCTGGACGAGTCAAGAGGAGGCCGATATCCACTCGCGCACGCCGGGGTTCAAAATCATTAGCTACACTCGATGCATCGGTCTCCCTGTCACAACGCAAACCGCTGCAAGTGTATCGAACCCGACCACATCCTCGCTCGGTGTGTGGCACGGACTGCGGCTGCTCGCTTGCGTCAGACGATTGGATTCAGCCTGGTCGCATTGCCGTTAATGGACTTACGGACGTTCACCAACGGACAGTCTTTTTACTGTTTTATTGCTGTAAGGTCCGACGAAAAAGAAAGTTAGAACAGCAGCGCGAAAGCACAGTGCCGCTAGCAGTCATCCTCCGAGTCCTGACAGCGCACTTAAGGAAGTGCTCTGAAACCGGAGAACTTGGCTGGAATGTCCTCTCTCTCTCTCTCTCTCTCTCTCTCTCTCTCTCTCGGTAATGGATCATTGACAACTTTAACCACACAGAAAAGATTACAAGGAAGAGAAGGTATAATGGAGCTCCCATCACAGGAACGACACTGTAATTATAACTCGTTAAAAAACAATTCCTTGTCATTCGTAGCAGATCTCCATAAGAGCTCTCGACCACCCCCCTCCCCTTTTCACCGGGGTGGCACTCAACAATCATCTCTGGCTTTGAACAAAGAGAGAGAGCGAAATATTGATTCTGGACTGATAGATGGAACACACACTATGTTCCCAAAAAAAAAAAAAGGGCGTAATGGACCACCGCTCCTACTCCTGTCACTGTGTGTGGGAAGGGGAGGTTGTGACGAGGGGAAGTGGGGTTCGTATTTCGGTGGAAAAAAAACACGAGTCGCGAAGCAGGCGCGGGGCGACGGCGACCGCAAGTGCCGTCTTTGGTTCCGAGTCAGTGAGCTTAAAGAAAGCACGGTGAGAGGGAGGTGTGAGAGAACAAAAGTAGCACAGAGAGCCACATGCTGAGGTTACGACCCCACGGGTCACTCCGAGGAGATAATTAGGACCCCCGGAAAAAAAAAAAACCATAGGCCGGCTGGGAGATAGATCGGAACTTGATGCCTGGTAGAAATGTGAGAATATGGGAATATTTTGATGAAGTCAAATGAAAGAAGGCAAAAAAAAAGAAAAAAAAAACGAGCGAGACACTTGTATTTTGTGTCATCTGGGTTCCGAATTAGCATAGTTGGGAAAAAAGGAGCAGATGGACCACACGGGCAGGGGCTAATACAGATGCTCCTCAGGTCAGGTATTTACTCCTAATGAGCTGGAGGAATGCGACACATAGGACCGGGGCTGATACGTTACCATTAAGAGTGGAATTTCCTTCCTCCGTGCCGTGCGCTACTTTAACCTGATTAGGTATGGCACTTATCAGAGAGATCAAAGCGTTCCGGGGAACAGTGATGCAGCTGCGACATGAACACACACACACACACACACACACACACACACACACATAGTGTTTAGTAGGACCGGGAATGTTATACGGCAATTCTGGGAATTCCCTCCGAATTGTTTTACAGTACATGATGCGTCGTCTCGTTTTGTGTTTTTAGCAAAAGATTCATTCCGATCAGAAAGACTTTTATTTTTTCCACATGACTATTAAAAAAAACAACAACAACAACAAAAAACAAATAGTATTGGGAAGAATGTAGAAGCAATGTCATGCTGCCTGCTGAAACCAGAAGGGATTTGTAGAACTGCAGGACGCTGCAGGACGAATGAGTGGTGGCAGCATTCTTGATCTCCTGCCCATGATTTCTGGGCTCAAACTGGGTGGTTTTGGTGGGCCGATCGACCAAATCAAGCAACGCGAACACAACCAGCCTCGGTATGAACGAGTGGGGGTCACTAATTAGATCCGCGGCCTACGCTGACGACGGTAAATCGGTCATTAGTGTATTTAATCATAACACACACACATATATATATATATACTTGCGCACACACACACACACACACACACACACACACACACACACACACACACACACACAAGTTTTAACCACCAGCCCTGCTTGCTCATTACACAAACACAGCCACTAACCATCGTCTCTGAGGAATTATAAATAAATTCTGAAGGGTATATTTATGCTTCCATGCCAATGGAAAATCAGACACAAATGTCCACAGGAAAAAAAAATAAAACACAGGACGAACACCAACTCGGACAGTCTCTGGGACAGTCGAGACAAACAAAAAATCGCCTTCTTCGAGAACGCTATGGTAGTGCTGGGGCTTTTTTTTGTCCGCAATGTGGAGAGCACATTTGTTGACAAGCTGCCTCGCAGCCTTGATGTTGCAAGTCGAAGTAAAGAGCAGCGTTTTTTTTTTTTTTGACCAGACCAGCACCGTTTCCCTTTCTCGGGCCACACATATACTGGAAATGATGTCAGTTTGCAGTATTAGTGCCATATGCACCGAGCGATCGTTCAAAATCCAAGACCTACCTCATGCCGAAAGACCAAAACATGTGCATACCTCCTGTGGTGTGTTTTCATCTTCTTGCGCTGTGCAGGTGTGCTTCCCCCTGGACCCAGCAACAAATCCTGATTCATTCATCTCTAATGAAATGAATACTCTTTTTGAGATTTTCACCCCCCCCCCCCCACCCCCCCCCCCCCCCCCCCCCCCTTAACAAACCTAAACTCTATCTGGACGGATATGTGTGATTAACGTGGGCCAAACTTTTTTATCACATTTCCTGTAAACTCAGAAAAGAATTCCAGCAATATAGGAAAATGGTGTATAATTTATAAAACTGTCTCATTCGTCTTGTTTTCAGATGGAAGAATTTGTTTTGAGGTTTGATTGCGCAAGAAACCCACATGAGCCTAAACAAGCAGTAATTTTACTGCACCGCTTTAGTGTTCAGGAGTTACAATTGCTTGTGGCAGGTGTAGGTACAACTTAGCATTACAACCCCATTTACAACACAGTTGGGACACTGTGTTATAAGTGTGCAATGATTTTCTAAATGCATATTTTATTCGCAATAAAATACAAAAAAAATGAATGTTTTTTGAGAAATACTAAAGAATATATATATTATTTTAAGGGGGAAAAAAATGTCTTAAAAATAGTCGGGAAAGGATCCTGTTCTGGGTGTTGTATTTTTCATTTCACAATGCGTCAAATGTTTTCTAATATTTAAATATTTAAATTGGTCTAGACGGGTTAAACTCGAGGCGGAATGTGGCCCTCCATGTTATTTTATGTGGCCCACAAGAGCTTGTATGATTGTCTTAACCTGATAGCTTTAGGTTACACAGAAGTACACACACACACACACCACACACACACACACACACACACATATATATATATATATATATATATAGAATATATATATATATAGGATGCCAAGACTGTGTTGTAAACTGTATACTGTTTCTCCTAACCTATCAGAATGAAGCATCACTCTGCACGGTGTAATACATACATTATATATATATATATATATATATATATATATATATATATATATATATATATATATATATATATATATATATATATATATAATATATATATTTTTTTTTTTTTTTTTTTTTCTGGAAACTACTGAAATGTGTCACTCTTTGCATTTTGCATGTTCTAACCATACCTGTTAGAACATACATTTTAGCATTTAGCATTTAGCATTTTAAAAACTGGTAAATTTAAAATTTTCTATACGGCTATATTATGTTATTGTTGTCTCTTTGTTTATCTGTTCATCTTCATTTTTAACGCAATATAGCTTTCCAGGAAACTGATTGAAGCATGAAAGTCACAGTAAAGAAATCACACTTAGCGTTAACGCTAGCAGGGTTTAAAACATCTTTAGGTGCGAGTCACTGTGGTGAGTCAAAGTAGTCTCAATAAAACTTGTTGTTGCATTTTTCCCCCCGCTATGTCGGTGTAGGAAGTTAGGAAAGTAAAAATATCAACCCATTACTATACCGGAAACTTGATTTACTTGACATTGTTGGCTGTTTTCCAGAGTTTAGCCACAGCAACATGTGCTAGTTTTTTTTTTAGCCACACGTGAGTTCCCAGTTAACAGGGTTTCCATTCTATTGTACAGGAAATGATGTCAATATTTTTGCTCATTTTCATTCAGTTTTACCGAACGTAGCATTTGAGAGGGGAAGAAATGTTTTGAATTTCAACTGAGAGGAAAGAAGCTGGACTTTTTTTAGACTCCTGATAAACTCTTCATGGAGGGTCTTAGCCTTCAGGGCTTAATGCATTACAGTAATACACACCGCCGCCGGTCCAAGACCCCCCCCCCCCCCCCCCCCCCCCCCCCCCCCCCCCCCCCCCCTCACCCCCACCCCCCCACCCCCCCCCCCCCCCCCCCCCCACAACACAACCACCACATACAACACATACACACATACACACACACACACACACACACACACACACACACACACACACACACACACTGACACACCATGATACACACAGACCATACCTTTTTTTTTTAAAGTATCAGTATTCAAGATGACAATTAAGGGAAAGAAGCCAGTCAAGAAGCATTGCTGCTGCTGTTAGTAGTGATGTGTATGTGTGTGTGTGTGTGTGTGTGTGTGTGTGTGTGTGTAACAAAACTCAAATCAGTCACTGGAGCTATATGGCCTACTGACCCCAATTGGACATAGCAGTCAAGCAGAGCTATCTGGTGTGCCATGTGTGTAACTGGATACAACTGAGACTCACAAGCCTGAGTACAGTCAAAGGGCAAAATGTTTGCACACTTTCATCCTTGTACTTGGTGTTAGAGGCGCTGGAGCAGATTTAAGGCTGTACATATCATCCCCTGTCATGGCTGGTCGTAAAATATTGGTTCGGAAGAAGCAGTAAAGCACCAATGTCTCGAGGACATTATGACTCCAGCAGCATTCTGCTCTGTGATGATTTATTCTTTACAGCACATAGAAAATCTGAAAAAAAAAAAAAAACTGCATGAAAATCGCTCAGTAATTGGTTTATTTTGAAGATGATGTAGTGAGCTAATCTCAGGATCACACCACATTGGGTTCAAACCCAAGGCCCGCGAGCCAAATCTGGCCGGCCACGTCAAGTTATGGGGCAGACAAGAGCTTAAAAGTCTGTGCTGCTTTAAAGCATCCACTAACAATAAACTACATCTCCCACAATGCATGCGACTACGTTACCAGCGAAGTGACGGCATCCCACCACTAGAGTGCAGTGTATCTCACATCGGAATGGAGAAATTTCTATTACAAAATGTCCAGGAAGTGAAAAAATATATGCAGATAGAAGGTACTTCCAAGAAAGATGGGAAAGTGAATACATAGAGAAACAAAAGCTGTCTTTGGTATTATGAGGCGGCGTCGCTCATCAAAGAGTATACGTTTAAATGTAGGGAGGTGGTAGCCCAGTGGTTAAGGTGTTGGTCTCTGGACCGGAAGATCACGGCTTCAAATCCCACCACCACCACCAAGCTGCCACTAGTGGGCCCTTGAGCAAGGCCCTAAACCCTTCATTGCTCAGTTGTAGGTCTCTCTGGATAAGGCCCTTCGAGGGAAACCATAATGTGATGTGGCCCACTGTGAAGATGAGTTTGACAACCCTGTCTTACACCCTAGATAAGTAGGACTGGACACACACACACACGCGCAACACACACACGCAACACACACAACAAAGAGTTGTACACCTACAATGAAATCTTCAATGCCCAGATAACTACTGCAATGCCATCAGATGTTAACACACATTTACTCTGGTTGGTGCGGCATTGACGTCTTATTGTGTAGTTTGCATTACACGTTGTGCATGTTTGCACTTTATGTACTTCTGTGTGTTATCTAGTATTAATTTGTGCTGTTTCGGATAGCACCTTGGCCCTGGGGGAACATTGCTTTTATTGTTTACTGTTTATTGTTAAAATGGTTGAAAAAATCCACCTGACCGGACATACAAATCATTGCCGGATTACCACAGCATCAACTGTAGAGTTACATACTGCAGCTACTTTATACTCTTGCATTTTGCCAACAGTGTGAAGTAAAGTCTCATGCGGGCCCTGTATTTCACACCTAGGCTTTTCAGTGGTGTCTAACCTTAATCAAGTCACCTCTTAACCCCTTGTAGACGATTTTCATAAAATCACATCAAACAGCTTCCAGCAGTAAGAAACAGCAAAAAACCCTACCTTATTTTCATTCATTCATTCATTCATCTTCTAACGCTATATCCGATCTTCCCTCGGGTCACGGGGAGTCTGTGCCTATCTCAGGCGTCTATGGGCATTAAAGCAGGATGCACCCTGGATGGAATGCCAACTCATCGCAGGGCACACACACAATCACACACACACACACACACACACACACACACACATTCATACACTAGGGACAATTTTCCAAGGTGCCAATCAACCTACCGTGCATGTTTTTGGACCTGGGAGGAGGAAACCAGAGAACCCAGAGAAAAACCCAATGAGGCACGGGGAGAACATGCAAACTCCACACACACATGGCCGAGACGGGAATCGAACCACGACCCTGGAGGTGTGAGGCGAACATGCTAACCACTAAACCACCGTGTGTGTGTGTGTTTGTGTTTGTGTGTAGAGAGCATGTAATGTATAATTGGTGTAATGGTACACGAATTTCACAGTTGGGTAGTTGTGTAGTTTTAGTGTAGTTTCTGGACAGGCGGAATAAACACCAAAAATAACATTCTTTATAAATTGTATTATTATTAATATTATTATTAATACGAACGATTATTAATATTATTATTAATACGATAATAGTAATAATAATAATAATAATAATAATAATAATAATAATAATAATAATAATAATAATAATAGTAATAGTAATAATAATAATAATTGTTTTGAACATCAATAGTTTACATTTTGAAAAAAAATGTCATGAAATGGCTGCTTGGTTAATTAATATATAAAACAATATTTTATATCATGAAAGTGATACAAAATAGAATAAATCAAATAAGTGCAATACACTTAATATTTTATTCAATACATTTACAAATGAATTACATTTGCACATAGTTGTGTAACACACGTGTACCGTATGTATGTGTTTGTAATTTCCTTAAGATATGAGCTTTTATTTCTACTTATTTCATCATATTTTTTATAAATGCCTGCATTCCTTCCTTTATTCATTTATCACTTCATGCAGTATTGTCAGGATAGCTGGACATAAAATGCTATAGAATCACACTAGCCGTGACTTACCTGTAAAGTAGATATACATATATATTCATTCATTCATTCATTCATTTTCTATCTACTGCTATATCCGATCTTCCCTCGGGTCACGGGGAGTCTGTGCCTATCTCAGGTGTCTATGGGCATCAAGGCAGGATACACCCTGGATGTAAATGCAAACCCATCGCAGGACACACACACACACACACACACACTAGGGACAATTTTCCAAGGTGCCAATCAACCTACCGTGCATGTTTTTGGACCGGGAGGAAACCGGAGAACCTGGAGAAAAACCCCCTGAGGCACGGAGAGAACATGAGAACATGCAACCCTAACCCTCCACACACACATGGCCGAGACAGGAATCGAACCCGGATCCTGGCAGTGTGAGGCGAACGTGCTAACCACTAAGCCACCATGCACCTCTATATATATATATATATATATATATATATATATATATATATATATATATTATTTAGCTTGCTCGAACATCCAGCACCGAAGATCTGTGCTGACAGTGGGCCGAATACCCTCGCGTCCACGTCTTTTAGACTCCGGGGGAATGACGTAAATCACGAGGCACGACAAACAGTAGAGGGTACGTGTTTGCCACTCGGCACAGGGCACTCGCGGCGTCCGACATCATTGATCACGAGGGCGCGCGCATCCGCGAGCCGTTAGCACTTGGCAGGCAGTCGCGGGTCTCATTCCTCTAAACTTTCACCTATACAAATTACAAAACACACCATGGTGGTCCGAGAGGCCGGGGCTCACCCACGGAGTTAGAGATAGATCACAAAGGTATTATCTCAGAGGGAAGCCGGACAGCTTAAGAAGTAACAGGAGCAAAGCTGAATTTAAACACAACCATGCTTAATGTGCGTGACATAATGATCTGCTGGATTTTCCATACAGCCATGCCAGCGGGGTCAAGCAACAGCGTAATCCAAGACGTCGCTGTTTCCCAATAGTGGGAACTTGTACGATTCGATGTGGTAGGTACGTAATTATTATTTCTTTCATCATCTAATGGATGGTGTTTGCTGCGCGGCTCGTGTTGACGTTGCTCGTGCCTTGTGCCATTTTTCAAAACCCAGCCCGCTTGCTTACGAACGTGTTAAATGGCGCAGCAAAGCACTTTGGGATTGCTCTGGGATGGGACTTGTGAATTACTTGATCTTCGGTCGGCATTCAGCAAACGGGCTTGTTCCATTTTTTCAGCGAAATGCATCATTTGCAAGGAAAACACCGACTACCCAGGAGTAGATTTACGATTCCGCGAATAACCGGCCTATTAATGAATCTCTCTTTTCCTCGCCCTCTTTCTCTCCCCTCTTTCTCGCACTACATCGCTTCAGTAGTAAACGCTCAAGCGTTAGACATATACGGGAGCAAATGAAACAGCGTGAATGATGATTTATACCAAGCGCTGGCAAGATCCTGTTCAACTCCGAAATTCTGGCAAAGTAGAGGAGTTGAAGAATAAGAAAGAAGGGAGGGAAAGAATGGTGATGGTGTGAGGGTTGAAAAACTTGACCTTTTGTCATTAAAAGCAAGTTTGGACCTCTGTGATTTTCGGCTTGTGCCCGAGGTGGACGATCAATGGCAACTCTTGTTTGCTGAATAATTATATCAGTCTGTGATTGTTTATCATTGAGAGAAAGAAAAAAAAAGAAAAGAAGAGAAGACTTTACATTTCAGTTTCTTTTACTGACAGAAAAACCACGTGCACGATTTCATTATTGGATAAAATGTACCGTAATTTAATACTTTGCATGTTTCTAATACTATTAGAATGACTATAACTGTAGCAGCTGTTATAATAGTATACATTTCTTGCAAAATCTCTCCCTTTAGTTTTAATTGTTGATTAGTTCATATTTATCTCATTATGGAAATCATTCTTTTAATATTAAATTTCTTGTTTATCTTGTTTTAATTCATTTCTTGTTCATTTCAATGTTACTTTGTTTAGTGGTGGTTTTAAGTGTAAAATATGGGACGTGGCTCCTTTAAGAATTGTGTTCCGGTTGCTTTTCCATATAAACTGGTGATACGGTGTTTAGGTTATACGGAAGCGCATTGCGTTCACAAAAGATAAAATGCGCTTTATTGCGTAATACCGATTTGGGAATGTGATGCGCATTCGTAAGGTTCCATACGGTAATATACACTAATATATTGAGGAGATCATACCTGTTGTGAATGTGCAGCTAGAAGGCGTAATTCTGGGAAATTTAGGAAGCGTGAGTGGATGTACTGAAATTTCTTTATTCATTTTTATTTTTTTTGTTCTTTGTTGTTCAGGTTTCGTTCATTCGCCAAAACAACGTGGAGTGAAACAGCAGATCACTCCCATAATAATACACGCTGTGTTAATCACACGTTAATAACATTAGTGCTGTTAAAGTGAATTTGTGTAAACTCGTTAATAACGCCTTAACTTTGACAGTTATAATAGGGATAGTAATTATAGGGATTGCGTGAATAGAAAAAGGTGGCCATGCAGAAAAAAAAATGTAATTCCATGTAAAAAGGCAAATTAATTAATTAACGAATTTCTATTAAAAAAATTAACTAATTCAAAATGTAAAATGTTGCAAAAAAAACAAAATCTTGCTAGGCTAAATAAATATATAAAAATAAAACCGTGCGTTGAAATCACATTTAGCATTTAGTTGAAATTTAGATGAATATACATATATATATATATATATATATATATATATATATATATATATATATATATATATATATATATAACATAATACATCACATTTAACAAATGCACAAAGGCATGTTTTAAATGGCCAAAATAAACAAATTGGCTTTAACGGGTATCAAAAACTGAACCTTCACACTTTCTGTCTGTATACATGTGATACAGGGTTCTTACTGCTTAACATTTCCAGATGTCCTTCCTAGTATTTTTTTGTTTGTTTATTTGTAAATACTTATAAATACTTATATATTATTCAGAGTGACTTACAACTGAGCAATTGAGGGTGAAGGGCCTTGCTCAAGGGCCCACTAGTGGAAACATGGTGGTGATGGTCCAGAGTCAGAAAAAAAATGTGATTTATTCTCTTTGTTGACATCAGTCCAGTCGAAACAAGCAAGACAGAAGGCAAGAAGAAGTCTGGATGAGACAGGAGGAGTCAGTTATAAAGACATGACTGAGAACAGGAACGTTCTTGATCACATGATCATCGTCATTATCTTTTCTACTGTATATGGTGTTTTTTCACCCTGGACATTAGAAAACAACATTTTGGTTGTCCCAAACATTTATTTGTGTTAATATATTAATATGAAGTTCCTGGTGTACCTGGTGTACCTTTTCATTTGAGTAAAAGTGAGTGTAGTCAGTACTTCAACCATTACCAGAGTCTTTTAGAACATCTGTACTGATGTGTGTGCTTTTTCTACCTCTGCATTTCATTATGTGCCAAATGGTTTCAATTGGTCGCAGGCAAGCATAAATGTAAACCTTTTTAAATAGAAATAATTGATTTAATAAATTAATTGTTTTACGGAGCATATTTACCATGACATTTGTCTTGTTTAAAAATTCACATTTAACAAATAAATTAAAAATGTCACAAATAAGTATGTTGTAAAAGAAACATGGGATGATGAAATGAAATGATTTCTATAAATTAAATGAACCATGCAAAGGAAAGTGTGTTCATCACATATACATATGACTGAAGTTAAAAATGGATATGTTGAATTAAAAAGGTTTCGTAAAATAACTTGGATGAATTGTATGATGAATGAGGAATTGGTACGGAGAAATAAATATATTCAGCACATAAAACCTGTGAAAAAATGTATGTGAAAAAATAACAAAAAAATAACAAACACATGTACATGTGTCCATGTCTGAAATTGCAGGGAAAAGTGAATACAGTATTATAATAATATAATAATATATAATAATAATAAATATATAATTGTATTATTCATAAACATCCATACATACAATACAAAAAATAGAAACATAGAACAGATATATATATACAAATAACATACATACATACATAGATATATATATCTATTTATATATATATATATATATATATATAATATTAATATATCTATGTATGTATGTATGATGTATGTATAATATGTATATGATATATATATATATATATATATCTATATATATATATATATATATATATATATATATATATATTATGCACATACATACATACATACATACATACATACATACATACATACATACATACATACATACATACATACATACATACATACATGACATACATACATACATACATACATACATATAATATGTTGGTATATTGGTTGTTTGTGCATTGGTTCCATGCTTAGGCAATGTCCAGAAGTCAAAAACATGTGTATAAAAGACGTCTATATCGTGTATAAAAACATCAGGAAAGGCTCATTTGGCCTGACTCAAGGTGCCGTGAGTAATCAGTTGGTTAAAAACCTGCACTTAATGCTGTCCACTTGTAGTTTAATCACTAGACACCTGATGTTTTTATGCCAGGTCTGTGTTTTGGTTCTGCGGTATGTAGCAACAAATCTGCACTTCAGATTCTGTTATTTGGAGGGTGATACTGATTTGTGGAGCTGCTTCGAATTCCAATCGTGAATAGTGTTGCACTATTGACCGGTACTAGAAAGGTATCACAACACCTTGCTTGGAAAAGTTATACAATTGTTCATTTTATTAGTATCGGCACTTATATTACAACTGTAGTTCAAAGTTCGTGACTATTGGGGAAAGTGTACTCGGCTCACTTTCATTCTGATAAAAGTAAAATAAATAAATAAATAAATAAAAATTTTTAATCAAATCAAAACATATATATATATATATATATATATATATATATATATATATATATATATATATATATATATCTATATATATATATATATATATTATATATATATATATATATATATATATATATATATATATATATAGGGGCACGGTGGCGTAGTGGTTAGCATGTTCGCCTCACACCGCCAGGGATCCGGGTTCGATTCCCGTCTCGGTCATGTGTGTGTGTGGAGTTTGCATGTTCTCCCTCTCCCCGTGCCTCAGGGGGTTTTTCTCCGGGTTCTCCGGTTTCCCCCCGGTCCAAAAACATGCATGATAGGTTGATTGGCACCTTGGAAAATTGTCCCTAGTGTATGAATGTGTGTGTGAATGAATGTGTGTGTGTGCCCTGCGATGGGTTGGCATTCCATTCAGGGTGTATCCAGCCTTAATGCCCATAGACGCCTGAGATAGGCACAGGCTCCCCGTGACCCGATGGAAGATCGGATAAAGCGGTAGAGATATGGATGAATGAATGAATGATATATATATATATATATATATATATATATATATATATAATTTAGTAAACATTGGATGTGTATTAATTAATAAATACAAGAATTATTTAATTTATGTTATTTATTTATTTACTTTTTGCCATAGTATCGATTTTAGTATCGGTATTGTGATATTGAATCTACGTATCAAATCAAAGTCAAAATTTTAGTATTGTGGCAACACTAACTGAATATAATTTTCTCGTTTGATTGAGATTCAACATTCCGATTATGTTTTTGTTCCTTTTTTTACACAAGGTCAAATTTTAGTTTCAATTTCTATAAAACTTCTGATTGTGATTTTGCATCTGCTTTTGGTAATAATATCCAAGTGTTGGTTGTTTAGTGGATTGTAATTCTCTGTTCTGCTTTTTGTTTATCCTTGTGGTTTTGGTTCTGACATCAATTTCTGATTCAGACTTCAATTATGATTTTAACTCTTTGTCTAATACTGTTTTGTTTCATTTGTCCAGGGTTAAACAATAATCAACAACTAAATCACAATAAATAATATTATAGTTGTATAGTAATTATAGCGTTATATGTTGTCCCAACACAAAGCAGCTTTTCAGAGATAAACTGATTATAAAGCTGCCTTTTAAATGTATAAATTAGTCTTTTCATTTATCCATAGAGTGACCCAGTGGGAAGGAAAAAAAACCTCCCAGAAATGAAATGAAGAACAAATTTTGAGAGGAACCTTTGCACCATCCATAACATTTATCATTGCATTAACTACTGTATATTACTATATATTAGTATATTATATACATACTCTATATACTGTACCACTCATCTATGTACATGATACACCTTAATATATATATATATATATATATATATATATATATATATATATATATATATATCTACTGCAGTTTTTGTACATTTTTCACTTCTCTGTGATTATGAACACCCCATTTATTCCGCTGGTAAATTATTCACTACATATGCACTACTGCAGCCCTGCTAGCTGCATTTCATTGGCTCTGTACAAAACGACTGTAAAATTATTTGCACAGTGACATTGAATCTAATCTAATCTAATCTAATCCTGGTGACACTGAATTATTGTTGAGGTGAGAAGCTGTTCCCTGATGGAGACTTGAGTGTCAACCTTTCTAGAGCAAGTGTCACAAAGTGCTTTACACCGCCCCACCGCCCCCCCCCCCCCCCCCCTCAAAAAAAAAAAAAAAAAAAGAACAAATAATAAACAGAAAACAAACAATTTAAAACAATGCAAGTTTAAACAAATAGCAGTTTAGCAGTCCACATAGCTGAGATTTAAGGGACGCATATTCCACAAATGGGAGCAACTAGCTCAATGGCACAGTCCCTTTTTTTTGTCTTTAAATTAAAGGATTAAAGGAATTAATAGAGGAGTTACTCACAAAAATCTGATTAGAGGAGCTCACATTCCTGCTTATAGAGCTGTGACAACTCATTGATGCAGACAGGAGCTTGACCATGCGATGCTCTAAATACTCAGATTGTATATACCGTAAATTCTGGACTATAAGCCGCTACTACTTTTTTTCATAGGTTTTGAACCATGTGGCTAATAATAAGGTGCGGCTTATTCTGCAGATTTTTTCCCGACTGCTAGGGGCTCTAACCGGAATTAGAATCAAAACTAACACAAAATAAATGCAAAGAAGAAGAATGCGCTAGTTCCTCTTTAACAGATATAAGTGGGTAGAAGCGGATAGAAGGAGGACAAACTCTATCTTTACAAGGTTAAGGTGACGTGATTTCACACACAGGAGAAATGAAGATAAATACTGTAAATAGCGCTTATTTTCTCTTGGTTCTGTCCCGTTTTAATCAGCAAAGTTGCTGCCGTGTATCACGTGTGTCTCTCTCTCTCTCCTCCCTGCCCTTTTCCGCACACACACACACACACACACACACACAATACAGCCTCAGCGGTTCTTGATTTTCCCTCTCCCGATATAAGCCCGGTTCACCCTACAATCCCCGTCCGGGCTCGTAGCACATACCTAGTGTCGCGGACACGGACGCTCGATATATGTTTATGCCTAACCCTTGTCTGTTCCCGATTCCCGGACTTCCAAGTCCGCCACCGCTCCTGCTCTCCGGTACTCCCGGTACCACGGCGCGCAGAGCGCAAGGCTCCCCAGCCTGTCTGGCCGCTCCGTGTGAGCGGCGTCTCCTGAGTTCTTTATTCTAATAAATCCTGTTTTGTATGAATTCCGGATCTCCGCGTCTCTGTGCAGCGTCCACCGTTACACCGTGTTAAAATACAGGTTAGGAAAGGATCTATTTAGGTACATACATGTACATTTACAATTCAAAAGCGGATGCGGCTTGTATGCAGGTGCGGCTTATTTATTATTTTTTTGGGGTTTTTTTTTCAAATAGAGCGGATGCGGCTTATATCCAGGTGCGCTTTATAGTCCAGAATTTACGGTATTACTTTTATATTACTACCAAATTCATTCATTCATTCATCTTCTACCGCTTTATCCGATCTTCCCTCTGGTCACGGGGAGTCTGTGCCTATCTCAGGCGTCTATGGGCATTAAGGCAGGATACACCCTGGATGGAATGCCAACCCATCACAGGGCACACACACACACACTCACACACACTAGGGACAATTTTCCAAGGTGCCAATCAACCTATCATGCATGTTTTTGGACCGGGGGGAAACCAGGGAACCCGGAGAAAAACCCCCTGAGGCACGGGGAGAACATGCAAACTCCACACACACATGACCGAGACGGGAATCGAACCCGGATCCTGGCGGTGTGAGGCGAACGTGCTAACCACTACGCCACCGTGAAATCGCAGCACCTGATTATCCTTTTTTATAGTTTGATTTATTTGGATCGTTGATGAAATAAAACATCTGTCTGTGAGAAAAACGTCAGGACCATATAATCACTTCTCTCAGCAGATGATTCGTTGTAGACTTTAGACACATGTTGCACCATGACTGAACTACAGGAACTCAGTGACATCATATCAAAGGACGATAGTCATGCTAATGATTCGTTTATTAAAGATGTCACATGAACTTTATAACACAGTTAAAATCCTTCTCTGAATATCCCAGTGATGTAAGTATCTAGGGTCAGAGAATATAGACTTTTTTCAGGGTTAAGGGCCTTGTTTAGGGGCCCAATAGCAAACCCTCAACCTTCCTTAACCACTGTGGTACAGCTTTTATTATTTATACAAATCAAATTCAATTCAATTCATTCGTTCATCTTCTTTATCCGACTTCTCAGGTGCCTCAGGTGTCTTCAGGCATCGAGGCACCCTTTATTGAATGCCAACCCATCATAATGCACACACATTCATACACTAGGGACAATTTTCCAAGGTGCCAATCAACCTAACGTGCATGTTTTTGGACCGGGGAGGAAACCGGAGAACCCGGAGAAAAACCTCCATGAGGCACGGGGAGAACATGCAAACTCCACACACACATGGCGGAGACAGGAATCGAACCCGCACCCTGGAGGTGTGAGGCGAACGCGCTCTCCGCTAAGCCACCGTGCCCCTGTAATTAAATTCATTAATTTATTTATAAGAAATGAGAATTTATGCAAATGTAGTCATGTGATTTGCCTTGATACATCATTATTGGTTTGGGGTTACTTTTAAGTAATCAATACATTCAAACACCTGGTTTCTCTCCAATTTATATCCTAAGGTCAAACAAAACACTCATATTTATGTGTGTGTGAGAGAGAGAGAGAGAGAGAGGGGGGGGGTTTCATCCACAATGACATGTTTAATGAATTGCTGATGCTCATCAAAGTAAGAGCAATAACACGCCGAGGGATTTCCGGTTTAATGCGCCCGCAGTGCCAGAAGATCGATTTAAAAGTATTCATCATAATAATAATCAAATATGCATGTATTAAACCCCCCCCCTCCCGGGCATATTAGCTGTCGTTGATGTTTTTGAAGGGAAACAGATGCATGCTGGTTTGTGCGCAATGAAGATATTCGAAACAGACATTTGTAGCATGGAAGAGCAAATGATAAAAGGCCACAAACTTTGCACAGCCTATCGCTATGCTGTCTTTGTTGATTATGCCAGGGTTTCTCTCCTCTCTCTCTCTCTCTCTCTCCCTCTCTCTCTCTGTCTCTTTCTTTCTTTCTTTCTCGCTCGGAATGTTTACTTCATATTTCCAGCCCTATGAGAAACTATTAAAAAAATCATCCAGATTCTAATGCGTGCGAGGCCCCTTCTTCTTCTTCTTCTTCTTCTTCTCCTTCTTCTTCTTCTGCTCATTTCTCCTTCTCCTCCTTCTTCTTCTTCTTCTTCTCCTTCTTCTTCTTCTCCTTATTCTTCTTCAAAGCGATGAAAATGCATTAAAAAAAATTTTGCATGCCAGTTTCATAATGCTGTTCATACGGTATGGCTCAACAGGCCAAGGTATGTATAAAGAAGCATAAGAAGCATGGAAGTGATTGAGAAAGATAGAAAGAGAGATAAAAGAGAGAGAGAGAGAGAGAGAGAGAGAGAGGAGGGAGGGAGGAACATCTAGAATCACAGGTTGTAGATACGGTTCACAGCAAAACACCATTTTCCCCCTTTGGGCTACGTGCCTTCACAGATGTTGCATTCAGCCTTTGCAACGTTTGGCCTCTCCAAAAGTGCTCTAAGTCCGGACTGCTTTCCTTCTCTTTGTACTATGAAGGGGTGAGAGAAAGAGAGAAAGAGAGAGAGAGAGAGAGTAGGTTGTTTATCACCCCCATCCCATTCCTTCTTCCATTCTCCCAGTTAGCTGCTTGAGGGAGTTGGGAAGGTGGGTGGGATGGAAGAAGTGGGAGGGAGGAGAATGGAGGGAGGGAGGGGGGGGGTGTGGGGGTTTGTGTTCGGGTGGGGGCTCAATTGCGAAGGGTCCAGCTTGGAGCTCCAGGCAGCAAAGAGGGTCACAGAATGCAGCTCTGCGTCTGGGCCTCTCGAAAATCCTGAATCCTCTGGGTGGGTGGTCTGCTCTCCTCTGCCTTTATTTTCTCTCTTCTCCTCTCTCTCTCTCTCTCTCTCTCTTCTCCCAACACCTCAGAGTGAAGTGATTAGCTCATCTACTCTGTTACGCGGCACGTCAGCTGCAGCGCCACCGCTCTAATGTGGTCAGCGGTGGAAACGGCAGCGCTCGTTCCCCGCTCGCGTTTGACAACCTGCTGAATGGGTGGCAGCGAGCACTAATCCTACCACTGATTATCTCTGGCATGAGGATATAAACAGTAATAAAAGAACAGCCTGCACACAGCCTGCACAACACAACACACACACACACACACACACACACACACACACACACACACACACACACACACTATGCAAAACTATTCCACTTTTGAACTTTCGATGCTTTCCAGGGGATACAAGGAGAAGTTAAGGTAGCGAAGGAACACATTTAAATCTACATTTAATTATCAATATATCAACTTTATATTTCAAACCTTTTTTTTCAGGTACCCCTTAAATACCTTAAAGGATATATATATATATATATATATATATATATATATATATATATATATATATATATATAATATATATATATATAGAACCTATTCAATAAGTAGTGTAACTTTGTAACTTTTCAATTACTTTATAAAAGTAAAGTAACGGATTACATTTGATTACTTTTTGATTACTTTCATTTGTCCACTAGGTGGCACTTTAAGTTAACATTCTAAGAAAAAAGTATCAAACCCTCAAAAAATAAATTTTATATAGAAATTATATATTTATATTTGTTATATTTTTTAATTAAAATGTGATCATTCAAATTAAAATCACGTTTCAGTTTAAAATCAAGCATTGGTTTTACATGAAATTGTTCACATTTTCCTAAATAACTATAATTTAATTACACTATTTTTTTCTCAGGGACTGTTGTGAATTAATTGTTACATTTGTTTTGTAATTCAATTATGTAACACTATATTATATATATACTATATATATATATATATATATATATATATAATATATATATATATATATATATATAGGTGGCAAAAAATGCGTTAAAATGATGCCATTTTGAAAATATTGTTAGTCAAGCCTCCTTCCTTTACTCAATGAAAAAAATTAAATTAATTCAATTTAAAATTTACTCGATTAATAAATAACACCGATAACGAACTCCACCAAAAAATTATTTGTAATCATGAAACATGTGTTTGACTGACAAGTCTTAAATCAAGCACCAAAATATGCTATGATTCACACAAAATGTGCGAGTAGAAACACAATCTGAGTCCTGATGATTTATTCTTAACACCAGTAACAAGCCCGGATAAATAAGGAGGCATCCAGTGTAAAACATGCAAAACATACCGATCACAATCGCTGTGGTGACCCCTACCGGGAGAAGCCGAAAGTGCAAGAGGAACAAAACACTATAGTTCATTCATTCATTCATTTTCTACCGCTTTATCCGATCTTCCCTCGGGTAACGCACGGGAGTCTGTGCCTATCTCAGGCGTCTATGGGCATTAAGGCAGGATACACCTTGGATGGAATGCCAACCCATCGCAGGGCACACACACACACACACATTCATAAACTAGGGACAATTTTCCAAGGTGCCAATCAACCTACCGTGCATGTTTTTGGACCGGGGGGAAACCGGAGAACCCGGAGAAAAACCCCCTGAGGCACGGAGAGAACATGCAAACTCCACACACACATGACCGAGACGGGAATCGAACCCGGATCCTGGCGGTGTGAGGCGAATGTGCTAACCACTAAACCACCGTGCCCCTATAACACTATAGTTTTTGCCTAAAATTTTGCCTTCTAACCACTAATAATATTAATAAATACTACCACTAATAAAAAACACACATTTGCAATGCATAATTATTTGTCCATCCAACGATATTAATTTAAGGTACATATAGAACAGATAGTAATGTGCAATTCATTTATTAATTCATTCATTCATCTTCTACCGCTTTATCCGATCTTCACTCGGGTCACGGGGAGTCTGTGCCTATCTCAGGCGTCGATGGGCATTAAGGCAGGACACATTAGGATTAGACGCCTAATTAACACGTTATCACAAATTCACTCTAAGAACGCTAATTTTATTAACATGCGGTTAATGCAGTGTGCATTACAAATTACAACAAAGACATATGTGGGCACTTTTCATTCTGGACAAATTATATAAAAACACAAATGATTAGAGAAACTTCGGTCAATGGCATTCCAAGATGATTCCTGCATTGCTTTCCTCCACCGCACTTACAGCTAGTAATGCTGGAATGGAATATAAAAGAGGCGATAGATGTGTTTTATTAACAAGGAATAACCAGCGACGTAAATGTATATGAATATCTATATGAATATACAGTGTTACAGATGAATCTATAGATCTATATGAATATACAGATTACTTTGCAAATGTAGTCGGTTACAGATTACAAATGGCCCTATTCAAAATGTAACTTTTCAATTACTTTATTAAAGGAAATTACTTTGATGACTTTTGATTACTTTGAGTATCCCTATATATATATATATATCTATATATAGAGATTATATATATATATATATATATATATATATATATATATATATATATATATATATATATATATATATATATATATATATATATATATATATATGTATATATATTCATTCAGGTCACGGGGAGCCTGTGCCTATCTCAGGCATTTATGGGCATTAAGGCAGGATACACCCTGGGTGGAATGCCAACCCACACACTCACATTCACACACACATTCATACACTAGGGACAATTTTCCAAGGTGCCAATCAACCTATCGTGCATGTTTTTGGACCACGAGGAAACCGGAGAACGTGGAGAAAAACCCCCTGAGGCACGGGGAGAACATGCAAACTCCACACAAAAAAACACATGGCCGAGACAGGAGACCCAGGAAAACCCCAACCCTGGCGGTGTGAGGCGAACGTGCTAACCACAAAGTCACCGTGCCCCTATATATATGTATATCTCTGTGTGTGTGTGTGTGTGTGTGTGTGTGTGTGATATGATATGATATGATATACATTTTAAAGAATTTTAAAGAATATTTATTTGTACCTTTTTTTCTGGAGCAGGTAGTTAGATTTGACTCTTTTTCTCTCTTCTCCTATCTCTCTCTCTCTCTTTAAATAGTTTAAAAAATACTAAGGATTTCTTTATTATTTTTTGTTTACTGTTTGCAAAACACAAGAGATAAAGTACTAAAGGAAAACGATGTGATTGCAAGATACACCGCGCGTAAGATCAAAGGTACGAAAACGTAAAAGGATCGTTTTCCGAGCGTGTTGGAATCATGTTGGATCGAATAAAGTGTGAATAAAGTTTGTGTTGTTACTGTATTTGTGCAGTGTGTTTTGGATGGGGATGCTCAGGCTTATGCTTTGGATTTTACAGCAGGATCCTCTCTAGAACTTCTGTGCTCCTGCTTTTACATGCATACACTGACATCATGTGGTTAAAACACGCCATTGCTGCCAAAATATATCGTGCTGATATTTCCAGTACAACAAATGGTGTCAAACACAAGGTACATGGTATTCATAAACTAACTCACAGTAAGATTAAATGTGGGGTAGTGGTTAGCTTACGGCGTTGGACTTTGTATCTTTGTATAGGGAGGTGGTGGCTTAGTGGTAAGGCGGCCTCTGGACCAGAAGATCGCATGTTCAAACCCACCAACCCCCAAGCTACCACTAGTGGGCCCTTGAGCAAGGCCCTTAACCTCCAACTGCTCAGTTGTAAGTCGCTCTGGATAACGGTGTCTGCCAAATGCTGTAAATGTAAATGTATCTAAAGGTCGTGAAGTTAAAATCTTATCCTCGCCAAGATGCCAGTAATAGGCCCCTGAGCAAGGCCTTTAACCGCATACCTGCTCATTAGTATGAATGATATGATTGTAAGTGTATAAGGACATATGCCAAATGTCTGTCAATGCAAAATAATATCCCTTCGCCATAACTAGTAAACTAATACCATGTTTGATACACATTAATGTGTACTTCTTATAATAGAATTGAGCTACTATTATAACATTACTCAGAGCCGGACAGAAATCCTTGCTTCCCTTTCGAAATTATGTTTTTTCCTTTATTGCCACATTTTACGCCTTTTCTATTCACTGGCATGTTAGTATTGTGAGGAAATCATCATTAATCCTATCATACGATAGGATCATTTCTACATTCAATAACAGGCAGATTGACAGTAATGAAGTCGTCATGCACCAGCATATGGTCCTCAAAATGCGGCTCCGAGAACAGTGGTGAAAATTATAACCCCAAATCAGTGACTTGTGGCTGTGAATAACACCACCCGCAATCTACCGCTTTATCCGATCTTCCCTCAGGTCACGGGGAGCCTGTGCCTATTTCAGGCGTCTATGGGCATTAAGGAAGGATACACTCTGGATGGAATGCCAACCCATCGCAGAGAGCACACACACACACACACACACACACACACACACACACACACTAGGGAAATTTTTCCAATGTGCCAATCAACCTACAGTGCATGTTTTTGGACCGGGAGGAAACCGGAGAACCCGGAGAAAAAACCCTGAGGCACGGGGAGAACATGCAAACTCCACACACACATGGCAGAGACGGGAATCGAACCCGGACCCTGGCGGTGTGAGGCGATTGTGCTAACCACTAAACCACCGTGCCCCTGATTTAACGATATAAATTTTTTATAATAATAAAAAAA